>CM059305.1:1362500-1487500 GCA_030340665.1 Neosalanx taihuensis
GTTCAAGCCCACGTCTAGAAACACCACCAGCCAACATCAACCATCCCCACCACAGACCAGACCAGACCAGACCAGACCATAAAGGTTTCTGTTCCTGAGCGGTTCAGGCGAGGACAGCCGTCCCTGAAGCACCTCCCGTCGCTCCACAGCGTCTGGGATTGTCCTCCATGCCTTTCCCTTGCTGATGACCAGATCCTTTTAGAAGGGAGAGCCTGGCTGCCTTAAAGGCAAATCAATTGTAAATGGCGGAGCATCTGTCCTTCTGCCAGACAGAGGCCCTGATGTCATCAATCTCACTGTGGCCCCGTTTGAAAAACGCAGCAAAGCTGTTCAAGCGGACGGCTTCAGACGCCAAACTAGCCGCCTGTGGAGGGGGGGGGGGGGAGCGTCTTCAGCAAGGCTGGGAAAACTTTGGCAACAAGACCAAACGGATGCGGAATAACGAAGTTGACATTGAGAAGTGGGCCTTAACAGGCCTCTGGGGTAGACAGAGGATGTTGATCTCTCCCTCTATCCCCATCGCACAATTATTCTCCCTCTCTCCTCTTCACTTCAATCCCTCTTGTTTGCAAACACAAGAGACACGCACGCATTCGGGCTGATACACACACACACACACACACACACACACACACACACACACACACACACACACACACACACACACACACACACACACACACACACACACACACACACACACACACACACACACACACACACACACACACACACACACACACACACACACACACACACACACACACACACACACACACACACACACACACACAGCAATCCCACGCTTTCGTTTACACCAGAGATCAGGAAAATGGGGGGCCCTCCTCGCCCCCCTTTTTACCATCAGGAGGCTGGCCTCATTATCCCCCCTCCAGTTTTCCCATAGCTGCGGTCTACAGCCCACCCCTCAACCAGTCCTGCGAGGGGGGGAGGGGCAACAAGGGGGCCTTACGCAAGGCGTACCCTCCACATTCACTGTTTCTCTCCAGGCCCTTCAGAAGGTCTGTGTGTCTAAGTGTTCCTCAAGGCAGATGCCCTCCTTCAGGAAAGATTTCAACTAAACAGTCATCAGAAGGTACCCGGTTCGAACCCCGGCTGTGCCAACATGACGTTGTGTCCTTGGGCAAGGCACTTCACCCTCCTCGCCTCAGGGGGGGGATGTCCCTGTACTGCTGTCAGTCTCTCTGGATAAGAGCGTCTGATCAGTGACTCCATGTAAATGAGCAGGATGGTTCCTGCTGGGCTGGGCGAGCACCTGCCATGTTCCCTCACAGGAACAGAGAGGTGGAACCAGCAGCAAGGGGTGTGTGGGTCCTGATGTGTGTGTGTGTGTGTTTGACCTGGGTCCTGGTGTGTGTGTGTGTGTGTTTGACCTCGGTCCTGGTGTGTGTGTGTGTGTGTGTTTGACCTCGGTCCTGGTGTGTGTGTGTGTGTGTGTTTGACCTGGGTCCTGGTGTGTGTGTGTGTGTGTGTGTGTGTGACCTCGGTCCTGGTGTGTGTGTTTGAGAGTGATGAGGGAAAGAGAAAAATGAAAAGAGAAAGGAGGGGTGGGGGGGTGGGGGGGGAAGTATTGGGCTGGTCTTGCATCATCCTCACAGTGGGTAGTGTTCTAGGAACAGGTGACCACATCTGTAGCCTGAGTCTGAGGCGAAGGCAGACAGACAGACACACAGACAGGCAGACAGACAGACAGACAGGCAGACAGGCAGACAGGCAGACAGACAGACAGGCAGACAGACAGGCAGACAGGCAGACAGGCAGACAGACAGACAGGCAGACAGACAGACAGGCAGACAGGCAGACAGGCAGACAGGCAGGCAGGAAGGCAGGAAGGCAGACAGACAGGCAGGCAGACAGGCAGACAGGCAGATAGACACACACACACACACGGACAGACAGGACCAGGCCAATAATCTGTGTATTAGTTTGAATCAGCGAAGGCCTTTTTCATGCTGCTCCATAAAAACCTCAGCTATCAAGCTAACGTTAACGCTGCAGAATCACCACACGTTCAAATAACCAACATTGTTTCTAACATGCTCCATACACTGCTGGGATATTAGAAAGCAGCCAAGTCACCAACAGGGAGGAGGGGAAAACATGCTAGGAGATGTAGCACAACAGGGCCAAGAGGTCAGAGTTCATAGGAAGTGGATGTCACCCTGACAGCTGTGGTCCACTGGCCTGTCAATAACCCCTCAGAAAAACAGGGAGAATCATCATGGGGACATGGACAGTTTGAGCCCACGGTGAAAGAGGAGAGCGGATGGAACAGACTACAGATATGAACATGAAAAGCGTTTCATTTTGTCCCCATTTATTTTTTCTTCTCACACATCACAGCCACAAAGGAAACAGAACCACGATGGAAGTTCATACAAAACATTCATGAAAAGCAGAAAGCAGAAGCTGCTATAACTCACACTCAACTCTCCCCCACTTATGTGCAATATCCATCCTAGATCTACACCTCGTACTTGATTTATTTCGTATTTTGTATTCTATTGTATCTTCTTTATTGTTTTACCCTGCCACTCTGAGTACTGTACTGTACCCTGCTGCTGTTGTAGACTACACTTTCCCCTCAGGAGGACAAATACAATATGTTCTTATCTTATCTTGTTGCCATGCTAACACTGGAATAAGTCACGTACAGTACAGGGAAATGATCTTTGACTTGAGAAAAGTCCAACGTTGAGGAGGCCATTACTTTGGAGACGATCTGACCTACTTCAGACTAGCTTCTGGGGTAAATCTGAGAGGAATCTAGGCTGCTGAACTGAATGATTCCTTGGATACTGTGGACTTAGTTCCCATACTGCAGGACAGGGTTACAGATCACTTTAAGTATCAAATAGAAGCCATCTGACTTCATCCTTAATGTCATGTGTTGATCATTTACAGCTCCTCGCTGCTCCTCTGGCTGCTGGTCAAACATTACAGACGAGACAAACTTGCAAACTGTCATTATCCAAGAAGGGAAGATGTCAGCAACTTTTGAGGCTGTTGAAGTGTCTGTCTTCTTCATAAACAGAGCGACTAAGTGCAGTTGAGTTCTGGATTTAATACGTATTCAATCTGCTGATTGGGAGAGAATAACCAGACCAACAAAATGAAGACACCACAAGGCTGAGGTCTCAGTCATGTCTCTCTTTTCGCTCTGAGAACTGGAGGAAGATCTTTTACAAGGGAACAAGAATGTAAACATAGATAGTGACAGTCAAGCAGTGATGAGGACACAACAGCCTCAGAGAAAGATATTCACAGCTCCCAACTCATGACCACTCTCTGACAAGCTCTCTTTTTCATAACCCCAAACCTTTATTAAGCCTGACACATAGGTGCAATCTACTTCTTATTAATAGCAAGCTCACATGAGAAATATACCAACTAGTAAACAATGACTAGTTATATTGATTAGTGATTAATATAAGTACACAGGAAATCCGACCCCAGCACTGCAGGATGACCCCAGCACTGCAGGATGACCCCAGCACAGCAGGATGACCCCAGCACAGCAGGATGACCCCAGCACAGGATGACCCCAGCACAGCAGGATGACCCCAGCACAGCAGGATGACCCCAGCACAGCAGGATGACCCCAGCACAGCAGGATGACCCCAGCACAGCAGGATGACCCCAGCACAGCAGGATGACCCCAGCACAGCAGGATGACCCCAGCACAGCAGGATGACCCCAGCACAGCAGGATGACCCCAGCACAGCAGGATGACCCCAGCACACAGGGATACAGAGTGCCTCTACTTTACAACCATTCATAATGATGAAGCACCACTGGCATTTCGGTAATAACATGCAGATGATTGCAGCGTTCCACATAATTAAATACAACCCTGAACCCCAATAACCTGTGGTGGGGGTGGTGGGGAGGGGGGGTGTGGGTTGGAAGGGATGTGGAGGTCCTTGGGGGGGGGGGGGGGGGTCACATGGCAAACCAGCCATACAGCAGTGCCATCTCTCTAAAGCCAGACGGAGGGTTCAGTTGACGCTCGCCAGCGTCCGTCCTGCAGCTCCTCTGCTGCCTGCTAGCCACTTGTCCAAACACACGAGCCCTCGACGACCCCGACAACACCAACATTCATTCCTCCTCTACAGTCGAGCCATTCACTCAGGCTGGGGCGCACTTCTGCAATGTTCCTCACCCACAACGCCCCCACCTCCCCCTGAGGACGATACAGGCCTGTCTTCCTGGCATCATCACCTAGCGTAAACCTACCTCAGACCAGTCCGCTCTTCAGCTGCACAGGCAAAACATTCAGCTGTGCTTCAACCTGCAGGAGACATCAGGGACCTGCTCATGATCAGACCCCCTTCACAACGTCAGAACCTGAACCGCCAGTCACATGGTTAGGAGACGCACAGTGATCACCAGGAGGTCAGAGGTGATAGGTCAGCCTCTGGGTCTGTTAAGAGAGATGCAGGTAGACTGGATCTGGATCTGGATCTGGAGCCAAGCAGGCTGGTTAACCTGTGCCAAAGCTGCAAGACGCTGAACCTGTTTCTGCTACTCTGCCATAGATCTGAATCCTTCCTGCCAGCGGCCATTAGACTCAGCAATCCCTCACCCCGAGACAAAATACTAGGTGTTACTGTCTGGGCAGCGCTCAATCACCTAACATCCATTCTATCTTGGCACTACCATACTCTTCAACCTCGCGCTGAACTATAATCATGCAGCATTGCTTGCATAGATGGTTCTGCATTGTATAATTTTTTTGGGTGCCAGATTCATTTCACAGTCCTTGGTGCACCTCTCTGCAGTAGAGATTTGGGATTTACTTACAGTCAAGGGCAAAACTGTTGGCACCCCTGACACGAGTATTTCTCACAGGAAAGTATTGCAATTACATATTTTCCTACACATGTGTGTATTTCCTCCTTTGTATGTACTTGAACAACAACAACAACAACAAAAGCAGCAAAAATCGAGAAAAAAATGCTAACTTGACCTAATTTCACACAAAACAAAAAGAAATGGGCTGGACATTAACGTTGGCATCCTTTCAACAAAATTGTGGATGAATAACATTGTTACAAGCATGTGATGCTCGTCTAAACTCACATGGGGAAAGTAATAGGTGTGGGAAATCTGAAAGTAGATAGAAAGGAGAGAAATGAACGCAGTCTTTGCGTCGTGTGTCTGTGTGTGTCACACTAAAGCCTGGAGAACAGGAAGAAGAGAACTGTCTGGGGACTTGAGAACCAAACTGGAAAAATATGAACAAGGTTCCAAGTCCATCTCCAGAGATCTAGATGTTCCTTGGTCCACAGTGACCATGATCAAGAGACTCTGCAACCCACTGCACTGCAGCTAATCTCCCTGACCCTGGACTGAAGAGAACAAGGGATGAATGGTTGCAATTGCATCTGAGGATAGTCTGGATGGTGGATAAGCAGCCCCCAAACAAGTTCCAAAGACATCCCAGCTGTCCTGCAGGTTCAGGGTGCATCAGTGCCAGGGTGATCTATCGCTCAACATTTAGCACGCTATGGCAGGAGACCCAGGAGGACCCCACTGTTGACACAGAGAGAGTAAGACTACCATTTACCAAAACCTAAGACTAAGACTAAATCCTTCTGGGAAAACATGTTTGTGGACAGGTGAGACCAAGACAGAGATTTCTGGCAAAGCATATAATTCTACCGTTTACCGAAAAAAGAATGAAGCCTTCAAATAAAAGAACACAGTACCTACAGTCAAATATGGTGGAGGTTCAAAGATTTTGGGGGTTGTTTAGCCTCATGTACTTGGTGCTTTGACTGTGTGCAAGGCATCGTGAAATCTGAGGATTACCAAAGGATTTGGGGTCCTAATGTAGGGCTCAGTGTCAGAAAGCTGGGTTTGAGTCTGAGATTATGAGTCTTCCAGCAGGAAAATGACCCCAAACATATATTTAAAATGCACCCAGAAATGGATGGCAGCAAAGTGCTGGATAGTTCTGAAGTGATCAGCAATGAGTTCAGATCTAAATCCCATTGAACACGTGAAGAGCTATTAATATTAATATTGCTGTTGGGAAAAGGTGCCCTTCCAATATCAGAGACCTGGAGCAGTTTGCAAAGGAAGATTTGAGAGGTGTGAGAAGCTTACTGATGGTTACATTTACATGTATTCATTTAGCAGATGCTTTTATCCAAAGCGACTTACAGTAAGTACGGGGACATTCTCTAGTTCTAGTACACACAAAGGAAATAAACATGTGTATAGCAACACGAGAAATACTTCATTTTCTGGAAAAATGTCAGGAGTGCCAATAATTTTGGAACAAGACTGTAAATATGGAGAATGGGCAGATTGCTGGTACACACTACATTCTGTGTGTATCTCCCACATTAAATTGCTGTTCTTGTCAATATATTATACATGTACTGCCCCATTTCTATGTTAAAATGTCCAGGTACATGTGTTCTATCTGTCTATCAACTGCATCATATTGCTGTGTACCTAGGTGTACTTTCCCGTAAAACAACCCTGTGTTCAGCCATATTATATATTGTTATATGCATATTGGAATTTGAATTTTGCATAACTGTATTCTGTATCAGAGCTTTGCATATCTTTTCATTTGCATGGTGATCCTGCACACCCTGCAACGGTAACCTGATCTGTCCTGCTGCAACACTTGGGTGAGGAACACGGTGCCTTCACTCCCATCACCTACTGCACATTCACACACACACACACACACACACACACACACACACACACACACACACACACACACACACACACACACACACACACACACACACACACACACACACACACACACACACACACACACACACACACACAAACACACAAACACACAAACACACACACACGCCAGCAGATCCAGCTATCCTCCCTGAAGCAGAGCTGTCGACTGCATCGTCCTGGTGCTCAGATGGCTGTCTAGCCTGTGTCGTGCAGACAGATGCAGGAGAGCTTGTCTGGCTCTAAGTCAGTTTCATGTGTCCTGGCAGATACGTCCCTGGCTGATGTCCTCCACTCAGCTGGAGCTTTATCTCATCTTATCTGATCTCATGGTTGTGATCCAGAGCAGAGGTTGCTTGGATCTTGCTCTATAGTAGAGTGTTTGCTGAGGGCCTGAGCGTGCTGACTGCTCTATAGTAGAGTGTCTGCTGAGGGCCTGAGCGTGCTGACTGCTCCATCATATAGATGGTCTGGGTCAGACCTGTATTACCCAGCATTACTGGGGTCAGCCTAGGTACAGGGAGAGAGTCAAGGCTCAGGTAGGGTTCAGTCTCATTTCACTTCTTAACACGTAAACATGCTCTTCAAGGAAGGAAGGAAAGAAAGAAGGCCTATCTTTTTCCACACCAGCTGGATGACTTTCAGATTCCCTCCCTTCTCTCATAATCAACCCTTTCTTGTTCAGCTTCAAGGGCCGTTCATACTTCCAGTCAACTGAAGTTTGATAGTCTGCTTCTGATCTACAGAATATCCTTATTTGCTATAAGATGGGCCACTGCACTCTGTGGACCATATGGGAGTGTTCCTCCTTCTCTTCTGGTTAGCCTAGCTGGTATAAATAGCACATCTCCATGCGTCTGAAGGGAACAGAGCTACTTGGAATGCAGGAGCAGAGAGTGTTCCAGAAGATTCCTGAGGGACTGGACCCACAGATGGACGCTTGCCTCAGTCTGACACAAACAATATAAGATGGGAAATAACAACAGGGTTTATGTAGATTTCAGATGAAGTCTCTGGCTAGCTTCATCTTGTTTACATTGGAAGGGTAAGATTGAATTTGTTCAACGTATACAAAAAAAAATAACAAATAAACTTTTTTTTCCCCGTTTACTCTCTATCCTCTGGAGAATCCACTGCCATCCCATTTAATTCCATCCTATCTGTTCAATAATGGATGAGTGGTTTCATGGATTCCAGCAGACATTCCTGTAAAGGTCATATCTGACTCATGACTCAGGACTGTGGCTTCTGGGTGAGGCTGGGGGAGGCTGGGTGAGGCTAGGTGAGGCTGGGTGAGGCTTGGGTGAGGCTGGGCTGAGGCTGGGTGAGGCTTGGTGAGGCTGGGTGAGGCTGGGCTAAGGCTGGGTGAGGCTGGGTGAGGCTGGGCTGAGGCTGGGGGAGGCTGGGTGAGGCTGGGGGAGGCTGGGGGAGGCTGGGTGAGGCTGGGCTGAGGCTGGGGGAGGCTGGGTTGGCCAACAACGTATCACAACATTTCGATACTAACAGCAAAAAACTGTTGAGTTTGCCACCAACAGGTTGTGGTGATTCAGTGCTTAATGAAACACTTGACAACCTTGAATTAGAAAAAAAGAATGCAGCACATGCAAACCTAGGTGATTTTAGAATGGATAAAGTTGCTCCCCTGATTCATTTGATGGAAACGCGAGTGTCTTGACATGGCTGTGACGTAGCCAAGCACAATAAAGGAATCTATATTCTCACTATGAGTCCTGAAACTGACACACACAGGACATCTGACAGCTCGTCTCTTTAAAGCTGAAGCGCTTTGAAATAAAGGAAGAAAGAAAAGGAAGGAGACAATCGAGAGACGTAGAAAAAAATGATGAAAAGTGTGAAACTGAAAGCTAGTCTGACTACCCTGGGAAACTGAGAGACAAGACAGCCAGGAAGACGACGACACCAGAGGCCAACTGGAGACGTCCTCCATTACTGTTCACCAGCTGACTAAGCTCAATTAGCTTCAACAGACAAAAGGCACAGCTGGCTTACAGCAATGCAAAGCATGAAGTTAACGTTTCTGTCTCTGATCTCATTCCAGCAAATATCTTTACGTTTTTCATATTTTTATATGAGAAACGATAAGAAAAACCTTTATTTGTTCCCCCCAGGGAGGAAAATTGCAGTTTACAACAGCAGCAGGGTAAAGTACAGCACACAGAGTTGCAGGGTAATATAACAATAAAGGGGACACAATGTAGTACGATATAAAAAATGTAAATCGAAAAAAAGTAAATACCTTTCTCTACTTCTTTTATATATATATATATATATATATATATATCTTTAATGGTACTGTACTGTAGTGCTGTACTGTACCTGGCTAATGCAAACTGAAATTTCTCCGTTGCGAGATCAATAAAGGATGATCTTATCTTACCTTAAAGTAAATCACTGACTAGTGTTCTGTTCTCCTCTGCCCCACAGACTTACATGTGTTGGCAAGCACAGGTACAGAAGACTGACCAGATGGGTTGAACGTTAAGACACTGACGTCATGCAGCGAGCACAATGATGAGCTCGCACTCTCTCACACCTCTAAACATCAGCCCAAATCACTTCCTGTCGACAAGCAGCAACCAATCACCAAGGCCTTTAGACACAGATGGATCCCAGCCGAGCGCTGTGAATACCGGCTCTTTCAGAGGTGGTTGTCTGAGTGGATACAGAAGCTTCTGGATCTTCAGCCTGCCTGACAGCATCAGGAAACAGCCTTCATCGAAGCTGGAAGCTGTCAGTGAAAATGTCTCCAAAGACACAAAGCGTTCACAAATCGTTCTCCACAGTCAGTGTTGGTGTCGGGACCCATCCGACCCAGTGTAATGCCAACCATTTGCTTCCAAGCCTACAATAAGAAGCGAGTGAAATGACATTTACATTTAGTCACTTAGCAGACGCTCTTATCTAGAGCGACTTACAGCAAGTACAGTGACATTACCCCCGAGGCAAGTAGGGTGAAGTGCCTTGCCTGAGGACACAACGTCATGGAGCCACAGCCGGGAATCCAACTCGCAACCTCCCGATCACTAGCCCAAAGCCTTAACCACAGAGCCACAAGACTGCTGCCCAAAATGAGGGGCCAGCTTATTAAGAGAGCCGAAGGTCTAAGTTATGGTCTCAGTCAAGGAGGTGGCTGGTCAGTTGGTGGCTGTAGTTCATATCAGGTAAAGATAAGAGGCTGAAACACAACTGCTAAACTTCCTAAGACATTTGGCTCAAGTGGTCCAACACTCAAATGGTTCTGCTGCAACACTTTTGCACCACTATGTTGCCTAGTAGTCTGCAACATGACTTAGATTAACACACATTCATCCTTTCTAGGGGGATGTATTAACAATTAATATCACAGCCCAGGTGTAGAGAGAGAAAGACTTGACGATTTTGTAACATCCTCCTATCTTTAGACTACAAAAGCTGTTTCTTAACTGCAACATGTGTCAGAATCATGTAGTTTTATGGATCCACATTTTGTATCCAAGAGATCATTGTCTTGAATGCCAGACCAGCTGCAGAACATCATCACCGCCTTCTGCCTTGTGTGATCTCATGATTTCACAGTGGCACTAAATGCTTAACAGTATTTCCATTCTTACACGTTGTTATTCACCGTTAGGCTGGAACAAGAGTGCGTTAAGAAGATGACTGCTGAACTCCCAGCTGGCTCACAGTGGACTATGTTAACTTCAATGTTTCATTTGAGAGGTTTACACTTCAAAGCACCGTCAAAACAAGCAGGTAAAGCGACGTGATTTGACGTGTGGACCCTTCTAGAAGCAGCGATCATCTGGCATGGTTACAATGTAGCAGCCATGGAGGAGCTGGAGGACAAAGCCTGATCATTAAAAACCTCGCATGGACTCACCAGGACAATACTATCCTCCATCACGGGAATCAAACCCCGTCAACGTTCCCGTTGCAATGATTTTCCAACCTGTTTACATATTTAAGTGAAACCTCCTTTTCTTTCTTTCTTTTTCTTTCGCTATGCGGTTCCCCCTAAACTCACCCCGTCATCCCCGCCTGCACCTCCCGGAGAAAAGAGACCAACTTTGGGATCAGTTGGTTTGGTTAGATCGGGGATGGAAACCTTACCTCGGCTGTTCCTCCACTTCCAGCAGATGCAGGGATGAGATGGGGGAGATGAAGGGGAATTCTTCTTCAGTTTTGCCCGAGTGGATCTTGGTTGGGAATCTTTGTGAATGTTTCTTTATTCGCCTGCTCCTGTAAAGGCCCGTCAGTGCGCTTCTCTCTGCCTCCTCTAGGCTGTCTCAAGCTGCCAGGGACAGTGACGTCACACACACACACACACACACACACACACACACACACACACACACACCCACACACACACACACACACACACACACACACACACACACACACACACACACACACACACACACACACACACACACACACACACACACACACACACACACACACAACAGCAACATTACAGGCTAGTGTTACCAAAGATTATTATAATAGTATAGTATAAACATCCAGCAGGCAGACTACTGAGAAAGCCACTGTTTGTCATTTTGTACACAATCTATAAACACATGTGTGTGTGTGTGTGCTGTACTTTACCCTGCTGCTGCTGTGAACTGCAATTCCCCCCCCCCCTGGAGGACAAATAAAGGTTTATCTAATCTAATAACATCATTAACAGAGGTGAATGTGACTGTGCTTCCCAAGCTGCCCCCTACCCCTCCTCCCTTCAGCCTGGCAGCACAGCAGGGGCACAGGCAGCGCAGGCGTGGGTGTCGATGGATCCCCACAGCTAGGGCCTCTCTGACAGCGCAGGCGGTTAGATGTATTGACCTGTGCTAAGCTGGTTCGTTACATCCCAATGGATGGTGCTGGAACAACAAACAGCCCCCCTCAATATCACATGAAGGACATCACTGTCGTGTCCGCTCCTCCTCCCCCTTCTCCTCCTGCCCCCCCCCCCCCCCGTCACTAACAGGTTAGGCTCAGTGATGAATGAGGGAGAGCTCATGTGTGAAGTGTTATCAGTCACATCCTTATCGTCTAAATAGTTGTTCATTTCTTTTTTCAAAGGCGGACGATAACAGATAACTCTATCAGAAGCTCTGTTCTGGTTATTTTCAGGCAGTCATGGCCTCTGACATCGCATTGATTTATTAGACAAGGCAGCACACAGCATTTAAAACTGATAAGAGGGTACCATTCAGTTTATTGAACCTAATTAGTCATCACTGATCAGTAGCCATGAAGGCCAACATTCATTTGTGTAGAACTTAACAAATTGCAAAGTCTTATTTCCCTCAAACCATATCTACAGTCAATCCATCCGTATATCTGTCTCCCTCTGCTGTTTAAACTCAGACATTGGAAGTAAACAAAATGAGTACCGGTACATGAGAAAGGGGAAAAGAAGTGAAACTTTTAAGTGATTTCTAATTATGCAACAAATAATCACAACAAATGTGGTTTACTAACATATGCTGTGCCAACAGGTTTACAGGTGAACATGTTTGTACTGATTGTAAAACGAATCCCTGGATTCTGTGAATATTACAAATATTCAACCATTCGTCACGGTCCTTATACATGTGTGAGAAATATAAATAAACAGAGAATATCCACAATTTTGAATAATTACATTATAAAATAAGCATGAAGTAGTCAAGATGACTGGACGAGCTCCAGCTTGCTTTCTGTTGCTGGTGATTCGATCAGCTCTCCTGACATGAATTCATCCTAAAAAGAACAAAACAAACCAGTGAAACACTGTGAAACATTTACAGACAGTTAGAAATAAAATACACAAATATCCAACATGGAAACATATTCACGATCGCATAATATGAAGGTAGATGGCTTTTCTCGTAAGATATATCTAGCTGTTTAAAAAGGCTGTAGAACCTGTTATTTCTGACAAATCAACCTAATTCAAATCATTGGGTCAGTACTCTGGACCTGATCGAGTACTGTTCCCAGTAAGTTGAGAATCTGAGATCATAATTATGTGTCCCGATCCCAACTATACCAACCTTGTCATAGATGACTTTAACAATGAGCGAACAACTTGGACAGGTGGCCACATCTTCTCCATTTTCTAAATCTTCCTGGAGAAACGAATAAGGACGTGAAAGTAGGAAGCAGGACTGATTATCATGATGTCACATTTACACATTAGGTTCTCCGTTCCCTGGTCAGTCTTCAAAGGTCTCCAACTGTAAATAACATGAACAAGGTACTCTTGAGACCCTATAACTTTCCACTGGGATTTTGCACCACTGTTTGCACTACTGTGTATATACCCCCCCCCCCACACACACCTCTTTATAATATATATCCATTCTTCTCTATACCCTCTCTTACTATAGTTATATCCCCCCCCCCCCCCATCTGTACAGCTAGTGCCCACTTTTATATTAACATTCTATTTTCATCTTCTCTTATTATGTTACATATATGTTCTATGTTTGCTTTTTCCTGCCATAGTAAATTATGTGTTTGTATATCTTGCATAGATAATAAAACAGATTCTGATTCTAATTGACTGTATACACCTCTGGACTCCACCCTAGCACAGCTAGCTTAGCTTAGCTAGCCTCTCGTTGTCCGTTTCAGCCACTTACTTTCGTGATAGCAAATTTGTCACCACAAGGACAAGGGAAATAGTAGGTCTCTGTGTCCTCGTCATATTCAAAGTCTTCGATCTCCACTTCGTCATGAAACACAGACATGTTTAGAGGAAACACGCGTGTTGATCATGCTAAAGACACGCGAAAACAACGTGACGTCCAATCAGAGCGTCGTCTCAGACATGTGACGTCATTGGGGGGAGCTCCAGGGGTGCTGAAGGATGATGAAGGATGATGAAGAATGATGCCCAGGGCAGAACCAGAGAACTATACTATACAATAGTTATTTATTTTATGGATAAAACCAGGCAAATTCAGATAAAAAAATAATATATCTAGGTATATATTAATATATAAACAAAATACAAATATTATAAATGTATAAATACATACAATTGTATATTGTATACAATATATTCATATATATGAATATATATTATAAAACAATATTAGGTGGGGGGTACTTTGATATTAGGTGGGAGTAGTACCACAGCTGTGTTTTAAGGATGGAAACTAATAGTATACTTTTCACACTGACCTCAAATTATGTTCAGCAAACATGGTGTGTGACAAGGTCTTATTCTGAAGAAGACTGTTCACCATTTGAATGTGTTCTTTAATTCTAGTTGCTTCTATTCTAGTAGTTCTGCTGTGCAGGTGTGGTGTCATTTGAGAGAGAGAGAGAGAGAGAGAGAGAGAGAGAGACAGAGAGAGAGACAGAGAGAGAGAGACAGAGAGAGAGAGAGAGACAGAGAGAGAGAGACAGAGAGAGACAGAGAGAGAAAGAGACAGAGAGAGAGACAGAGACAGAGAGAGACAGAGAGAGATGGACAGAGAGAGAGAGACAGAGAGAGAGACAGAGAGAGAGAGAGAGAGAGAGAGAGAGAGAGAGAGAGAGAGAGAGAGAGGGGAGGAAAGAGAAATCGCTGAGGTAAAGATAGACTGGAGGACAAAAGGAGAAAGTACAGTCAGGCCTTGACTGGATACACCCTCCTGCACAGTAGGTGGCAGTGTCTGCCCTGTACAACTGTCTGCCAATGGCAGTTAAAGAAGAAGATTCTTGGACTATCAGAGCTTTTTCAGAACCATATAAAGAGATGTTTCTATGACTGTGGTCCAGTGATGGGAGACACTGCCCTCATCTGCACACATCTGGTGCTGGTCATTGGCTTCTTCCTCTGTTACTGCAGACAGCTGTCATCTCAGTGTGACTGTGCTCTGGCCATTAATCGTTTATAGCAGCAAGTTATCCCTTATTTCTCAGCATGAAAATAAGCTGAATTCCATGAGCAGCAGACAAGGAGTTGAGTGAGCAGTGGTGGAGAGAGAGAGAGAGAGTGACAGAGTGACATAGAGACAGAGAGAGAGAGTTAGTACGTTAGAGTCCTTTAGTTACTATGTGCCGCTTTAGCCTGGATTTGTTATCACTGAATGAATGGTGTTATTACTGTACAGTTTTGCTGAATGTAGCATATTTGTTTTGTTGATTTGTTGGCTCACCATAGAGTTCTGTTGGTACACATGCACACACACACACTTTTTATATACAGCTATATACAGTATATATACAGCGCAGCGCAGTAATTTCGCCTAGGGCACTAAATTAGGTAGAGCCGGCCCTGTATATATGTATATATATATCTATGTCTCTCTCTCTCTCTGTCAATTCAATTGATCTTTTTTAGCATGACAGTAACTTGTAATAATAAATGTACTATGTAGTTTGTCTATGGACACATAGTACACAGATCATGTCCTGGATTCAACCCCACGGTTTCAAACCAGCAGTTCTCTGATTTACACATTTGGCAGCATTAGATGTAATTTAGTTTAGTAACTTCTGAGTATAATTTGGTGTACTTTGGACAGGATGAGTTTAAACACCAAGCAGTATCTTATAAAATAAACCTGTCTGGCAATGAAAAACAACATGTTTGCATGAATGCATGTATGAATTTGTGCACCTTCTGTATCTCTAAAGTTGACAGCGTGTCCTAAATGTTGTTTTTTTCCCTGCTTAATGGAGGACTCATGTTCTCTTGACTGAATCCACTGTTTTCCTAATTGAGCAGAACATGTTTTGGTAGATTCTCAAAAACATGTGTTGAAGATATTTCAGTGTAATTGCTTGGAGAGGATGCAAACCAATTATGCTTATTCTAGACATTAAACCCCAAGTTTAAACAAATTCATGAAATGATCAAATGTGTGTGTGTGTTTGTGTGTTTATGTGTGTGTGTTTGTGTATGTGTGTGTGTGTGTGTGTGTGTGTGTTTGTGTGTGTTTGTGTGTGTGTGTTTGTTTGTGTGTGTGTGTGTGTGTGTGTGTGTGTGTGTTTGTGTGTGTGTGTTTGTGTGTGTGTGTGTGTGTGTGTGTGTGTTTGTGTATGTGTTTATGTGTGTCTGTGTGTGTGTTTGTGTGGGTTTATGTGTGTCTGTGTGTGTGTTTGTGTGTGTGTGTGTGTGTTTGTGTGCTCCATTAAACACATTTGTAACAGATCCATCCACACATTACCATGATCTGATTTAACCCTGCGTGCAGAGGACAAGTTCACTTTCAGGAGCAGATGTTGAAGGTAGATGTATACAGAATAATTTGATTATGTTAACTGTGTTTCCCTATATTTAAGGAAAAGAATCACAACACAACAATAATCGCAACACAACAATAATCACAACAATAATTTCCATATAGGTACATTTCCTAGCTGACTTAGTTGCTGGGAAATTTTATTTAGATTGCTATTGTTGTGGAAAGGAAATAAGACCTTAAAATGTTTCTCGAAGGGACTTCCAAACCTTTCAGATTTCCACCAGAATTTTAAATGACAGCTCAGATGGTCCATGTCACATGGGTAAAGTATTCCATGGAACCCAGTGTAAGGGAGCCCTGTTGGATGGTTCGAATTAGCAGATAGAATTTGTGTTATGCAGTTGAAGTTGAAGATGAAATGTTAGTGATGTGAGCGCGACTGTACGTCTTCACAAAGTCCTCTTTGAAACGGTGACATGTTCGGTTGCTTTTCTAAAAGAGACTGTTTACTTTGGGAATATCTCATGGGAACAGTTCAAATAGTGTAACTAAGGTACAGTAACATCATTATCCTGGGTGTGGGAAGGAGTGGGAACACTTTTAGGAATTAAATATCCTCTTTCTCTTTCTCTGTGCTTTCTGTGTAGGTGTGTGTGTGTATGTGTGTGTGCATGCTTGTGTGTGTGCATGTGTGTGTGTGTATGTGTGTGTGCATGCTTGTTTGTGTGCATGTGTGTGTGTGTGTATGTGTGTGTGCATGCTTGTGTGTGTGCATGTGTGTGTGTTTGTGTGTCTGTGTGTCTGTGTGTGAGTGTGTGTGTACATGTGTGTCCGTGTCTGTGCATGTGTGTCTGTGTGGGTGACACAAAACTACTCGATCAGTTATCTCACTATTTTGCTCTTTGTTACTTTGTTGAAATACAACCAAAGGAGCATCAGGCTCCAGGATGGTGTCCTCAGTGCTTGTGCTTTGTTTGTGAGTGGTTTTCTCACACAAACTGTCCATTTCTCACACATAGGTGCCATGTTCTTACGCCAGAAACACGTTGTCTTCATGTTTCCCCCAGAGTCATGAGGGTAAAATGAAATTCTCTTTCCATAATGAACCAGGAAGAGACCATGACTGCATGCAATACACCACTGAGGGAATCATAAGATTCTACCTTTAATCTTGTAATACAATTTCAGTGTTTGAACTTGTTTCTTTGAAATGTTCCTGAACACTGCAAAAGTCCCAAATGAACCCATAAGAAATTACTATTCAAGAAATTGGGCCATATACAATTAGAGTGTAGATCATCAGTGTGGAGTATGTCTCTAAATTAGTGAAAACATCATTATAATGTTTAATTTATTAACATTTATATTAATTAACGTAACATTGAAAAGCTTTTAATCTGTTCAGCACACACCTTCTAACCGTCTAACACACACACACACACACACACACACACACACACACACACACACACACACACACACACACAGGTCCTTTTTAAAGAGAGACATTACATCTATTCCAGCCGATGTTGAGGATGTATTGTTAAATGGATGGTCTCATTTTAAGAGATACATGGTCTACCTCACTCCTCGTCTAAAGCCACATCACATCCCACATCATAGAACATTCTATATCAGCGTTTGAAGACTTACAGTACATAATAACATGAATACAGTAGGTTTGTTTTACCGTTGTCTCCTTGGAAAAACCTAGAAAGCTACTTTCGAGGAATTTTCAGTTTCTCTCTGGTGGGTGTGGGCTGTTGATTGGCCAGCCAGCCTCTTGTAGTCGCCCCACTGCCCAGCCCATGGAAGGCTGCTGCTGTAATCACATAAAGTCAGGGCCTGGCCTTCCCCCTCTTCACTCTGAGCACTCTTCCACGCTGAGTGCTCCACTGACAGGTCAGTACACCTCTCTTCATCCTCTCTTCATCCCCTCTTCATCCTCTCTTCATCACCTCTTCATCCTCTCTTCATCCCCTCTTCATCCCCTCTTCATCCCCTCTTCATCCCCTCTTCATCCCTTCTTCATCCCCTCTTCATCCCTTCTTCATCCCCTCTTCATCCCTTCTTCATCCTCCCTTCTTCTTTGTCTTTAACTTCAGTCATTGTCTTAAGCTGCGTCAGGTTCTATTTACCTTCTGAAAGCTCATTGTTGTCTTCGCTGTCTCTTCTTTCCCTGTCAGTCTCTCTGTGTCACTGTAGTTTCCCAAGCTTACTGGCTCATTTTTGACTCAAGCACACACACAGGTGTAGCATGTAGTGACGGAGTGTGAAAATTTGCAATGCCACGTATGTACGGGACAGACTTTTTTATGTTGATGCTGCAGTTTGTATGTTTCTGACATTAGTCTGATGGTCTTGTATGCTGCCAGCCATTTTGGGGCCCCAGGCACCAGCTCTCCCACCCTCAGAGATACTGACACTGAATAACTATTCAAGAACGTTGTCATCGCAGTTTTAATGGTCTGTTACCCAGAACAGTTTAAACTGGTGCAGTCATGTCCTTTCTCTGTCTTTGCACAAAACAATATGTATTCAGGATAGACTGCAAAACAGAATCTGTTCAGGTTACTTTCCTCTGTAATGCAGTATGACAAACCTGATTGGCTTCCTAATTGCTCTAAACCAGCACACACCAGTTCAATAAATTCAGTTTCAAACTCTTTAGCAACAACGACACACAGTCTCGTCAAAGCACACAGCGGTAAAGGTGTGGGGGTAAAAGAGTAGAAGAGTGCACACAGAGATAAAATAAGTAAGTGAATGCACACAAGGGGTAAAGTCTGGGATCAAAATAGAGTGCTGAGATACAATATATACGGATGTTGAGGTAAAAATAGTCAGGAAATAAATAGCTGGGAGATAAAACCCTATTGACTTAAGGTTATACATACTAGTATTAGGGGTTGTAATGTGTAATATTCACAATCATTCACCTACATGCAGTGTGGGTTTTTATGTACAGACTATACAGTTGTACTAAAGTATTGCTTTTTGCAGAAATGCATTTATGTACGGACACACTCAAAACAATTCTGGCATGGTCACAGATGTTATAGTTGGTCTCCTAGTTTCATAAGAAGCCCTCAGGTTAACTTAAAGACCCTTCATACAGACAGGAAGGTCTTGATCATGAGCGTGACACCAATTAGCCTTGGTAAAACAATAACTACTGACTACTAACTAAAGACTATATTCTAAATTGATTAGCATGGGAAGCTCTGGATAAAAGCCTCTGCTAAATGAATACATGTAAATGTAGGGAAAGGTAAAATAGTTTTAACTACCCAAAAAGAGCAGGGAAGCTTCAGAGATAGAGACTGAAAGAAAAACATCCAAAAGATAGTTTTAAAATGTTTAGTTTGTCCTAAACCTTGAACTTTTCTGTAAATGAAATGCCTTGATTTAAAATCCAAACCAATGATGCCACTTTTCCTCACCCCACGCATAAAATATGTATTTGACATTTTACTGTATCATGTAATTATCTGACTCATGGCTCCTACTGCTGCAGTGCAACAGAATAAAATGTTGGAAGTAGACTTTTAAAATTTCAGGGACCACTGCTACGTGCAATCACATGGGTCTGAGTGCACTTTGATCTAATTATTACATTTGTGGCACGAGTTTTCTGTTTTTCCCGACCCATAGATTAACCGTAACCTCTGAAAATTGGTTCTTCTGAAAATTCAGAATGTCAGAAGAGCAATTCTTAAGTCTTTGGCTACCAAACCAAATCAAAACTATCTCTGTGAAACCAATTACTGCTCATTGTGCCACAGTGGTGTTTTTGTTCTACCATAAAACATGTTCAGAGTAAAGTAACATATGGTCATTAAATGATTACAGCAGCCTTGTGATCCGGATGGCCATGTAAGACCTTTCATGGAGACATCATGAATGGAGATCTCATGAGAGATTAGTGGCTCCAACCATCTAACGAATCATTTAAAAACAGAAGGCACTTATGCTAATCTAGAGTTACCCTGCATTCCTGTAGCCAGTGGGAAGGACCTGACACAAGATGTCTGATCGCTATGACTGCAACGAGTGTCAGGAGTCCCTGTATGGGCGGAAGTACGTCCTTAAAGAAGAAAACCCCTACTGTGTGAAATGCTACGAGAGCCTCTTCTCCAACACCTGCGAGGAATGCAAGATGCCCATTGGATGCAGCAGCAAGGTGGGTCCAAAACTCATTGGCGATTGGCTAACGACATGTGCCAATCACCAATTATCATCAGGGAGTCAGCTGGCTCAGCGGTTAAGGCGCTGGGCTTGTGATGGAAAGGTTGCGAGTTCGATTCCTGGCTGTTGCTATGTCATATTGTGTCCTTGGGCAAGGCACTTCACCCTACTTGCCTCAGGGGGGAATGTCCCTGTAACTGATTGTAAGTCGCTCTAAATAAGAGCGTCTGCTATATGTAATGTAAATGTGCCAGAACGCCTACTTCTGCCGCAAATCCTGATCTGTGATTTTTTCTCCCGTTTCAGGATCTGTCTTACAAGGATCGCCACTGGCATGACCAGTGTTTCCACTGCTTCAGGTGCAGCGGTTCTCTGGTGGACAAGCCCTTCTCCACCAAAGACGAGGAGCTGCTCTGCACTGAGTGCTACTCCAACGAGTATTCCTCCAAGTGCCATGAGTGTACGAAGACCATCATGCCAGGTGAGCCCTCGCAAACTGAGCTAATGACTGTGTGTGCTTGAGCGACCTGTGTACGACGGTTCTCAGTAACGAGTGGGGGAAAGATCTGAGATTTTCAGGTGCGGTAGTTGGTTTATTAAAACTTTGCAATTGACTGATTTCACCGATAAGTTTGGACAAATGAACCAAGCTGTGCGACCAATCACAGGTCCTCTACCATTCTATCAGACGCCACGTGCACCTTTGTCTCTCCCCCACACCCTCTCTTCGTCCTTCTGTCTTCGTCTCTCCCTGATTGTCCCTCTGTGGTCCTCAGGCTCCAGGAAGATGGAGCACAAGGGCAACAGCTGGCATGAGAATTGCTTCATCTGCCAGCGCTGCCAGCAGCCCATTGGAACCAGGAGCTTCATCCACAAGGACAGCAGCAACTACTGCTTGCCTTGCTACGAGAAGCAGTTTGCCATGCAGTGCGTCCAGTGCAAGAAGGTACTCAAAACAAACAGGAAGACACACCAGAGCATGAACCAGGCTTTCTTTATGCTGTTGAGACACCATTATCCCAATTTCCTGCCAAATGCTCCATGTTGAATTAGGTATAACTCTAACTGGGCAATGGAGACAGTTAAACATCATGTGACTTCCTATTCCTTGTTCTCCAGCCAATCACCACTGGTGGCGTGACCTACCGTGACCAACCCTGGCACAAGGATTGTTTCCTGTGCACTGGGTGCAAGCAGCCGCTGTCTGGGACACGGTTCACCTCCCGTGACGACTTCGCCTACTGCCTCAACTGTTTCTGCAACCTGTTTGCCAAGAAGTGTGTTTCTTGCACCACCCCGATCAGCGGTACGACTTCCAGTTCCTTCCCCGACACATGTCCACCTCACGTTGTGCATGACACTCATTATGCAACTCATTCGTCCAGGGATGTCCACCGCCATTTCAATCTTCGCCTCTTGGCTCCAGTTTTCGTTCCCTCCAGTATTTTTTTATGTAATTCGATTAGCTCGTTATTACATTAGAAGTCAGGAGGTTTTTTGGGGGTTAGATTCCTGAGAGTTTTCTGTTATCCGCTAACCGTAAAGGTCGACCAAAATCCAATAGCAGATTTCTAGGAAAGTATCCCACAACCTGCAGCTATCATCCTGTACGGTCGCTTCTTGCAGCAACTTATCACCAATTTATTTGTGGCTTCCTTTACCTAGCGAATTTCTCTTTTTCTCAGTGTTTTTGAATGTTTAGGAAAGATTTAAATGTAGTCATTTAGTAGACGCTCTTATCCAGAGCATCTTACAGCAACATTTCTCCTGAAGAAAGTAGGGTGAATCTCCTTGCCCAGGGACACAGTACCATGTTGGCACAACCGGGGTTTGAACCAGGCACCTTCTGATTACTAGACCGACTCCCTAACCGCTCAGCCACATGACTCCCTGTAGTGGAAGATTTACTGACGTATTCAACACTTCATCTGCTTTCCAGTGGACTTTTTTTCTTCATCATCAAATCGTGTTTGTGTCTTTGCTAACTTGGCTCGGGTGTCCTGCTCTGTTGCAGGTCTGGGAGGCAGCAAGTACATCTCCTTCGAGGAGCGTCAGTGGCACAACGACTGCTTCAACTGCAAGAAGTGTTCCGTGTCTCTGGTGGGGCGGGGCTTCCTGACGGCCCGCGATGACATCCTGTGTCCCGAGTGCGTCAAAGATAACTGAGAGACATCAAGCAAGACAACCTTCCACCAAGATAACCTTCCACCAAGACAACCTTCCACCAAGATAACCTTCCACCAAGATAACCTTCCACCAAGACAACCTTCCACCAAGACAACCTTCCACCAAGACAACCTTCCACCAAGATAACCTTCCACCAAGACAACCTTCCACCAAGATAACCTTCCACCAAGATAACCTTCCACCAAGACAACCTTCCACCAAGATAACCTTCCACCAAGACAACCTTCCACCAAGACAACCTTCCACCAAGACAACCTTCCACCAAGATAACCTTCCACCAAGACAACCTTCCACCAAGATAACCTTCCACCAAGACAACCTTCCACCAAGACAACCTTCCACCAAGACAACCTTCCACCAAGACAACCTTCCAAAATAACCACCAAACCACCAAAATAACCACTGGGGTGTTACAGAGATGAACAACAATAATCTCTTTAACACTTTATCCGGTGAACCTCATATTTCTCTAACTCAGATTAACCCAATGTTCCCATTTGGGGAGGATTTGTATTCTGATGGACTTTTAATTGAAATGAGCATGAAGCTGAGTCAGAAGCTACCATATGATTCAATTAAAATATTTAAACTTTATTAACCCTTTAATGTAACATTACTCTTGTGTTGAAAAGCTTTACTCTAAGTTAACATTAACCAGATATAATTGACGTCAAATATGTGCAATGTACTGACAGAAGCTTATGTGATTCAAAAAATAAAGACCTTGGTAAACCATGTCATTAACACAGTTATATTCACAGTGTACAGTGTGTCCTTTTGTAAAAGTTATATTCAGTGATTCCAGAATGGATGGAATACACAGCTACCTCATCCCAAAAACATGAAACATTGTGGTGACCAGGGTCCTGGAGAAGCCATTAGGACATTAGTGACATTAGAGTTTGAAGGGAAAGCACATGACTGGTCATGGCAGACAGAGAGATTAAAGATGTGGCACAGACAGGCCATAGACTGCTTACTGAGCAGAACGAGCAACAAAGTTGTTTGAAGATGGCGTCCCCTATTTCAATAGAAAGTGCAATTTCTATTGAATAGATCAATAGAGGTGCATTGTGCAAAAGACTAAGTGCAAAGGGCAAGTACAAAGAACTAAACCATCTGCCCTATGTGGAACTATGTGGATCATCCAGTCTTACACAGCTGTGTCCTGTAGTACTGCTGTGTCCTGCTGTGTCCTGCTGTGTCCTGCAGTGTCCTGCAGTGTCCTGCTGTGTCCTGCTGTGTCCTGCAGTGTCCTGCAGTGTCCTGCAGTGTCCTGCTGTGTCCTGCTGTGTCCTGCAGTGTCCTGCTGTGTCCTGCTGTGTCCTGCAGTGTCCTGCAGTGTCCTGCTGTGTCCTGCTGTGTCCTGCTGTGTCCTGCAGTGTCCTGCAGTGCCCTGCTGTGTCCTGCTGTGTCCTGCAGTGTCCTGCTGTGTCCTGCAGTGTCCTGCAGTGTCCTGCAGTGTCCTGCTGTGTCCTGCTGTGTCCTGCTGTGTCCTGCTTTGCTGCAGTGTCCTACATTGACTAGCATTCATAGGTCTATGCCATCTTTTAACATATTTTTGATGAAGGGAAATTCACAAATTCTGGAATAACTACTCTATGAAAAAATATGAAATGCAATGGTACTAAGATTGAGGCTTTTGTTTCAAAATGAGTTCTGAAACCACGATCAGTCCTATACTGCCCTCTTATGGCAGCAATGGAAAACTCACACAACATTAAAGAACTCTCCAGAAAACGGTCTCATGCCCTTTTCTCCCAAAACAACCTTGCTTTTCTAACAGGTTACTCATCAGACCTACCCTGTGTAACTATGCAACATTCATGAAATCACTCCAACTCTTGCATTTAGCAGGAAGTACTTTGACCCAGCATGCTAAGCCAATGTGAGCGGCCCAGACTGCAGTCAGTTCTCTGCCAGTATCCCACTGACTGGCAGAGGGAAGAAAGGTCTGATTAAGCCTAATAGAGGGTTAGAGTCAGAGGATCAGCTGCCTTCTATCCCAGGGCCATCTGGGGGCATCTGCCAGGGCCACCATGGGCTTGTGGAGGTTCAAATGTCAAATGGATGTGTGTGGGGGTGTGTATGGGTTTGTGTGTAGGTATGTGGGGGTGTGCGGGGGGGTGTAAGGGTGTGTTGGGGTGTGTGAGGGTGTGGGGGGTGTGTTGGGGTGTGAGAGGGTGTGTTGGGGTGTGTGAGGGGGTGGGGGTGTGTTGGGGTGTGTAGGTATGTGGGGGTGTGCGGGGGGTGTAAGGGTGTGTGAGGGTGTGTGAGGGTGTGTGAGGGTGTGAGGGTGTGTGGGGGTGTGAGAGGGTGTGTGGGGGTGTGTTGGGGTGTGTTGGGGTGTGTGAGGGTGTGGGGATGTGTTGGGGTGTGTTGGGGTGTGTGAGGGTGTGGGGGTGTGTTGGGGTGTGTGAGTGCCTGTGAGGGTGTGTGTGAGGGTGTGGGGGTGTGTGAGGGTGTGTTGGGGTGGGGGAGGGTGTGGGGGTGGGGGACTTGAACTGGCTATGCTTGCTGCTGGTTATGGGCTCTGGGTGAAGCGGATTTGCACCAGGCCCAGTCATGTGGGGATCAGCATCAAAAACTCCACATAATCCTTTAGCAGAGAGGGAGGGAAGGAGAGAGCGAGGGAGCGAGGCAGAGAGAGAGAAAGAAGGGCATTTGACTCCGGACAACTTTCGAGGCACAAGGTGTAGGTAGGAGCACCACAACTCAGATCTAGAGGTCTGTAGCCACGGGGGAAAAGTCTTGTTAAATTCTTCTTCGACCCATCTGAACCCTTGGACCTGGTCCTCCTGGTGCGAGCTGTTCTCCTGGAACCATGGCCCGGTCTGATGCCAAACTCAGCCAGGACCTCCCCAACGGAATGGCCATCCACAACTCCATGGGAAGCTTCTCAGAGCCAGACATGCAGAAGAACTGGGAGGAGAAGGAGGAGGAGGAGGAGGACGAGGAGGTGGAACTGGCCGAGGAGGTCGGAGAGGACAGCGAGATGACACGAGAGGAGGCGACCTCGATGGGGGGAGGCGACGTTGCCGGACACGGCGGAGCGAACCTCCCAGGAGACGAGACTAAGGAGACAAAGGGAACAGACATGGGAGGTGAGGAGATCAGGGAGAAGGAGCAGGGAGAAGAGGAGGGGGCGATGGAGGTCGAGGGGAAACAGGCGACTACCGAGAAAGCGGTTGCGAGCGAGGGGGAGACGGGAGGAGGGGCGCAGATGGAGCCTCAGGTCAGGACAGGAGACGAACAGAAGCACGGAGACATTCACCAGCTGGCAGACGAACAAGACAGGATGACAGAGCTGGAGGGAAACGCTCAGGTGATCACTCCTTCGCTGATATCATGTGACATGTCTGACCTGGACACAAAGGACAGGAGCCTCGTGCCATCTGCAGGGGAGAGGAGAGGAGAGGAGGAGGGAGAGGAGGAGGGAGAGGAGGATGGAGAGGAGGAGGGAGAGGAGGAGGGAGAGGAGGAGGGAGAGGAGGATGGAGAGGAGGAGGGAGAGGAGGAGGGAGAGGAGGAGGGAATCGAAGGGGAAAAGAAACAAGAAATTGAGGGAGGGATGGAAGAAGAAAAGGTGTCAGGTGAAAGAGAAACAAACAGACCTAGAGACGAATCCCGAGACACAGACCAGGACCCAGATGAGCTGTCAGAGGGACTTGGAGTCACTGTTGATGAGGAGGAGAGGAAAAAGGAGGATACATCGACAGAGGTTGAGGTACTGCAGCCTGAGGAGTCTCTTGATAATGGCTTCTCAGATCAACCTGCCGATGATCCCATGGAGAAGACAGGAGAGCTCGATGTGCCTCTTGGCCTAGCAGTCGATGTCAGCACAGGAATAGAGTTCGAAAGTCACACGACCGACCCCTGTCAGATATTGTCTCCCAGCGATGAGGTCAGAGATACAGAGGAGGCACAAGTCTCCCTGGAGACAGGAGGAGAGAGAAGCCAGGAAGTGGAAGGGGATAAACATTCCATCAGTGACACCTACCCAGAGAGAGAGGTGAACGGCAGCCTGCCAAAAATCGATTTAGACCTAAACCAGCCGAGAGTAGCCCTCGCTTATAGTGAGGCGAAGGTGGAGAAAACCACAGAAGAAGTCGTGGGGGTGGAAGAGAAGGGGCTTCAGGATGTTGAACCACCGCCCCCACCCCCCCCACCGCCCCTGACCAACATGAAGGCAGTTGAAGACGAAAAACAGGAAGCACCAGAACCACAGCAGCTAGATGGTGGCCTTCCACCGGAAGAGGGGGCAGAAGGAGGGGACCAGGGTGGGAAGGAGCCCAGAGAGAGTGAGGAGACTGTGGGAGGAGATCTGGAGGAGGGTGTTAGCCACCAGATGGAGGAACGGTGCCAGGTGGCTATAGATGACAGGGAGCCAGCCGAGGGAGGGGCCGGGGGGAGGGAGGAGCAGGCGGGGGATAATGCGGTCACCGGGGTGGACACAGGAAGCGGTCAAGCACAGGAGGAGGGAGGAGAGGATCATGAGGTCGTGGGAGGAGAAGAGAACGGAGACACGGAGGAGCAGGAGGTGATTTCGCCGGACCTGAGGGAAGGTGAAGGAATGGAGCAGTCGCTAGCTGCTGAGGAGACGAGGAGGAAGCAGGAGGAACGCAGGGATTTAGATCACGTCCAAGAGGCTTTTGAGGTGGACGAGGGAGGAAAGTCAAAGAGAGAAGAGCCAGGGGAAGTCTCTTTGGAGGGCTCCCCACCTGGAGAGGAAGGAGAGGCTCAGCAGATGGAACAGCCAGGACAGGTCACGGAGGATGTGACAGAGATCGAAGCGGCTTGTGGGGCTCAGGAGGTGCAACCACCAGTGTCAGTCCTCCTGGATCTGCCAGACTCCAGGGTGGAGGGAGAGTCTGAGATGGAGGAAGAGCCCGTGACAGTTCTAGATGATGAGGATTTTGCTACAACAGAGGGATGGACCGTGACGACACAACACCCAGAGCCCGTCACTCAAGATGAAAAAGTAAACACAGAACTTGTTGAGGAGGGCGTAGGGAAGAAGACAGAAGTTCATAGGGAACCCCCATCGTCGATGGAGGTGAGGGCCAAGGAGTCCTCCCAGCCGCCTGTCAGAGTGGCATCAAAAGGGGATGATCTGGCGAGACACCAAGCCTCGGTGGAGAACGGTCTCCGGGGTCCTCAGGAACAGAAGGAAGTCAAATGTGAGAAGGAGCAGCTGACACGCGCTGGACGGAAGCTGACCTCCTCCATCCGGAGAGACAACGACTGGATCACGAAGAACTCCCCAGAGGAGAGCCGCCCCCCGCCTTCCAGGGACGACTGGATCAAGGAGCTGAAGGAGGCCATCAAGGAGGAGGCCCAGACGCCCAGACGGAATCCGGATGCCGTGAAGAAGAAAAAGGTGGTCCTGATCGAAAACACGCAGAGGAAGGACGAGAGGAGAGAGGAGACGAGGAAGGAGGAGAGGAGGGATGAGCCGAGGAAGGAGGAGAGGAGGGATGAGCCGAGGAAGGAGGAGAGGAGGGAGGAGGCGAGGAAGGAGGAGAGGAGGGATGAGGCGAGGAAGGAGGAGGGGAAGGACAAGCCCAAGAAGTCTGTGAGGCTGGAGAGCCCTCGTCCTCAGCAGGAGAACAGCAGCAGCCTAGACCCACAAGAGTATGAGTTCTCTCTCTACGTCAAGGTAAGTCCAAGACAACAAAGAATGTTCCCCCAACTCTCTCTGATCTCTGTAGGTTCAGGGAGATGCCCTCTGGTGTTTCTGCATTCACGATCCGCTTGTTTGATCGTGGTTCTGAAGGATGGAGCTGTACGACTTGTTTGGCTGGAGCTGTAGATGGTCACCAGCTTTGAAACGTTTTTATTTAGTTGGTCATTCAGCTTTATCTCTTGATTTGTGCTCAAAGTGTCCTCAGAGCACAGAAAACTAGTCAAAAACACCACTTATACCATTAGATAGACACTAGACAGGCAGCTTGCTTTCCTGAGATAAAGGCTATGGTGTGTTTCGGCTCTGGTTAGGTTTGTGTGGGGCCTTTCTAATGGTTACATAACATTTTACATTCAGTAACTTAGCACACTTTTATCCAGAGCGACCTACAGCAAGTACAGGGACATTCCCCCTGAGGCAAGTAGGGTGAAGTGCCTTGCCAAAGGACAGAGCAACATGTTGACACAGCCTGAGATGACATGTTGACAGCCTGTGTAGGAGATAGTTATGCTTTGGCGTAGGAACCTGGGGTGATGGGGGGGGGGGGGGGTCCCCCCCAATGTCAAAGTCAATCCTACCCCCAGGTACTTATGTGAGTGTCTCTGTGTTGGTCAGTTGGTCAAGCAGACACCAGCTCACCAAATCCCCTGCTAAATTTAGAGGACAATCAGCAGACAGCTACTTTATGTTCCTGTTGCTGACAAAATCTGTCCTTCAGCAGCTTTTACGAGATCGTCTGGATTTGGGGTCTTCTGTGTAAACAATCCCAATGTTGATCCCAATCGATTGTGTTTCCATCCCCGTCATGAGTGTAGAGTTTGTGAGGGTTTAGAAGGAGAGATGCTCTTTGTGTTGCGTGTCTGTTTGCTTGTGACTCCACCTTGATCTCCTTATCTCATTAAGAGACAGATATCCTAATCCTTCCCCTTTCTGGCTAATTGCTCTCTCTCTCACACACACACACACACACACACACACACACTCACACACTAACATGGCGGCCCACAATGCCCCATGCGTGTCTGTCTGTGTGTACAGTCAAGTTTTAAGCTACTCCTACGCTGCTTAGCCACGCATGCAAACGTACTCAACAACACTTTACACTGTTCAAAACAGGTAATTTACCTCAGACCATTAACCAAATACCAAGCATGTAATTAACATTATCCATAGTCTTAACACCTGCTGTCAAAAATATGCCGGTGTAGTCCTGAGATCCAAAGGAGCACAGCTCCACATTCCTGTGTGAGGCCATGGTCGTCTGGGGTCCAGTGCCTGAGCCTCTAAGCCTGGGGAAAAATGTCCTAATAACCTGGCTGGTTCTTTCCAGGGTGGGTCAAGAACACAATGGCTGCCTTTGTTCCAGCCCCAGGGGGGGGGGGGGGGGGGGGGTAGTCTCATGTGGCTCGCGAGGCAGGAGGAGGTAGGAGGAAGTGTGGAAAGAAATGAGGAGGGTGGGGTTTGGGTGGAGGAGGTTAGATGATTGAAAGTTAGGAGGCAGGAGGCCAGAGGCAGGAGGCCAGAGGCAGGAGGCCAGAGGCAGGAGGCCAGAGGCAGGAGGGTAGAGGCAGAGGAGGCCAGAGGCAGGAGGCCAGAGGCAGGGGGCCAGAGGCAGGAGGCTAGAGGCAGGGGGCCAGAGGCGGGAGGCCAGAGGCAGGAGGCCAGAGGCAGGAGGCTAGAGGCAGGGGGCCAGAGGCAGGGGGCTAGAGGCAGGAGGCCAGAGGCAGGGGGCCAGAGGCAGGAGGCCAGAGGCAGGGGGCCAGAGGCAGGAGGCTAGAGGCAGGGGGCCAGAGGCAGGGGGCCAGAGGCAGGGGGCCAGAGGCAGGAGGTGGCAGGTGGGGGATGTTGAGCTGGAGGTTTGGGGTGTGAAGCGAGGGCTGGGGAGGAGTGAGACTGAGCAGGAACAGCAGGGAGTGGATAGGTAGGTTTTGGGGGGTAAGAGGGTTCCGATTCTTATACACTCTCTCCGTCTGCCTCTCCCTTCATATGTTTATCTCTGTGTCTCTCTCTCTCTCTCTCTCTCTCTCTCTCTCTGCCCACCCACCAACCCCACCCCTCCTCCTCCTCTCTCTAAGCTGATTAATCGTTAGACCTGCTGGTTGGAAGCTGACTAGCTGATGTAGCCTTTATGAAACACTTCAGAAAGCAGCCACACACACACAGGCGACACAGGGACTCACACACACACACACAGGGACTCACACACTCACACACACACACACACACACACACACACACACACACACACACACACACACACACACACACACACAGGGACTCACACACACACACACACACACACAGGGACTCACACACACAGGCCTGCACACACTCACAATGTTGGGCTCATTGATTTGTTTACAGAGCAGGAGATATGCATGTACAGTATGGGTCTCTGCATGTAGGTATGTCTATCAGTGTGTGTGTGTGTGTGTGTGTGTGAGTTTGTGTTTGTGTGTGTGTGTGTATTTGCGTGTGCATGTACATCTCTCTTGTGCACACGAGACAGGATCTTCTACAATCCCCACATTATGGTCAGCGCTGATGCTTTAAGAATTCCATAGACGCCCACTAACAGACCTCAGAACAGACTTGGCACTGTTCTGCCTGCCCACGCAACCACAAAAGCCACAGAAACTGACTCCAGGACAGTTAGACGTAGAGTTTGTTTGTTGTGAGGTGACAGATTGATTTCAGTGATTACATTGAAACTGGCACATAGACCAAAGCAGTATAACACTGGTGCAGTGCAGAAACAGACTATTCTGCTGTGCTGTGAATTTCTCATGTTCTTCCAAGGCTGTGGTAGATTAAGATTTAGCAGATTAGCTGGAGATTTGACAGGAAAGTGATCCAAGAGACTGAAACTTGCCTGGAAGTAAAAAGAAAATTAAAAAAGTATTTTCACTGAGCACTGGCACTCTATCATTAGCATCCAAAGCATTTGTTTCCAAGATGAATGCCTCCTTAGAGAGTATCCGGGGTAGAAAGGGTGACACCCAGACAATGTGTCTCTTCACCGTTAGCCGTGTGTGCTAACAAAAGAGAGAGTGTCCATACACCATCTCCCTGTCCCAGCCTGTCCCCTCATCTCACCCCTCCGGCCCAGCGCCCACCCACACACCCAGAACCCGGTACAATTCTACCCAGACACAGAGCAGTTTCTCTAGGGAGGGATCCACACATCTCCTGCTCGGGCTGCGGCAGAACCGGGTAAAAAACAGACCTGACTGGACAGAGGAAGAATCTACTGTAGACTGTGTCCGTATCGCCACTTAAGGACAGACACGAGATGAAGAGCGGCCCTTTTGTCTTTTCGCTCATCGACTTACAATGGCAGTGGATTCATCTTGCTTTGGGAATTCAAAGAGGAATTCAAAGAGTCTTTTGGTGTCTTATTGTAGTCATCAGTAAATCTTAAGCTTTTAAAGGTTGTCAGTGAGTGAGGTCATCACAGAGGAGGCGGAGCTTGTCTGGGGGGGCTCTTCCCCTTTCCAGCATAGCTTGATCTGGATTGGTCGACATGGCCTGGTTTGACATAGCAGCCAAAAAGCTGGGATTTCCCACTATAGAGCTTTTCGTAAAGGTAAGCGAGTCAACAATGGGGAATTCACTGTTTGTTGTGTGTGTGTTTAAACTGTACACTGTATGCATGTGTGTGTGTGCGCGTGCATGCATGTGTGTGTGTGTGCGCGTGTGTGTGTGTATATGTGTGTGTATGTGTGTATGTGTGTGTGTGTGTGACTCGTCAGGCTGGCAGTGACGGGGAGAGCATCGGTAACTGTCCCTTCTCTCAGAGACTCTTCATGATCCTGTGGTTGAAAGGGGTCATCTTCAACGTCACTACTGTGGACCTCAAGAGGTACAACACACACATGCACGTAGACACACACACACACACACACATGCGCAAGCATGGAGAAGTTGTGAAGTAAAAAAAATCTTTTTAAATAATGGGTACACTCACTGTTTGGTGGTTGCGTTGTCCAGGAAACCAGCAGACCTCCAGGACCTTGCTCCAGGAACGAACCCTCCTTTTGTCACGTTTAACGGGGAAGTGAAGGTGGACGTCAACAAAATCGAGGAGTTCCTGGAGGAGAAACTCACGCCGCCACGGTAAAACCCCTCCACTTCCTGTACCCTGTTTAACCAAAGGATGGTCGGTCCATCCTGGTCTCTCAGTTGTCTATAGCCGACCTGCTGGACCAATCCAGAGTCCTGATGCAGCGTGTGCTCTGCCTCAGGTACCCTCGCCTGGCAGCCAGACACCCGGAGGCCAACACAGCGGGCATCGACGTCTTCGCCAAGTTCTCTGCCTACATCAAGAACCCTCGCAAAGACACTAATGAGGGTACGCAGTCAGGACATGGTGTGTGTGTGTGTGTCAGGGGGTGTCTGTGTGTGTGTGTATGTGGCTTTACATCTGACATTCAATCATTTAGCTTTTACGCTTTTATCCAGAGCGACTAACAGCAAGTACAGGAATTCGAACCAGGGACCTTCTGATTACCAGCCTGACACCCTGACCACTCAGCCACCTGGCTTTCCCTTGATGCTTTGGAGCAGGGGTCACCAATCCTGGTCCTCGAGGGCCGCTGTCCTGAAGGTTTTCGATGTTTCCCTGCTCTAGCACACCTGATTCAAATAAAGGGTCGTTATGAGGCTTCCACAGAGCTTGATAATGACCCATTCATTAGAATCAGGTGTGCTGGAGCAGGGAAACATCTAAAAACTTCAGGACAGCGGCCCTCGAGGACCAGGATTGGTGACCCCTGGTTTGAAGGGTATCTGTGTTGATGTGGCTTCAGTCTGAGCTTAACCTGTGTGTGTGTGTGTGTGTGTGCGTGTGTGGGTGTATGTGCGTGTGTGTGTGTGTGTGTGTGTATGTAGCTCTGGAAAAGGCTCTGCTGAAGTCTCTGCAAAGGTTAGATGACTTCCTGCTGACCCCGCTGTCGGACGAGGCGGACGGGACCAGCGCTGGAGGTCAGGGGTCGTCCCGCTGTTTCCTGGACGGAGCCGATCTGACCCTGGCTGACTGTAACCTGCTGCCCAAACTGCACATCCTCAAGGTCTGAGGCTGAGCAACAGTAGGACCTCCCTGCGTGGATTCATGTAGCAGACGCTATTATCCAGAGCCACTTCCAGGAGAGAGCTTTACAAAAGAGCATCGGTCACTGATCATAAGATTAGATTAGATTAGATTCAACTTTATTGTCATTACACAGGTACAAGTCCAGGGCAACGAAATACAGTTAGCATCCAACCAGAAGTGCAAAACAGTTATTAACAACAGAATATAATAATAAGGATATACTCGGAATATACATATTATGAAAAGTATAGACAGAATATACAGGGTATGTACAGATTCAATCCGGGTATGTACAGATACAAATTAGACAAGCATGTAGCATGTATATACAGGTAGTGCAAATTGAGCAAAAAGAACAGATGTGCAAAGTGAACAAATGTGAACAAAATGTGCAGGTGGTGCAGTAACAGATGTGCAAAATGGACAGATAGTGCAAATAACAATTCACATATGCAAGTGGTGCAAATGTACAAACAGAATGTGCAAATATAGGAAGGGGGGGGTTCTATGGGGGGGCGGGGGTTATATAGGGGGGCGGGGGTGTAGTGGAGTTCAGGAGTGAAAATTACTATGCTGCAACGACCCAGGTGGGACTTGAACCCACAATCCCCAGCTCCGGAGGCTGATGCCTTATCCATTAGGCCACTGGGCCCTGATAACAAAGTGATAGTCCCCAAACATAGCAGGTTTATAGATTATGAAACATCCATTGTGTGAAACCAAACAAAAGCCATAAGAGCATTCTGTTTAACAAGTTACATGGCATGCATCTCAAATGGGCAATTTCCTGTAGGAAAGCAAGTAATAATAATATACTTCACTGCGAGTACAGAAATTCCAAATCGGGTTAGAACCGGACACACAGGGCAACATTCCCCCAGTAAGGGTCATTATGGTCCTGGGGGAGACTAACATCAGGACCTGCAGTCATTCCTAAGTACCGCTGTTCTCCAAGTGTGTGTTAAGGCTGGAGTCTCTTCCAGAGCACAGGTGTTTCAGTGAAGATAACCAAAGAAGCTAGATGCCCTAACCCTGACCATAACAATGCCAGTCATGTGATTCATTCCTTATCTACTGGATCATACGATTTCAGATGGATTGTCCGTTCTGATTTGACCTGTGCCTCGCTCTCCCTTGTTGCTATGCTAGGTGGTTGCCAGGAAGTACCGTGGCTTTGAAATCCCAGCTGACATGAAAGGGGTGTGGCGATACCTGAACCACGCCTACCAGAGGGAGGAGTTCATCAACACCTGCCCAGCCGAGAGGGAGATCGAGTTCGCCTACTTGGACGTGGCCAAACGGATCAAGTAGAAAGGGGGCGGGATTAGGAAATGGAAGGACCAATCCCAAACCAGTTCCTCTCACCCTTTACTGGGATTTTCATGACTCTTGATGAGTTCATGTAATGGTGGACAGGACAGTTGTGTTCAGTGTGGCATTTGGTTTGGAATTGGACCATAGCGTTCAAAACCAATACACATGTTTCTGTCTGTGTGTGTGTGTGTGTGTGTGTGTCTGTGTGTGTGTGTGTGCTCACTGGTTGAGTTTCACAGTGGTTGTGTTGTATTGTACGTTGTGAATATGAGTCCCATAGATTGATCAGATCTACATGAAGAACAATGTTTTTAGTCCAATGTTAGACAAACACTAGACAACTGTTTGTCCAGAACTGATCCTAATCTACAATGTGGACAGTATTAAGGTCTATTGGATGACTAACGGACTGTAGTCAGAGTATATTGTACTACAGACTACAAATCCCAGAGCATGTCTGAACTACATGAAGCACCCATAGACATTCAGCAGGCTCAATGTAAGCATAATTCTAAACAGTACACCTGTCATCATTCCGGTTGTGAATCCAAACACTATGGCCTTGACCGCAATATATTATTATTTACCTATTTATGTATTGGAATTATTAACATTAAGATCTCTAAAAATTTAATCAACTTCTTTTATCTCTTGCAATTTTTTATTTTGTTCGTTAATCAAAGTGGATAGGCTGAAAAGCAGGTGAGGTGTTAGGATCTATGATAGTTTTCTACTTGTACCTTTTATAAATGCTAACTGTACTCACTGTACCAATGATAACATTGCTGCTTCTACTAATGAATTAATCACGCTTAACGGTCTTATTTGCATGTACTGATGGACTGTCGGGACAGAGATGGGAGGGGCTTGATGTTGAGCAGCCCCTGATTGGTCATTTCCTAGCCATGTGATGGACTCCGGCGGCCATTTTGTGTTGTGGTGTTCATGTGGAACTCTGTGCAGCAAATTAACACCCACACAACCCTGTACATGCCTTACACTCCTCAGCTGAGGAAGTCCTATTAAACTGATCTGAGGTCACCGCTGTGCTCCTGTGTGTTTTCTGTCGGGGTCTCTCTTGGTTTAGACAGGGGTGGAGGGTACTCAAGAAGTTATATAGAGGTCAAAGGTCATCTAGGCTCAGGAGTTGCAGGCGGAAGGTTCTGGAGGTTTGGCGTTGTCACTGTCAGGAAATAGCTAAGATATGTGAAAGTAGCAAGGACGACGCGGAGAAATGAAGGATTTTCATCCAGAACACCACAGGCATCATGAGCTAAAGGACTATAATCCTGATGGAGTCGGGTGGATCAGCAGGTTAAGGCGTTGGTCTCTTGATTGGAAGGTTGTGAGTTTGATTCCCGGCTGTGGATATGTGATGTTGTGTCCTTGGGCAAGACACTTCACCCTATTTGCCTCAGGGAGAATGTCCCTGTACTGACTGTAAGTTGCTTTGGATAAGAGTGTCTGCTAAATGAATATTTATTTATTATTATAATCAAGTAGACTTTAGATGTTCTTGGCTTCTAACAGTTCAGTAAAGCTTCTTTTTAGGTTCGGGGAGCTCCGTCTCCAAGGAAACAAAGACACTTGTTATGTCCTTTCTGTGGAACACCAAACCCAAAAGCCCTAGTATCAACAACTATCATTTTACAGCCCAGAATACACACGGCTGCCATGGTAACAAACCCTCCAGGAATCCCAAACGGCTTTCACACAGTATTTAGATTAATTCTGAGCGTGAAGGCTGAGAGTCAGCCTGGACATCGGACATGTTTGAAGTAGTTAAAGCACATTCCTACAACCATGTCAACGTAATCTCCACTGCAGAGCTCCACTCCAGGTGTTCTCTGGCTCGGCTGTATACTGACCTGTACCAGCTGCAATGCAGCGAGCATGATCAGCGACATCCTATCGAATCACAGGTCTGTACCAAGCCAGCACTCAACTGACTGACTGGTCGCCATTTTGTTTCCAGTCCCACAATGAACAACTAGGAGAGTGGGATGTAGAAAAATAAACTTGTCTTTATTGTCCCGGAGGTTTCATCATGTTGGAGTCGTCTTTATTTGAGCTGGCCCTCGAGGGGGCTCCGCTCCAGGTTAACAGGCTTTCATGCACGAGTACACACGTCTGATTGGTCAGTACAGTTATTGATGAGCCAATGAAAAGCTTGACACTGGCGCCGGCCCCTTCCCGATGCCTCGACGCTCAGGTTGCCTAGCGCCAGGGTCGAAGGGTTTGCGGAGGTTTTTTGGAGAGGGAGGCAGGCGGGCTGGGGGAAGTGTTGGTGTGTGTGAAGAGGTGAAGGGGGAGGGGAGGGGGGGGTGATGGGAGGTGAGGGGGTCAATGAAGGGTTCAGTTCTGGGAGCAATACTTCCAGAAACAGACTGTGGAGCACAGGAAAGATAGAGGACAGGAAAAAAACTGAATTAAATTAGAAATGTTTTCTCAAAGGAACATTAATGGTAATGGAAAACACATGATTGACCCCTGACCTCCCGCTCTCACCTCTCTTGTTGGGCTTCTTGGGCTGCGGAGAGAGGGACTTCTTGAACGCCCATCCCGTCAGAATGCTGGGGTTGATGCGATCCGTGCTGGTTTTGACAGCAGTACCTCCAGCTGCCATCGGAGGCACTGTTGTTGTTTTCACTCCCTCCTCTGCCGTCACCTGAGGACAAAGAAGAGACAAACTGGAACCAAAGCTACTGGATCTGCCAACAGTGGACAAGACATACAAACATAAATACATCAATTCTATTTATGGGATTAAAAAAATGCAATTAAAGATAATATAACGTCATCTTTTATTGGTCCAGCAGTGGGGGTAATTGCAGTTTGCAACAGCAGCAGGGTACAGTACAGATAGAGTGTTTTTATATTTTAGTCGCACTATTGACTGCTCCATATTCCTTAAATTTTTTCAGATAGGTTCTTTTAAAAGAGGTCGTTCTTCTGAAAATCGTACTCAGCTTCACTGGGAGCTCAACGTTGCCCCCTAGAGTCACAACATGCACAGTGAGACGGACGCTTTTCTTACCCGTTTATTTTTCTTCACAGAAGTTTTGCCATTGGCTGAAACGTGACAAAACAAATGTTATTAGAAATAAGATCTGTGAAATGTGTCCTATGTGCTAAGTGTGTACACAGCATGTGTGTGTGTGTGTGTGTGTGTGTGTGTGTGTGTGTGTGTGTGTGTGATCCCTGCCCTCCCTCACCTCGAGCCATCACAGTGATCCTGGCGCTCAGGGTTCCATTAACCATCCTGTGCAGGTTCTCCAGAGCTGAGAGCATCTGCAGCATCTGGGCTCGTCTACTTGCACTGCTTGGCACGGGAGCTGTCTTGGTTCGTTTACCCAGACTGCTGGCCGCTGGGGTCGTCTCATCGCCAGGGGACGCGGTGGTTGTCATCGGCGACAGCTTCGGTTGTTCTGCCGATGTGGACGTTGTTTGGACGTCCGGCTGTCTCGTGGACGGGTCAGGGGGTTCAGCGGTCTCTGAAAGACAGTAGAACGTTAACAAACGTCTCATCTATGCTTCCATGTCAGTTTAGACTGAGGCTGGATCTGCTGATTCTTTCACGAAGCCTCCAATTAAAATCAGTTTTGTCTGTTTTGATGGAACTGTGTGTGTGTGTGTGTGTGTGTGTGTGTGTGTGTGTGTGTGTGTGTGTGTGTGTGTGTGTGTGTGTGTGTGTTTGCAGAGTGGGATGTCCTCTGTGTGTTACGGCAGCTAACTAAGTCTCACACGTCACACAGAGCTACAGTCCCTCCTGTTCCATCCCCTGGCAACAGCTTAGCAACGCTCTGGACTCTTCACTCCTACTGTTGGCTCTGAGTGTGTGTGTGTGTGTGTGTGTGTGTGTGTGTGTGGACAGATGTTGGTACATCAAGAGAGTTTACCAAGAGCGTTTACACTGCTAAATCGTAGTCCAGTACGAAAGGAGAGTTCTTCTACTGGACGAGTTCCGCAATCAAAGTTTAGTTTACATTCATTCACATCCCTACGTCCCTCCCCCCCTCCTCCCCTCCCTCCTTCCCTACGTCCCTCCCTCCCTCCCTCCTTCCCTACGTCCCTCCCCCCCTCCTTCCCTCCCTCCTTACCTGCTTTGCTGAGGACGGTGGGTGCTGCATCCGCCACAGCACAGAGAACCAGCATGACCATCAGACCTGCTGGAGACGCCCGCATGACCGCAAAACTCAACCGCTTCTCAAACGTGTGACCACCGATGTTGGAGAACCCCCACGGTTTGGTTCCTGTCCGGGTTCCTCCGGTTGAAGTTGACGGTTCTCCTTCGTTTGATTCTCAAAGAGCTGACTGAGCTCTTATCGTCCAAGATGTTCCAGATGTTCTCCTGTTCTGGTTGTCCAACTAGCTTCTGACTGTTCTACCTGTTCAGGGGACTCCACAACTTTGAAAGGAACCTGTCTGTCTGTCTGTCTGTCTGTCTGTCTGTCTGTCTGTCTGTCTGTCTGTCTGTCTGTCTCTGCCCTGTCTCACGCTCTTGTCGCTGGCTGGGATGCGCCTCTGTAAAGAAGGCTTGTCAGGAGTTTGTGTGCACGTTTGACTCGGAGCGTTTTCCGCTTCGGTCGTTTCTGGTTCTAAGAGGCGCCCGGTCATCTCTTATAAACCAGGGCTACACTTCTGACCGCACAACCAACACCTAGCTGTCGACCAATGGGGGCGCAGCGAGTCCGACCGGCTCCACCCCCCCTCTCGGCGGTGTGGTGACATTTGGAGTGTTTAGTGTCGTCGGTGTGGATGTGTGTGTTTCTGTTTGTGTGTGTGTGTGTGTGTGTTAGCATGTCTCCTCGCTGTATAAGCAGTGATAAGGCGCTTCTTAATGTGTTTGCTCAGGGGCCCAAATTGAATGACTCTCTGACGCAGGAGGGCCCGAAGCCTGAGTGGAACACACACAAAGCCGGGGTCCTGACTACACACACACACACACAGCCAATAAAACCCAGAAATGCACTCGCACAAAAGAACACACACTATTGAGGCATGAGGAATAAGAAACGGATTCATTTGAACTTGGCTAACAGGTTGGATTTTTTTTAGCACAAATAAACCGTCTCCACCATACGCATGAGATCAGAAGCAGCGCTTGATGCACATCAAAGCAGAACGGCCTCAATGTGGGAGATGTTTGCTCCGCAAAATCGCTTTTTGGGGGGGGGGGGGGGGGGGGGGGGGCTGGCGTGACCGGCGAGGTGTTTGCCCTCGGCTGTGATGTAATGCAAGGTTTGGAACTGGGGGGAGGGGGTGGGCTGGGGTGGGGGGGTCTGACGGAGGAAGGGGGGGGGGGGTGTTGGACACGAGCAGAGACAGGAACAGCAGGTCAGAGGGCACGCGTGTGCGTCCTCGTGTGGCGACCGTCCCGCGTCTCGACAGTTGCTGGGAATGGAGAATTTGGCCGGCGAACGTTCAGTCCTGAAGCCATGTCTGAGGCAGGGAGACGGAGGGAGGGAGGGAGGGAGGGAGGGAGGGAGGGAGGGAGGGAGGGAGGGAGGGAGGGAGGGAGGGAGGAGGGAGGGAGGGAGGGAGGGACAGAAAACACGTAAGACACTGAGCAGGAAGAACAGAGAGAGAGAGGGAAAGAAAGACAGAAAGAGAGAGAAAGAAAGAAAAAAACATGTAAGTGCTAGAGAGAGACAGTTCTTTCCCCTCCATCTATTCATCCCGCTGATCCTCCACTCGGGGCCTGTAAAGACTCAGACGGTCTGTCTCTCTTTGTCTGTGTGTCAGCAGTTCTCTCTCCTGCCTTGGCCCTTGTTCCTCTGTGTCTCCTCCCCTGCTGTCTGTCAGTCTGGATCCACACCGGCTGGATCTATTTGTATCTCCTCACTAAAGGAGCGCGTCTCCTGCTCTGGCCAGTGTGCGGCGTCTGGGACAGTGTTTTGTTTCTCTGGCCAGTGTCTCTCTCTCTGTACCGGCAGTGGTGGTTAGTCAGCACGGTGACCTTTAACCGCATCATCCTCGTCACGGTTGTTTGTCAAACCCAGACGGCGACACAAGAAACGTTCGAGTGACTCAGGATAAAATGGAGAATCTTAGCCCTCCTTCAAAGTCTAAAGGACTTTCCAGAATTAGAAGTTGGCGGAAGTGTTCGTTGTTGCGTGTAGTTTCATTAAAGAGCCACTGAGAGGCAGTGTTGCCCAGGCTGGCTCCTGTGTGGCCGGGCAGCTGGGGATCAGCAGGTGTCCTGGGTCTCACCCTCCCAGGAACAGATGGATCGGGACAGGAGGAGGACTCACCGTCTGGAGGGCTGCTTCTGTTAAACAGGAATGGGTGCGACTCCTGACCAGGAAATACTTCACCTTCATTAGTGCGACTCCGACTCTAAACTTTGTGTCGATTAAAGACAAACTCAGAAGATTCACGAGCAGCACCCACTTCTGATCAGAAGTTATTTGGGGTTTGCTGTTTTGAGAGAGAAAGGGTGGAGGAGGGGAGCGGGAGGGGGGGAGGGATGAAGTTGGATAAAGTGAAAGTAACAGGAGAAAGAGAGCGGGGAGGGGGGGGGGGCGAGAGAGAAAGAGATGGAGAGGAACTTGAGTGGAAGATGGGGAAAACGAGTGGATGACCGTGAGTGACAGGAGGGAAGGAGAGAGGACCCCTGGGGGAGAGGTGAGAGAGGAGAGAAAGGAGTGATAACAGAGGGTAAGAGGAGAGGAACGGAGACGCAGGATGGACCGAAGAGAGGAGGAGGAGGAGGAGGAGGAGGAGGAGGAGGAGGAGGGAAGGTCACATCAGAGAGAGGGAAGAGCGAGAGAACCAAAAGAGTGATTTGTTTTCAGTGAAATGTGAGCGTTTTCCCCCACTTAGCAGCAACGCAGGCCTACAGCGGAATCTATTACCATGTGTCAGGATGAAATCAGAGACCAGCAACACAATAAGGGCACGACCTGTGTGTGTGTGTGTGTGTGTGTGTGCGTGTGCGTGTGCGTGTGCGTGTGCGTGTGTGTGCTGTGACTGAACGTATAGAAATCCATGATTGTGTTTATCCTCTTTCCTGATTTTACCCATCTGTGTGTATCAGCGTGCGTGTCTGCATGCAAGTGCGTGTGTGTGTGTGTGTTAGTGTGTGTGTGTTTTTGTTTACTGTTTGCCTCTAATGGGAGTTATGGGATGGACTGTTCATTTGCAGAGATAAAAGCTTTTAAATGGATGGAAGGTGAATGGGAGAGATGACAGGAACAGTGCATGTGTGTGTGTGTGTGTGTGTGTGTGTGTGTGTGTGTGTATCTGTCAATGTGTGTGCATCTTTCTGTTTGTGTGTCAGCATATTTCTGTGTGTATGTGTGTGTGTGTGTGTGTCAGTATATTTCTGTGTGTGTGTGTGTGTGTTTGTGTCAGTATATTTCTGTGTGTGTGTATATAATCAAAATATTGTGTGTTTTACATTGTATTCATTTTTTATTATATGTCACATATATGTTCTATGTTTGCTCATTTCTGCCACAGTGAATTCCATGTTTGTTAATCTTGCATAGCGAATAAACCTCATTCTGATTCTGATTCTGAAAATCAAATCAACATTTATTTGTATAGCCCTTTTTACAAGCAATGTCACAAAGGGCTTCACATATGCCCATAGAACTGGCCCTCATATGCCCATAGAACTGGCCCTCAACCAACCTAAACCCTTAAGGACGATGAAGAAAAACTCCCAGAAAAACTCACTAGGGAGAAAAAATGGAAGAGACCTTAGAAGGAGCAATTCAGTGAGGGATCCCCTCCTCCAGGAGCGGTTGGTGAAAGAGAGGAGCAGAACACACGCTAAACCTGTAGAGATATGACACAGTGAATTCAGTGAATGCATGTGTCAGTATATTTGTGTGTGACTCTATGTGTGTGTCTGTGTGTGTGTTTGTGTCAGTATATTTATCTGTGTGTGTGCGTGTGTGTGTGTGTATGTGTGTATCACTATATCAGAATCAAAATCAGAAATAGTATATTCTCCATGCAAGTTACACAAACACAGAATTTACTAAAGCAGGATGGAGCAAGCAAAGAACATATGAATAACATCTTAAATAAAAATAAAAATAAATTGAAAAAAGTTGGAAATTGCAGTAGATGAGAGGGCATATAAACTAGTACAAATATAAAAACTATAGTACATGGGCGATAATGGACGGATATTTCTGTGTGAGTATGTTTTTGTGTGTATGTGTGTGACAGTATATTTCTGTGTGTCTTTCTGTGTGTGTGTCAGTATATTTCTGTGTATGTGTGTGTCAGTATGTTTCTGTGTGTGTGTTTGACAGTATATTTCTGTGTGTGCATCAGTATATTTATGTGTGTGTGTGTCAGTTTATTTCTGTGTGTGTATCTTTCTACGTGTGTGTCAGTATATTTCTGTGTGTGTGTGTGTTTGTCAGTATATTTCTGTGTGTGTCAGTATATTTCTGTGTGTGTCAGTATCTTTCTGTGTGTGTGTGTGTGTGTGTGTGTGTGTGTGGCCCCAGTTGTCACTCTACACTCTGTGGCTGTCTCTCACCAGAGGCCAGTGTGGTTCAGAAGGTTTGGAACCTCTGAAACCTCTAACCACATGAGAGCGTGCACGGCTGTGTGTGTGCACGGCTGTGTGTGTGCACGGCTGTGTGTGTGCACGGCTGGGTGTGTGCACGGCTGTGTGTGTGCACGGCTGTGTGTGTGCACGGCTGTGTGTGTGCACGGTTGTGTGTGTGCACGGCTGAGTGTGTGCACGGCTGTGTGTGTGCACGGGTTCTACTTCTGTCTATTGGGTTTGGGTGTGCATACAGTGTGTGTGCATGTTTGTGTGTATCTGTATGGTGTGTGTGTGGTGTGTGTGGTGTGTGTGTGTGGACCAATCGTGGATGTCGTAATGGCCATCCTAAACAGAAAGCGTGGTAAAGGTATCAAAAATGGGCATTTAAACATGGAGGAATGAGAAGGAATGTTGCAGCTAGTGTGAGGGACGTCATAAACAGCCATGCAGACATGGAGGAGGAATGTGGATAAAAGCAGAGAAAGATGGATGGATGGAGAGACATGGAGAGAGAGGGGCAAGTCCTGCAGCTTCCTGTCTTCTGGCCTGCTCCGATACTAAGGCTAGAAATAGCATTGGGATGGTTGCCAGCGGAAACCGTTATTAAGTCATTCAAGACTTCTCCCTCCTCCCTCTCTCTCTCCCCCCCCCCTCCCTCTCTCGGTTCCCTCTGCCTCTCCCTGCCCTCTCTCTCTCTTTCTTATCCTCTTTGCACCTCAGTCTCTCCCTCTCTTTTCATTTTTGTGAAAATCAGTGGCAGCTGGAACCGTAGAGTGTGTGTGTGTATATGTGTGTGTATATGTGTGTGTGTGTGTCTCTAGCCTATTTCGCTCTCGTGCCAGTGTTAGTTGGCATGCAGTCTTTGAGGGCTCTGTTCTCAAGCTGTGTCTGCATGTGTGTGTGTGTGTCTGTGTGTGTGTCTGTGTGTGTGTGTGTGTCTGTGTGTGTTTCCCCTTTGCTCATTAGACACGGTACCCTCATTGAAACTATTCAAAACAACATACTTAAGATTAGTTGTTGAGTATGTGAGAGTCTCCTAGCTGTGTGTGTGTGTGTGTGTGTGTGTGTGTGTGTGTGTGTGTGTGTGTGTGTGTGTGTGTGTGTGTGTGTGTGTGTGTGTGTGTGCGTGTGTGTGTGTGTGTGCGAGCAGGATTGCCAGTCTGCATGTGTGTGGGAATGCAGTGAAAATGAATGAACCGCAGCCACAGCAGCAGCACCGGATGCAGAGAGCCGCCTCCAGCCACCCACCCAGCCATGTGTGACTCCTGCCCCAGATCAGAGCTCCAGAACCTGGGGAGGGAGCCAGGAAAGGAGGGGGCTTCAGGGGGCCTTGGCACTGTGGGGAGTTGGCTGCACTTAAAAAGGCCGCTGACGTCTTGACTGCTGGGTGCAATTTGCTTCCTCTCTCTGTCTGAGACTCTGGAGGAGCCTGACACACACACACACACACACACACACACACTCACACACACACACACTCACACACTCACACTCACACACACACACTCACACACACACTCACTCACTCACTCACACTCACACACACACACACACACACTCACTCACACACACATTCACACACGCACACACACACTCACACACACACTCACATTGTACAACCTCTTGTCTGCAAGTCTGCGGGCGATCACTGTCGTTTATTAGACCACAGGGAGAAGGACTGGCTGCCTTAGAGAGAGCACACACACATACACACACACACACACACGCATACACACACACACTCACAGACACACACACAGACACACACACACAGACACACACACAGACACACTAACAGACACACTAACAGACACACACACAGACACACACACAGACACACACTCACACAGACACACTCGTACACTCAGTGCGCCCCTCCTCCCCATCTTGTCCACCCCCGCACCAAGTTAATCACTTCCTCTTCTTGCTTCTTGCTTTGTTCAACCCTGACCATCTCTCCCTCCATCTTTCTACTGTTCCCCCTTCCCGTCTCCCCCCTCAGCCCCTGTCTCCCCCTTCTCCCCCCTCAGCCCCTCTCCTGTCTCCCCCTTCTCCCCCCTCAGCCCCTCTCCTGTCTCCCCCCTCTCCCCCCTCAGCCCCTCTCCTGTCTCCCCCCTCTCCCCCCTCAGCCCCTCTCCTGCCTCCCCCTTCTCCCCCCTCAGCCCCTCTCCTGCCTCCCCCTTCTCCCCCCTCTTTTGTCCCTCTCTCTGACTCCTCCCTCGTTCTCCTCCAGGTGTGTGGAGGGAGGGAGCAGGGAGGGAGCAGGTGTAGAAGTCATTCACACACACTTCCTCTCCAGTTACACAGGGAGAGCTCATATGTTTCATGTTTTACCTGTTCAACAGATGCTTGACAAGAACAAATGTAGACCCTGAGGTGTGTGTGTGTGAGTGTGTGTGTGTGTGTGTGTGCAACGTTTCTCGGGGTGAATACAGAGCTGGGTGTGTGTGTGTGTGACCCTCCCAGGGGGTGTGCAGTACAGGTGTGTGTGACCCTCTCGGGGTGTATGCAGAGCAGTGTGTGTGTGTGTGTGTGTGTGTGTGTGTGTGTGTGTGTGTGTGTGTGTGTGTGTATGTGTGTGTGTGTGTCTGACTCTCGGGGTGTATGCAGAGCTGGGTGTATGTGTATGAAGGTGGGACCCTCTCTGGGTGTGTGTATTTATTTATAAGATAAACACAGAATTTACTTTTGCATGAAAGAGCAAACATAGAACATATATGTAACATAATAATAAGGGTAAGATAAGAACCAAATAAAAAATATAATGTAAAATACAAATAAGATAAAAGTAAAAGTGGGCACTAGCTGTACAGATGGGGGGTGGGGGGGGATATTACTATAGTAAGAGAGTGTAGTGTGTGTGAAGGTGTGGCCCTCTGGTCTGTGTGTGTGTGTGTGTGAAGGTGTGGCCCTCTGGTCTGTGTGTGTGTGTGTGTGAAGGTGTGGCCCTCTGGTCTGTGTGTGTGTGTGTGAAGGTGTGGTCCTCTGGTCTGTGTGTGTGTGAAGGTGTGACCCTCTGGTCTGTGTGTGAAGGTGTGGCCCTCTGGTCTGTGTGTGTGTGTGTGAAGGTGTGGCCCTCTGGTCTGTGTGTGTGTGTGTGTGAAGGTGTGGCCCTCTGGTCTGTGTGTGAAGGTGTGGCCCTCTGGTCTGTGTGTGTGTGTGTGTGAAGGTGTGGCCCTCTGGTCTGTGTGTGTGTGTGTGAAGGTGTGGCCCTCTGGTCTGTGTGTGTGTGTGTGTGTGAAGGTGTGGCCCTCTGGTCTCTGCGTGTGTGTGTGTGTGAAGGTGTGGCCCTCTGGTCTGTGTGTGTGTGTGTGTGTGTGAAGGTGTGGCCCTCTGGTCTGTGTGTGTGTGTGTGTGTGTGAAGGTGTGGCCCTCTGGTCTGTGTGTGTGTGTGTGAAGGTGTGGCCCTCTGGTCTGTGTGTGTGTGTGTGAAGGTGTGGCCCTCTGGTCTGTGTGTGTGTGTGTGAAGGTGTGGCCCTCTGGTCTGTGTGTGAAGGTGTGGCCCTCTGGTCTGTGTGTGTGTGTGTGAAGGTGTGGCCCTCTGGTCTGTGTGTGAAGGTGTGACCCTCTGGTCTGTGTGTGTGTGTGTGTGAAGGTGTGGCCCTCTGGTCTGTGTGTGTGTGTGTGAAGGTGTGGCCCTCTGGTCTGTGTGTGTGTGTGTGTGAAGGTGTGGCCCTCTGGTCTGTGTGTGTGTGTGTGAAGGTGTGGCCCTCTGGTCTGTGTGTGTGTGTGTGAAGGTGTGGCCCTCTGGTCTGTGTGTGTGTGTGTGAAGGTGTGGCCCTCTGGTCTGTGTGTGAAGGTGTGGCCCTCTGGTCTCTGCGTGTGTGTGTGTGTGAAGGTGTGGCCCTCTGGTCTGTGTGTGTGTGTGTGAAGGTGTGGCCCTCTGGTCTGTGTGTGTGTGTGTGTGTGTGAAGGTGTGGCCCTCTGGTCTGTGTGTGTGTGTGTGAAGGTGTGGCCCTCTGGTCTGTGTGTGTGTGTGTGAAGGTGTGGCCCTCTGGTCTGTGTGTGTGTGTGTGAAGGTGTGGCCCTCTGGTCTGTGTGTGAAGGTGTGGCCCTCTGGTCTGTGTGTGTGTGTGTGAAGGTGTGGCCCTCTGGTCTGTGTGTGAAGGTGTGACCCTCTGGTCTGTGTGTGTGTGTGTGTGTGTGAAGGTGTGGCCCTCTGGTCTGTGTGTGTGTGTGTGTGAAGGTGTGGCCCTCTGGTCTGTGTGTGTGTGTGTGAAGGTGTGGCCCTCTGGTCTGTGTGTGTGTGTGTGTGAAGGTGTGGCCCTCTGGTCTCTGCGTGTGTGTGTGTGTGAAGGTGTGGCCCTCTGGTCTGTGTGTGTGTGTGTGTGTGTGTGAAGGTGTGGCCCTCTGGTCTGTGTGTGTGTGTGTGTGAAGGTGTGGCCCTCTGGTCTGTGTGTGTGTGTGTGTGAAGGTGTGGCCCTCTGGTCTGTGTGTGTGTGTGTGTGAAGGTGTGGCCCTCTGGTCTGTGTGTGTGTGTGTGTGAAGGTGTGGCCCTCTGGTCTGTGTGTGTGTGTGTGTGTGTGTGTGTGTGTGTGTGTGTGTGTGTGTGTGTGTGTGTGTGAAGGTGTGACCCTCTGGTCTCTGTGTTGTGTTAGACTCCAGGCAGATGCAGACCTCCCCTTCCTGGTCCTACGAGCCGTCCTATCCCTACCTGGGGCAGATGACCACGCCCACCATCCACCCCAGCACGCCCATCTCACCCGGCCGCTCGTCTCTGGGCGACCTGACCAGCCGCCTGTCAGGTAACACACACATGTTGACACAGCCGGGAATCGAACCCGCAGCCTTCTGATTACCTGCCCAACACCTGAACACCCTCCTTGTTTTTGGTGTTGACCTCCTTCTTCTTCTCTTCCCCCCCTGCAGGCTCTGACCTCACGACCTTCAGTGACCCCAGAATGACCCTGGATCGCCCCTTCACCTCTCTGCCCTCGCTCCCCGACGGACGCTTCTCCGACCCGCGCATGCACTACCCCCCCACCGCTGCCTTCACCTACACCCCCACCCCCGTGTCCAACAGCACCCTGGGCCTCTCCATGGCGACCGCCATGGCGTCCACCCCCACCGGCCGCTACCACACCTACCTCCCCCCACCCTACCCATCAAATACCCCCCAGGGCCAAGCTGGCCCCTTCCAGACCAGCTCCTCTCCTTATCACCTGTATTACAGCAACGCGGCCGGGTCGTACCACTTCTCCATGATGGCGGGGGGAGGCGGAGATCGCTCGCCTCCGAGGATCCTTCCACCTTGCACCAACGCATCCACGGGCTCCGCCCTCCTGCACCCGTCTCTGCCCAATCAGAATGATGGAGTGGGCGTGGAGGCAGAGGGAAGTCACAGCAGTTCACCAACCAATATGGTGGCAGAGGCTGTGTGGCGGCCATATTGAAGAATGATGATGGACAGGCCTGCTGGCCAATGAGAGGGGAAAGGTTACTTTTACCGGAGGTTTCCTGTTGGACGAATCAAGGACGAACGTCTAGGCGGGAACAAATGACAGGGTGCCATTTTATACTGATTAGCATGAAGCAAAGAACAGGACTGAATTCAGCCGCGCTTGTTTTTCTAAAGGGGTTCTTAGCCATTCTTATGATTGTTGTTGATATAGTGTCTTTGCTCATGCCAAACGCTGTCGTGACTCGTGTGTGTGTGTGTGTGTGTGTGTGTGTGTGTGTGTGTGTGTGTGTGCGTGTGTGTGTGTGTGTGTGTGTGTGTGTGTGTGTGCGTGCCACAGTCTTCCTTCAAGCCCCCTCACTTCCTCATGAGAGACCAGCACGGTCAGCACATGGTTAGTAACTGCCCTGTCACATGTGGCTCTGTGGACAGCGTGCGCACTGGCCTCACATCAGCTGCTTAGCTGGATTAACTTGGTTACAGGGGGGCGAACGCAGGTTCAACTGTTCCCGGGTCAGAGTTTAGTCATTAGTCATTAAAGGCTCTTTCTTCATCCAGAGCTGCAGAACTGTAGCCTGTTTGTCACACGCCATTCATTGAAGGATTCCTTAATTTATTTATTTAACCATGTATTCGTAGTTCTGTATCTCATGTCGGTTGTCTGTGTGTGTGTGTGTATGTGTGTGTGTGTGTGTGTGTGTGTGTGTGTGTGTGTGTGTGTGTGTGTGTGTGTGTGTGGGGGGGGGGGGGGGGGGGGGGGGGTGTCTTCAGAGGCGGTTGACAGCATGCACCAGACTCCATGTGTAAATAACATTAGACTGTAAATGACACTGTTGATGTTCAGTAGTATCGTACACACATTTTCTCACGTTTCATTTTGTTTTACTTGATGAATATAAATATTGTTGTGAAGAAGTTTCCCAGTGTGTGTGTGTGTGTGTCCGTTCTCTGTCCTCCTCAAATGCACACACAAACACTTACAGCCGTGTGCTATTCCTGACCCAGGAAGAATTTACACAAGCAAACAGACAAGCCCCAGCCTGCCCCCACTGCCAGTCTGCAATCCCAGACACACACACACACACACTCATACACAATCCCATACGCACAAAGGCTTTCTAACCCTGAATACACACAGATAAGCGTGTGTGTGTCATTCAATCACACTGATCCACACATTCACACACACACGCAGAGCTAAATAAAGGTGGATCTGTCCAGACAGTCAGCACACACAGTACGCCTGTGAGGTCCGTGTTATAATCCCCCTCCAGGACGCCGGCCAAAACTCATAAAACCAAATATTCTCCAGGAAAGTAGAGCAGCGGGATCTGAGTAGAACTGACTCAGGGTCAGAACAACCCGCAGGAGACAGCTCACAGTCAGACACAAGTCTGTGAGACTTCAGACACATCCCAATATGACATGTTTGTCCCAATATGATGTTTGTGTTTGAGAGAGTGAGGTAAAGAGACAGTGAGGTATAGAGAGAGGGGGAGAGAGTGAGGGAGAGACAGAGTGAGGTATAGAGAGAGGGGGAGAGAGTGAGGGAGAGACAGAGTGAGGTATAGAGAGAGGGGGAGAGAGTGAGGGAGAGACAGAGTGAGGTATAGAGAGAGGGGGAGAGAGTGAGGGAGACAGAGTGAGAGAGAGAGAGATGACTGGAATGAACTAATTCGACCTACTAATTTCACGAAATGCGTTTGCGATCATTAAGAATGTTATGACTGTCAACATACCCACAGAGTCAATTAGACAGGCCCCGCAGTAGATTCTAGAATAGGGGTGGGCAATTCCAGGTCCTGGGGGCCGCTGCCCGCCCTGGTTTTAGCTGTTTCCCTGCTCCAGCACACCTGATTCTTATGAAGGGTTGTCATCAAGCTCCGTGGAAGCCTCACAATTACCCTCCATTAGAATCAGGTGTGCTAAAGCAGGGAAACATGTAGAACCTTCAGGACAGCGGCCCTCATTGCCCACCCCTGTTCAAGAACGTTGCAAACACTGCCCTCTAGTGGTGAAGCCTGATGATCGCCTATTAGTGTTTTTGGTATTGGGAAGAGGCAAGACAGTGAGTGTCCTTATTCTGGGCCTAAAACACGATCAGCAACTAACCTTGGGACGTTCTTGAAACGTCAAATCTCGGAAAGTACGTATATCCGATGAAAATATTAAAAGAACGTGGAATATAATCGATTTACAAACTGGCCAACACGTTGGATTTCATCGATGGACAGTTTTATCGTCAGTTGAGGAGGCTAAGGTTTAGTTTTGAACGTGATTGATCACCTACCGTAATGATAAACGCAGGGAAATGACCATTGGCATGAATTAGCATCTGTTCTATAAATCATATTGACAGGAGAGGACTGGAGGGGAGAGAGAGACACGTGCTTCTGATGTCCAATTTATTGTCCGAAAACAAATCAATATGAAAACCCATTAGAATGTAGATTGACAAAATACAGCAAAGAATAAGCATATGATATATATATATAAACAATTATATCTAGTCAATCATTCTAATGTCATATATAATATATTTTGGGCTAAACTTGCAGAAACACTCAGTCAGGTTAAATCGCGGGTCTTAAATCCTGGTCCTCAGGGTCCACTGTCCTGCATGTTTTAGATCAGGGGTCCCCATCCCTGGTCCTCAGGGCCCACTGTCCTGCATGTTTTAGATCAGGGGTCCCCATCCCTGGTCCTCAGGGCCCACTGTCCTGCATGTTTTAGATCAGGGGTCCCCATCCCTGGTCCTCAGGGCCCACTGTCCTGCATGTTTTAGATCAGGGGTCCCCATCCCTGGTCCTCAGGGCCCACAGTCCTGCATGTTTTAGATCAGGGGTCCCCATCCCTGGTCCTCAGGGCCCACTGTACTGCATGTTTTAGATGTTTCCCTGCTCCAACACACCTGATTTAAATGAATGGACATCAGCAGGCTTCTGCAGAGCTGGATAACGACCCATTCATTGGAATCAGGTGTGTTGGAACAGGGAAACAGGGTTGGGAAACACCGCATTAAACGACCCCGTTCATTTAAAGGAGGTTTGACACCACCGGGTCACGTGTCAAACACAGCCCTTTAGAACAGCTGCAGGTGATCATGTCCACCACTGGGTGGCACCACGTCTCCATACTGGCTCCTTTCTTAATTTTTTTTTAACACAAAATTATTACATATCTTCGAATACAAATATTACAAATATATAAGAAAATTCGTACATTAGGGGGTACTTGCTGAGAATTAAAGAAAAATATTAAAAAGTTTACAGGTTCTCAATGTTTTCATGGCTTTTTGCGTCACCACACTGGGTCCTCCTCTAACAGGCAGTGACGTCAGGCGCGTCACGCGCGAAATTTGTAATGTGAGGGAAAAGTGAACAAGAGGTCCAGCGCGTGAACTAACAACCTGTTCACCTTCCCTGCTTCTTAGATATTTTTCGGACTAAACTACCACCAACATGTCTAAAGCTGGTTATTCCCCTAACTTCAAACGACCCGCGGAAATCCTCCGGATGCGGAGGAAGCGAGCCCGCAGCGAGAGTGTCAGTGCCGGAGGCCGAGGGTCGGTGTCCAGCCCCGGTCAGGGAGCCTCCGGATTGAGGCCCTTCTCTCCCGGGCCCCTGTTCAGTGTGCAGGCCGGCTCTGGAGCCGGAGTGAAGCGGAGAAATCCTTTCGCCAGTATCGAGAACACTTACAGCAGCCCGAAGAAGAGGCTGGTCATTTATAACGACGAAGATGCGGACTGGGCGGTGAAGGAGGGGAGGACAAAGACCGAGGCTGCTGCTGCTGGGTCTGAAGGGAGGGAGCTTTTCAGCGAACAACTGATCCTGGCTGAGAGACAAGAACCAGACCCAAAGGTACCACTGCACACACACCTCCATCAGAGCTGGAGAGCTGTGGTCTCTGGATCTTCATCAGTTCAAGTTCAGTCATTGGAACTAAGGCTAACCCCTCCTCTCCCCTCCTCTCCCCTCCTGTCCTCTCCCCTCCCCTCCTGTCCTCTCCCCTTCTGTCCTCTCCTCTCCCCTCCTGTCCTCTCCTGTCCTTTCCTCTCCCCTCCTGTCCTCTCCCCTCCTGTCCTCTCCCCTTCTGTCCTCTCCTCTCCCCTCCTGTCCTCTCCTGTCCTTTCCTCTCCCCTCCTCTCCTCTCCCCTCCTGTCCTCTCCTGTCCTTTCCTCTCCCCTCCTGTCCTCTCTCCTCCTGTCCTCTTCTGTCCTCTTCTGTTCTCTCCCCTCCTGTCCTCTCCTGTCCTCTTCTGTCCCCTCCTGTCCTCTCCCCTCCTGTCCTCTCCTGTCCTCTTCTGTCCCCTCCTGTCCTCTCCCCTCCTGTCCTCTTCTGTCCTCTCTCCTCCTGTCCCCTCCTGTACTCCCCTGTCCCCTCTTGTCCTCTCCCCTCCTCTCCTGTCCTTCAGAAACAGCCTCCACTCTCAGAAGAGGGCTGTGTGTTTGAGGAAGACAGTGACATGTTTACACAGGAGGGAACACCCGCAATTAAAGTATGTAACATGTCCCCTTTATGTCCATGGTGTTCTGTCCACACACACACACACACACACACACACACACACACACACACTTCATTGCTTATTACTTGATGTGATAAATAGACTTGGGCTCACAAGCTTTAGAGGGAGGGAAATCACATTTGTTGCTGTAATTGATCATGTGTTGTCTTTTGAGGCTTGAGGTTCAGTTTAGTGGCCATTTGAAATACAGTTCATCTGTGGATATCAAACTCTAATGTCAACAGAAGCATTGTGGTTCCCAGAGTCCCCAAGCTGGTGTTGGAAGCTCGATAGCGCCCCCTGTGTGTGTGGAGTACCCTGCTGACTGGAGCCTGAAAACACGCCTCCTCTTCACCTCCCCTCTCCCCTTCTCCTGGGCGGAGCAGCCCAAGGCCCAGGAGGAGGCACAGGGACTGACCCAGCACTGCAGGGCAGAGTACTGCACCCTCCCTCAGAGCATCCAGGTAAACCCCCACCACACACACCCTCACACACACTCCCTCAGAGCATCCAGGTAAACCCCCACCACACACACCCTCACACACACTCCCTCAGAGCATCCAGGTAACCCCTGACCCCCCACCACACACACACACACCCTCACACACACTCCCTCAGAGCATCCAGGTAACCCCTGACCCCCCACCACACACACACACACACCCTCACACACACTCCCTCAGAGCATCCAGGTAACCCCTGACCCCCCACCACACACACACACACACCCTCACACACACTCCCTCAGAGCATCCAGGTAACCCCTGACCCCCCACCACACACACCCTCACACACACTCCCTCAGAGCATCCAGGTAACCCCTGACCCCCCACCACACACACACACACACCCTCACACACACTCCCTCAGAGCATCCAGGTAACCCCTGACCCCCCACCACACACACACACCCTCACACACACTCCCTCAGAGCATCCCCCAGAGTGCAGCTTCACCCTACTTTCCCCCCTCCAGGACCCACGCTCGTGTGCGGAGCTCCGCAGCAGCTTCCAGCAGTGTCTGCAGTACTGGCAGCATCCCTCCCTGCCCTGGCTCTCCCTGTTCCCCCGCATAGGAGCCGAGAGGAGCTTCTCAGGGAAGAACAGCCCCTGGGCCCAGGACCCGGCCCTGCAGCAGTGTCTGATGAGCGAATGGTGAGAGGAGGGGATATGTTCGTCGCCTGTGTAATGATGTCTTCTTTTTTTGTTGTGAGGTCATCAGTTACAGTGTGGAATGTTCTGGATGGGAGCTTGACAACCTTTATCAGTCGCTGCATATTTTCTCTCTCTAGCACTCCTTCTTTATGTTGGGTCTTTAACCCGCCCTCGATTACAAACATACACACACACACACACACACTGTCCATCACACTGACTCCTCTCCTGTCCCTCCCCCACTCCTCTCCTCTCCCTCCCCCACGCCTCCCCCCCTCCCAGGTCGGTGAGTCTGTCCTCTCTCTACAGCCTGCTGAAGGCCAGACTCTGTCCCTACTTCTACCTGTGCTCCTACCAGTTCACCGCTGTGTTCAGGGCAGCTGGCCTGGGGGGCTGCAGCAGCATCTCTGCCCTGCTCTCCCCCACCACCAGGGGCCTGCGGGAGGCCATGAAGGCCGAGGGTGAGTCACCCCCCCCCACCCAGGCACTGACGCTGCCGTGGTTAGCAGTGACTATGACATGTTGGCAGTGTGTGGGGGTGATGTGAGCAGATGTGCACCCCTGGCAGTGTGTGGAGGTGATGTGAGCAGGTGTGCACCCCTGGCAGTGTGTGGAGGTGATGTGAGCAGGTGTGCACCCCTGGCAGTGTGTGGAGGTGATGTGAGCAGGTGTGCACCCCTGGCAGTGTGTGGAGGTGATGTGAGCAGGTGTGCACCCCTAGCAGTGTGTGGAGGTGATGTGAGCAGGTGTGCACCCCTGGCAGTGTGTGGAGGTGATGTGAGCAGATGTGCACCCCTAGCAGTGTGTGGAGGTGATGTGAGCAGGTGTGCACCCCTAGCAGTGTGTGGAGGTGATGTGAACAGATGTGCACCCCTGGCAGTGTGTGGAGGTGATGTGAGCAGGTGTGCACCCCTGGCAGTGTGTGGAGGTGATGTGAGCAGGTGTGCACCCCTGGCAGTGTGGAGGTGATGTGGACAGATGTGCACCTCTGGCAGTGTGTGGAGGTGATGTGAACAGATGTGCACCCTGGCAGTGTGGAGGTGATGTGAACAGATGTGCACCCCTAGCAGTGTGTGGAGGTGATGTGAGCAGGTGTGCACCTCTGGCAGTGTGTGGAGGTGATGTGAACAGATTTGCACCCTGGCAGTGTGTGGAGGTGATGTGAACAGATGTGCACCCCTAGCAGTGTGTGGAGGTGATGTGAACAAATGTGCACTCCTGGCAGTGTGTGGAGGTGATGTGAGCAGGTGTGCACCCCTGGCAGTGTGTGGAGGTGATGTGAGCAGATGTGCACCCTGGCAGTGTGGAGGTGATGTGAACAGATGTGCACCCTGGCAGTGTGGAGGTGATGTGAACAGATATGCACCCTGGCAGTGTGTGGAGGTGATGTGAGCAGATGTGCACCCCTGTGGGCAGGTATTGAGTTCAGCATGCCTCTGTTGGAGGAGAGGAGGAGGAGCAGGGAGGTGGCGGAGTCCAGTCAAGGAGGAGAAGAGGAGGAGCATACAGAGTGAGGGTTCTACTCACTCACACACACACACACACACACACTCACCTATGATTCAAACTGACTACACCTGTCAGTGTTAATTTATAAGAAGCCCCAGAGATGTGTTCTGGTTTTGGCTCCCACCTTCTGTGTGAACACACACACACCCACACACACACACTCTCACACACCCACCCACACACACGCTCACACATGCCTGTGCTGTAGGCTGTCAGAGGACAAGGAGGGGCTGGACCACGATGAAGATGATGATGATGACGATGATGAAGGTGGATTCTGCTGGCTAACAGAGATGGGAGTGCAGGATCAAATCAAGAAACCAGACAACATGTCCATCAAACTGTATCCTGCTGTGATGTCAGAGAGAGTGGGCTAAAGCCACTGAGTGTCTGGTGCTGTGTGTGTGTGTGTGTGTGTGTGTGTGTGTGGTGCTCTGTGTGTGTATTGTGCCCTGTGTGTGTGGTGCCCTGTGTGTGTATTGTGCCCTGTGTGTGTATTGTGCCCTGTGTGTGTGGTGCCCTGTGTGTGTATTGTGCCCTGTGTGTGTATCGTGCCATGTGTGTGTATCGAGCCCTGTGTGTATCGTGCCATGTGTGTGTATCGTGCCGTGTGTGTATTGTGCCCTGTGTGTGTATCGTGCCATGTGTGTGTATCGTGCCCTGTGTGTATCGTGCCATGTGTGTGTCGTGCCATGTGTGTGTATCGTGCCATGTGTGTATATCGTGCCATGTGTGTGTATCGTGCCCTGTGTGTGTATTGTGCCCTGTGTGTGTATATCGTGCCATGTGTGTGTATTGTGCCCTGTGTGTATCGTGCCATGTGTGTGTATCGTGCCATGTGTGTATTGTGCCCTGTGTGTGTATCGTGCCATGTGTGTGTATCGTGCCGTGTGTGTATTGTGCCCTGTGTGTGTATCGTGCCATGTGTGTGGTGCCCTGTGTGTGTATCGTGTCGTGTGTGTGTGTTATGTTGGCTTCTCCTTGACCCCCCCCCCCCCAGTCGTAAAGAGCGTGATGCGGTGTGTCTGGACCACAGGCCAGAGTCTGTGGTGTGTGTGGAGGGAACACACACCTTCACCTTCATCAACTTCCTCATCAACTGTAAGAGTGTGGTAGCGGGGGCCGGATCCCAGGCTGGCCTGCCCCCCACCCTGCTGGCCCCCACCCCCTTTAAAGGGGCCACTCTCAGATCCCTGAAGGTAAGGACGCACGCTGTGTGTGTGTGTGTGTGTGTTCCTGATATGTGTGTGCATGTTTCCATATCCACAAGTGTGTGTGTGAGAGTGTGTTATGAATGCATGATGCTTTTATCCAAAGCAACATAGAGGGGATTTGAACCAACAACCTTTTGATCTAAACGCTCTCTAACCACCGAGCTGTTTTCCCCTGTGTGGCAGGCGCGCAGCGTAAACGTCAAGACCCAGGTGCGTTCTGGGTACCAGGATGTGTCCAGCCTGGAGGTCACAGGTCCCATCATGCCTCACTGCCTCCACGCCGTCACACGGCTCCTCAGGCCGGCCCAGAGGGGCGGGTTCTCCTCAGCGCTGTACACACACGAGCCCACCGCTGTGTTCAACACACACACTGCTGCCGCAGAGCCGGTGAGATATACCTCACACACACACACTGACCCAAAGCCTGTGAGGTATACCTCACACACACACACACACACACTGACCCAAAGCCTGTGAAATATACCTCAAACACACACACACACACCACTGCACCACTGTTTCCATCCCTCCCAGTTCACTTAATGAACACACGGAGTCAGGTGGCTGAGTGGTTAGGGTGTCAGACTAGTGATCAGAAGGTTGTGAGTTCGATTCCCAGCTAAGGCAAATTGACGTTCTGTCCTTGGGCAAGACACCCTACTTGCCGTAAGTCGCTCTGGATAAGAGCATCTTCTAAATAACTAAATGTAAATGCAATGCCAGTTACTTTCTCCCCCTCTACAAATACTGAGCCATTTCATGGAGTCAGGTTAGTGTTAGATGGATGTATATAACACATGTGTAATCAATGTACATAAGCAAAAATACTGATTTGATTCATATCAGGTTATCTCTGACATATGCTTACTCTCACAGCAAACACTGGATCATCCTGGAGGTTCTAGATCAGGGGTGGTCCTGAAGGTTCTAGACCAGGGGTGGTCCTGAAGGTTCTAGATCAGGGGTGGTCCTGAAGGTTCTAGATCAGGGGTGGTCCTGAAGGTTCTAGATCAGGGGTGGTCCTGAAGGTTCTAGATCAGGGGTGGTCCTGAAGGTTCTAGATCAGGGGTGGTCCTGAAGGTTCTAGATCAGGGGTGGTCCTGAAGGTTCTAGACCAGGGGTGGTCCTCTGTTATGAAGGGTTGTTATCAAGTTATGTGGAAGCCTGATAACGACCCAGTCATTAGAATCAGTTTTACTGAAGCAGGGAAACATCTAGAACTGTCAGGACAGGGGCTCTGGAGGACCAGGAGAAACACAGACACACCTAACAGCCCCCCTCTGTCCCCCTGCCTCCCCAGGTGCAGCAAGCGGAGGATCTAGGGGTGCAGCCTCTGGGGGGCTGTGGGCTCCATCCCAGCACCCTGCAGCACCTCCAGGAAGCCTCTGTCCTGGGGAAGTCTGCCCTCCGACAGCTACACATGAACAGCTACTCCTACTCCTGGAAGGCCTGAGGTGTGTGTGTGTGTGTGTGTGTGTGTGTGTGTGTGTGTGTGTGTGTGTGTGTGTGTGTGTGTGTGTGTGTGTGTGTGTGTGTGTGTGTGTGTGTGTGTGTGTGTGTGTGTGTGTGTGTGTGTGTGTGTGTGTGTGTGTGTGTGTGTGTGTGTGTGTGTGTGTGTGTGTGTGTGTGTGTGTGTGTGTGTGTGTGTGTGTGGGGGGGTGTATGTGGTGTGACAGTTGTGAGTGTGTGAATAGAAACTACCCTCGCTCAATTGCTCAAAAATGATTGCAGTTTAATTTCCACTGCCTGTTTAAGGAGCTGGATTCTACAGTAACATGATGAAACTCCCTTAGTTCCCAGAGAACATAACACCATTCCTCTGCTGATAATGAGGAGATATGAGCTACACACTCCTCTCTTCCTCAACCCTAGAGTTGTATTAACCTGCTGTGGACAAAGTTGTATTTTATTTTAACTTTTAGTTGATAGTACCTGAACTGGCTTAGAGCCTGTTGAAGAATTTCAGTGACGTGGATTTTTACTTGATATTTTACGGCTATTAAATCGAAGTTTGTCACATGAACATGGTCACCGCTTGTTGTTTCCTATATTTCTTTTTATACGAGTCTCTAATGTGATATTTAAGGCCCAAAATAAAAGGTGTGCACTTGACTACGCCCATACATTTAGACTCCTCCTGTGAGTCCAGTATATATTTCAGGGGGTCTTTTGTGAGATGGTGGGTTGGTGCAGCAGGAGGGTCTGACCCCTCCAGCAGAGGAGCAGCTGATCTGGGGTCGGTGCAGCAGGAGGGTCTGACCCCTCCAGCAGAGGAGCAGCTGATCTGGGGTCGGTGCAGCAGGAGGGTCTGACCCCTCCAGCAGAGGAGGAGCTGATCTGGGGTCGGTGCAGCAGGAGGGTCTGACCCCTCCAGCAGAGGAGCAGCTGATCTGGGGTCGGTGCAGCAGGAGGGTCTGACCCCTCCAGCAGAGGAGCAGCTGATCTGGGGTCGGTGCAGCAGGAGGGTCTGACCCCTCCAGCAGAGGAGCAGCTGATCTGGGGTCGGTGCAGCAGGAGGGTCTGACCCCTCCAGCAGAGGAGGAGCTGATCTGGGGTCGGTGCAGCAGGAGGGTCTGACCCCTCCAGCAGAGGAGCAGCTGATCTGGGGTCGGTGCAGCAGGAGGGTCTGGCCCCTCCAGCAGAGGAGCAGCTGATCTGGGGTCGGTGCAGCAGGAGGGTCTGGCCCCTCCAGCAGAGGAGCAGCTGATCTGGGGTTGGTGCAGCAGGAGGGTCTGGCCCCTCCAGCAGAGGAGCAGCTGATCTGGGGTCGGTGCAGCAGGAGGGTCTGACCCCTCCAGCAGAGGAGCAGCTGATCTGGGGTCGGTGCAGCAGGAGGGTCTGACCCCTCCAGCAGAGGAGCAGCTGCTGATCTGGGGTCGGTGCAGCAGGAGGGTCTGACCCCTCCAGCAGAGGAGCAGCTGCTGATCTGGGGTCGGTGCAGCAGGAGGGTCTGACCCCTCCAGCAGAGGAGCAGCTGATCTGGGGTCGGTGCAGCAGGAGGGTCTGACCCCTCCAGCAGAGGAGCAGCTGCTGATCTGGGGTCGGTGCAGCAGGAGGGTCTGACCCCTCCAGCAGAGGAGCAGCTGCTGATCTGGGGTCGGTGCAGCAGGAGGGTCTGACCCCTCCAGCAGAGGAGCAGCTGATCTGGGGTCGGTGCAGCAGGAGGGTCTGACCCCTCCAGCAGAGGAGCAGCTGATCTGGGGTCGGTGCAGCAGGAGGGTCTGACCCCTCCAGCAGAGGAGCAGCTGATCTGGGGTTGGTGCAGCAGGAGGGTCTGACCTGATCTGCAGGATCTCTACATGTTCATGATGTGACTTCACAGCGAGCAGACACGTGTTCAAGAACCAACCGATGAAAAAGTGCACGAAGACACAGAAAAGCCCGTATGGTAAACACAAGTTTCTCCATCAGTCACGGCGGCATATTAGTCAATTTAGTACGTTCACAAAATTTTGCATTTAAAGTTTATTTGATGGCTTCCAATTCGGTGTTGCCTGTCTAACTATTTTACGTGTAGGTTTTAAAACGCGCGGAGGTAGTTAACTGGGAGGAGTCGTGGATACGTGAGAGGCGCGCGTGCCTCTCCCGGGTGCTCCGCGAGCTCAGTGTCTTAATAGTAATTGAATCCAGTCAGCGCGAGAGGCGACACAGAATCTGCTGTTACATTTAAAAAAAGAACCACCGCCTCCCCCCTCCGCCCCCCCTTCGCCCTCCCCCCGTAACCAGTGCAGTCTTGAACCCGGGCCACACGCCTCTGGATCCCGCTGATCTGGCTGGGATCACCCGGTATCTGGTAAGTGGCACTTTTGATTTATTCCAAGGAATTTCTCTGATATTAATAAAAACGATGTTACTGTTAATTGATTTGTCCAAATTAATTGATCAGATATTTTATTTTTGAGTTGACAGCCTTCAATTCATTTTCCCAATAAGCTGAAGACTTTAGACGGCTTGAACGATGGTGCTATTAGGCTTCCTGTGGATTTTAGCAGCTCTCACAGTTTGTGGAGGTAAGTCTCACTGCAGATGGAGTGTTTTCTGCCTTTTAAAAGCATACATTTCTAGCAGCAATGTAGTTTGCCTGTAAAAGTGTTGTCAGGTATTGTTAGTACAATGACATTTGGGGCAGGATTTGTGTGTATTCAAATTAATGTTGATATAAGATTCCAACTTGTAGACACTAATTTAGCTGGACCTCTATCTTGGAAACACCTCCATTCATTGACTTTTCCCCCCTCCCTCACCCTGTCCCTCCCTCATCCTGTCCCTCCCTCACCCTGTCTCTCCCTCTCACCCTGTCTCTCCCTCTCACCCTGTCCCTCCATCACCCTGTCCCTCCCTCCGCTCCCCCCTCCCTCACCCTGTCCCTCCCTCACCCTGTCCCTCCCTCACCCTGTCTCTCCCTCCCTCCCTCTCACCCTGTCCCTCCCTCACCCTGTCTCTCCCTCCCTCCCTCTCACCCTGTCCCTCCCTCACCCTGTCTCTCCCTCCCTCCCTCTCACCCTGTCCCTCCCTCACCCTGTCCCTCCCTCACCCTGTCCCTCCCTCCGCTCCTCCCTCCCTCACCCTGTCCCTCCTCTCCTCCCTCCCAGTCTCTCCTCAGGTCACAGACTTGACAGCAGTGTTTGGAGAGACCGTCGTCCTCCCCTGCGATGGTTCTGACTACATCCAGCAGCTGAGCCAGGAGAAGGTGTTGAGGGCCCTGGAGTGGACCATGATGTGGGGGGACGTGCTCTTCCACCAGGGGGAGGGGCTGGTGGCGGGCAGAGGGTACGAGGGCAGAGTGTTCCTCTCTCCAGAGAGGCTGGTGGAGGGTGACTTCTCTCTGGAGCTGAGGAATGTGGTGCTGAGCGATTCCTACACCTACGAGTGCATCTGGCTAGGAAGGAGGATCATCTCAACCATCCGGCTGAAGGTGACCGGTGAGATGTGCTCATTAGTGTTTGACATGATCAGCAGGGGGCCTTACAGCCTGGCTCCAGCAGGGGGCCTTACAGGCTGGCTCCAGCAGGGGGCCTTACAGCCTGGCTCCAGCAGGGGGCCTTACAGGCTGGCTCCAGCAGGGGGCCTTACAGGCTGGCTCCAGCAGGGGGCCTTACAGGCTGGCTCCAGCAGGGGGCCTTACAGGCTGGCTCCAGCAGGGGGCCTTACAGCCTGGCTCCAGCAGAGGGCCTTACAGGCTGGCTCCAGCAGGGGGCCTTACAGGCTGGCTCCAGCAGGGGGCCTTACAGCCTGGCTCCAGCAGGGGGCCTTACAGGCTGGCTCCAGCAGGGGGCCTTACAGGCTGGCTCCAGCAGGGGGCCTTACAGCCTGGCTCCAGCAGAGGGCCTTACAGGCTGGCTCCAGCAGGGGGCCTTACAGGCTGGCTCCAGCAGGGGTGCAGGCTTAGAGGCAGCACCCCAAAAACCCATCAAGCTGATCATGACGTGCTTCAATACAGCAGAGATTTCTGAACCTCGACCTTCTTCAGACCTGTTTGATCTAAGTTCCCTGTCGTGTCCTTCTCCTGTTTCAGCTCCCTCAACACCAACAGAATTGTACGTGCGGGTGGGGAACTCGGTGCATCTTCCCTGTTATGGCCACGTCTCCAAGACTCTGGACCCCAAACAGGTGGAGGTGGTGTGGACAAGAGACGGCGAAGCCATCCTGAAATTCTACGGTGATCGGGACAACTTGTTGGGGAACAAATCCAGTATATACATACCAGGAGAACCTCTCTTGGGGAATTTTACCCTCACCATTGCCTCTGTGGAGTTCATGGACCAGGGGATATACAGCTGCTTCTACAGGTCGAGGAACTTCGCACTAACCCAGTTAGGGACACCCAAGAGCATTCATCTGACTGTCATTGACACATATTTATTTGATGGTAAATATTTCATACTACTGTACTGAGACTTAGAGACTCTTATCAGAATCAGAATGGGGGTTTATTCGCTATGCAAGATTAACAAACATAGAATTCACTGTGGCAGAAATGAGCAAACATAGAACATATATGTGGCATACTACTAAAAAATGAATACAATGTAAAATACACTACAAATATGATACGAATGACAAATAATACAAATGATACAAATAACATAAAAAGCACAAATAAGATAGGTACAAAGTGGAATGGGTATATATAGTACGGGGGGGGGGTGTATATACACAGTAGTGTAAACGGTGTAGTTTTTAAAGTGTTGTGTCATTATCTTTAGCAGTTGAGCTTTTGAGGGATGATAATTGGATGATTTGAAATGGGAATAAGGGAATTCACCGGCAACATGGAGGACCTTCCTTAAACTAACGTTATCTTTGTCATTCGACCCACACAGAGAGCACAGCCACCACCCCAATGTTGCCTGACGACTTCCAGGAAGACTCCCAAAGTCAAGGTGCCTTTAAGGGGTTCAGGGTAACACATGGGGGGGCATGTGGGTCAATTATTGGTGGTTAAAAGCTGCATCCCATTACAGCGACGCCCATCTCATTTTGACGGCGACGCCCATCTCATTGACGGCGACGACGCCCATCTCAGTGACATCATCGCACTTGGCAAGGGAGGAGGACGAGGCGATCACATGGTCTCCAGAGCCGCACAGCGGTCAGTGAGCTGGGTGTCGGAGCGCTATGGATGATCTGAGGATAACAGAGATGTAGAACGGCAGCCTTTTCCTTATGTCTCTCTCTCTCCCCTTGCAGACCAGCTGGAGACTCCTCCCTGGGTTCGTATCGGGATCATCGCCGGGGTTCTGTCACTCACTGCTCTGGTTCTTGGGATTCTACTAGCAACACACCAGATCTGACTCCCCCCCCCCCCCCTCCAGAGAGAGAGACAGACAGGCTGACAGACTGACTGACGGACAGGCTCATCTCTCCTGGACAGAGGCAGACTAACACTGCCTCTAGGTCCCCCCCCACACCTGTGAGACCCCCCTCACATCACTTGTCATGGCTGGGTCTAGGTGTTGGTGTGGCTGATATATCAGGGATTTCCTGAGGAGGAAGAAAGGATGTAAGCTTTTTTTTGTAATATGACACCAGGCATGACGGTAAAGTCACAGTATAGAATGTGTCTGAGACCATGAGACTGACTAGAAATGAGAGATTTGTTAACCCAATTCAATGAAAGGTGATGACTACACTTTATGTTGAGGTTACATAGACTTCCAGTTAACTACATGTCCACCCTGTAATTCACATAGGATAAAAGCATAATTATATGTATGGTAAAAGTACTGTTCCACTACATAGGACTACCCTGTCCACTGAACATGTCAATGTATTTACATGATTGATTATAGCATCTTATCTGATAATAAAACCACTGGCTTTCTTCTGTGATCCGCAGGACTTCAGTGTTTGGTCATTGATTGGTAGAGTCTGATCCATGGCTGTTTAAAGACTTGTTGGAATGTGGGATTGTTGGAAGAGACTTCTGATTGACTGATGGGCAGCATTTATGGAAGCTTCTATTAATATCCGAGGCATCAGATGTTAGAAGCTGAATGGAAGCTGGGGTCAGCACAGAGGCTGGAACTTTCCTCAGCTGGTTCTTACATAGTTTTGTGTGCTGTGTTTGTGTACGTTTGTGCTTTACAAATAAATTAAAAAAAAGTCTGGAAAGACCACAATTTTGCAGTGCACCATGACACCATTGGCCTCTTTGGCGAAAGAGTTCTATGTTCTATATTTGCTCTTTCCAAAGTAAATTTTCTCTTCCAAAGTAAATTCTGTGTTTATATATCTTGCATAGCGAATAAAATAGATTCTGATTCTGAAGAGGAAGAATTTGGGGCTCATCGTTAAAAAGGATGGGATCTTTATCTTATTTAATGTTTCAACCAAGTTGAATCAACAAAAATACATTGTGGTATCTTCTAGAAATGCAACCCTTCATGCTAGCCCGTTACACTCTGCAGGCATCACAACTTCGGTAACCTACAACATAACATTGCAAAGTGACAAAACTAGCCAGCTGGTGATGACCCAACACAAAACAAGTAGAATAAAACAAATACTTCACATGTTTCAAATGACGTGAACAGTTTGGTCATGGGGCGTACATTCGAGGAGCAGGGAGGGGGGGTGGGGGGGGGGGAATGCTTTTAAAACTGAAATCCACGACCCAGTAGAAACACCACCATCGTCTAAAAACACCATGCAAACTGTCCAGGCGATCAATTTCAGTTCCGTTCAGGGGAAATTGCTCTCAATCCAGTACAGAATCCCATCGTGTGTTTGCGTGTTAAGAGTGTGTGTGTGTGGTTGTGTTACTGTGTTTGTGCAGGTTGAGCTTATTCTTTACGTTTGCAGAATGTGGACCTGTATGTGTGTCCCATGATGGTATGAATACCAGTTTGTGTGTGTTATACGCTGGAGGAGGATGAGAACAGAGGCCCTGTAGTGGCAGCAGTGAACACAGGCCCTTGGTAGAGGCCCGGCCCTTCCACAGGGACCTCCCCCATGGCCTGCAGGGCCACAGTAGCAGCCATGGCCTTGGCATGCTTCTTATTGGGACTGGCTGACTGTGGCTGGTAATCTGCTCCATTCACCACCACCTGAGAAACACACACACACACACACACACAAACACACACACAAAAACAAACACACACGCAAACACACACACACAAACACACACACACACACACATATGCACAAACACACACACATATATATATATATATAAAAGGGGGTTAGGTTGGGGCTAACTTGGGTAGAACACAGCTCTGAAATGTGCCCTTCATCCTTGCTCTACACACACACACCTTGAAGAGGAAGTTCTTGCGGTGGTCAGGGCCACTGTGATGGACCATGATGAACTCAGGGGGGATCCACCTCTTCTTGTTACACAGCTCCATCAGAGCTGAGACTGGGTGCTTCCCTGAGAGGGGGGGGGGGAGGGTCAGACAGCCTCAAACAGTAACACTGTAGAGCTCTACACAGTGTGTGTGTGTGTGTGCGTCTGTGTGTGGCCTCACCAAGCATATCCTTGGTCACGACCAGCCCACCAGACTTCTGTGGTTTCTCCCCTTCAGCCACCAGACCTACGAACACCCACAGCACGATCATCATCATCATCATCATCATCATCATCCTTCAGTCAGTCAGGGCTGAGCTGATTGGGCGAGCAGCCACCTTTCAGCGCCTGCCTGGCCCCTCCCCCCCTGCGCTCACCTTTGCGGTCGATCTTGAAGTCGATGACGATGGGCTCCACAGTGCCCTCCCTGTTCCGGCCCAGGCCCTCCCCTGTCCGCCAGCCCATCTTCCTCATGAGGAACTCCCCCACACCTCCAGACACTGGGGCCGCACGGAGGAACTGGTCCTGGGAGGAGGGAGGGGGAAGGAGACGGGGAGAGGGAGGAGGGGGGAGAGAGAGGTGGGAGGAGATAGAGGGAGAGGGAGAGAGAGGTGGGAGGAGATAGAGGGAGGGAGAGGGAGGAGGGGGGAGAGAGAGAGGTGGAAGGAGATAGAGGGAGTGAAGATGACAAGAGAGAAGAAGAGAAGAGAGGCAGATGGGGCAGGAGAGGAGCCAGTTAGCTTCCCTCCTCCAGACCCTGCTCCCCCCTGTCCCCCCTACACCCCCCCAGCTGGCTCCTACACACACACACACACACACACACACACACACACACACACACACACACACACACACACACACACACACACACACACACACACACACACACACACACACACACACACACACACACACACACACACACACACACACACAGTCTATTCAGAGCATTACTTATATCTAACAGTGAGAATAAGGGTGGCTGCAGTTAAATTAAGATGTAAACTAGACAGAGGTTGTCAGAAAGCAGTGTCTACCCTTTACAGTTTCAGACCCTGCACACACTCACACACACCATCACACACTCACACAAGCACACCATCACACACTCACACAAGCTCACACAAGCACACACACGAGCAGGGTTGAAAGTGACATGGTCCTCCACACTGAACCACACAAGTCTGTAAGAGGGTGATTTGCTTCAACACATCATTCATTCATGTCTCTCTGTCACACACACACACACACACACACACACACACACACACACACACACACACACACACACACACACACACACACACACACACACACACACACACACACACACACACACACACACACACACACACACACACACACTTACAGTTAGCAGTAGAAGGGATGGGTGTGGTGTACATACCTAGCCCCCCTCATCCCCCGGGCCGAGCATCAGGTAGCTTTAGAGAAGGGGCCTGACTGTGACCGTGGCAACAAGGACAGCTACAAGGACTGACCCTGAAACGAGTGTCCATAGAGAGAGGTGAAAGTTCACAGGTCGCCCCTGTGAACCTCCACCTCCCTCTCTCACCCCGCCCCCCCCCCCCCCCCCCCCCCGCCGCCCCTCCCTCCCGACCACACCCGACCCCCCCCCCCCCCCCCCCCGGCCTGCCTGCACACATGGCAACCACCCTCCAGAACACCCACCAACAAAAACAGCTTCAGTCAGGTTGGCAAGGGTCTCTAAGCTATGTACAGTAGCATGATCACACACACCCCAAGTTCTAACATGCCTCTGCCTGATCCAAGCGTGTGAATACCTCCTGTGATAGGCCTGCCAATGTAAAATAACACTGTGATACACTCTGCTCTGGTGATGTCACCGCTGGCAACCTGAGCGCTGACACATTCCGTATGTTTAATATAGTACAGAGGGATTTCAAGGACCCTACCTCCTCTATATCTGAGGGTGTGTGTGTGTGTGTGTGAGGGTCTCCTGCTGGTGTGTGTGTGTGTTTACGGAGCAGGGTTTGGTTACGCACACACAGGGACATTAAGTCCCATGACTGCTAGAAGGGACGCTACATGTGTGTTAGCGTGTGCCTGCCTTGACCTGTTCCTCTGGGGTGTGTGTGTGTGTGTGTGTGACATGACATCCAACACGCTAAGTTAGCCTAGTGTTCATGATACAGAGAGTCAAGGACAGGAGGAAGCCATGGAAACTGGAAGAACATGCCAACCTTGTGAGTGTGTATGTGTGTGTGCATCTTAGTTCAGACACACCATCGTGTGTGTGTGTGTGTGTGTGAGAGTGTGTGTGTGTGTGAGCATCTCAGTTCAGACACACCGTCTTTTCTCTCTCCCCGCCCCCCCCCCTCTGTGTGGTTAGATCCTGCCTAATGACGCCCCCCACCTTCCGGATGGTTCTTAGCACCCCTGTCCAGAGGGGGAGGTAGAGAGAGGAGGGGGGAGGCACCGCACGTTTACTTCCATCCTTCCCTCCTCTTCCCTCCTCCCCCTCCCTCCCGTCAGAAGGCAGACTACAGTGCCTCTAGTGGCTGGGGGCTCAAACTGCACTTCCACCTGCTTTGGTAAGAAGGTCACATGACACAGAGACGTCTGCATCGCTGAAGTGGTGTACTCACTTCACACACACCATGTGTGTGTGTGTGTTCAGTTAAGGAGTGAGTACACCTGTTGGCATGGCGATGCAGACGTCTGAAGCGTTGGGTTGGTGGGGTGTGTGTGTAGGGAGGTGTGTGTGTGGTACCTTTTTGATCCAGGCTTGAGGGCCACTGTTGGACAGCTCCTCTGAACTCAGCACCTGGGCTCCTGTGGATCCAGTGAACAGACCTGGGATGGTGTTAGACTGGGCCCAGGCATCCACCTGGGGGAGGGGAGAACAGGGAAGACATCCTTTGGGTATACAGTGAACCCTCGCTACATCATGGTTCACTTTTGAGGGATGAGAGGCTGTATGGAGGAGGGATGAGAGGCTGTATGGAGGAGGGATGAGAGGCTGTATGGAGGAGGGATGAGAGGCTGTATGGAGGAGGGATGAGAGGCTGTATGGAGGAGGGATGAGAGGCTGTATGGAGGAGGGATGAGAGGCTGTATGGAGGAGGGATGAGAGGCTGTATGGAGGAGGGATGAGAGGCTGTATGGAGGAGGGATGAGAGGCTGTATGGAGGAGGGATGAGAGGCTAGATGGAGGAGGGATGAGAGGCTGTATGGAGGAGGGATGAGAGGCTGTATGGAGGAGGGATGAGAGGCTGTATGGAGGAGGGATGAGAGGCTGTATGGAGGAGGGATGAGAGGCTGTATGGAGGAGGGATGAGAGGCTGTATGGAGGAGGGATGAGAGGCTGTATGGAGGAGGGATGAGAGGCTGTATGGAGGAGGGATGAGAGGCTAGATGGAGGGGGGGTGAGAGGCTGGATGGAGAGGCTGGGTGGAGGAGTGGGTTGAGAGGCTGGATGAGAGGCTGGGTGGAGGAGGGGGTGATGGGCCAGGCTGGATGGATGGATGGGGCTGGGTGGAGGAGGGGCTGGCTGGATCAGGGCTGGGTGGAGGAGGGGCTGGCTGGATCAGGGGCTGGGTGGAGGAGGGGCTGGCTGGATCAGGGGCTGGGTGGAGGAGGGGCTGGCTGGATCAGGGGCTGGGTGGAGGAGGGGCTGGCTGGATCAGGGGCTGGGTGGGGGAGGGGTTGGGTGGGGGTGTACCTGCTCCTGGGCTCTGGTCAGCATGCACATGGCGTTGACATCATACGGGTTCTCAGCCAGACGCCGCTGGGCCTTGATCCTCTCACTGACGGCCTGGGTGATGTCCACCGGCTGGTGGGACACACACACATTACACACACACACACATTACACACACACACACACACATTACACACACACACATTACACACACACACACACACACACATTACACACACACACACACACACACACATTACACACACACACACACATTATAAACACACACATTACACACACACACACACACATTACACACACACACACATTACACACACACACACACATTACACACACACACACACACATTACACACACACACACATTACACACACACACATATTACACACACACACACACATTACACACACATTACACACACACACACATTACACACACACACACACACATTACACACACACACACATTACACACACACACACATTATAAACACACACATTACACACACACACACACACACACATTACACACACATTATAAACACACACATTACACACACACACACACACACACACACACACACACACACACACACACACACACACACACACACACACACACACACACACACACACACACACACACACACACACACACACATTATACACACATTACACACACACACATTATACACACACACACACATTATAAACACACACATTACACACACACACATTATACACACACACATTACACATACACACACATGCATTATACACACACATGCATTACACACACTATACACACACACGTCATGCAAAGATCCAGAGCTACATCCTTCACACACCTGCAGAGGCGGCTCAGGGAACACGCTGTCTTCGTCCAGCACAGGCTTCACCACCAGCGGCACGCCTGACGCTGCCTCGCCCGACGACGCCGCCTTGGCGACCACGGCGGCAGCCTTGACGGCGGCCAGAGCTTTGGCCTTGTCCACAGCCTTCTTCTCCACAGGAACCCACTCCCCGTACGCCCCCTCGCCCTCCTTCTTCCGGTGCTGGGACCCCGACGACACCGGGAACTCCTTGGCGTAGGCGGCGTCGCTCCTCGCACCAGCCGCCGGGCGCACCGAAGTGTTCTGGTGGGGGGGAGGGAAAGGGGGGGAGGGTTACACAGGATGAGGCAGCAGGGGGAGGGGCTACTGTAAAAGGTAGGGAAGGAAGTGATGTCAGAATGATGACATGCCCGCACCAGAGGGTAGAGGGGCGTGGCTGTGAGATCCCAGGACAGTAGTGGGGAGAAGTGCAGGGGGGGGGGGCCGTAACAAGGCACACCACCCTTAGTAACACCCCCCACCCCCCTGCCACCCCCCACCACCATACAGCATAGTCCAAACCCCACCCCCCTCCCCCTCCAGTCCCCCTCTCTCTCCTTCAGTGTGTGGATGCCCAGGTCTGGTCCAGGAAGTCAACAGATGGTGAAGCCATCAGGCAGGTCACTTTCAGACCTGGTGACCTCCGACCTCCACTTACTGACAGGGCAGAATGTGATGAGCGAGCTGGAGAGGGGGGGTACTGGGAGGGGGGGGGGGGTACGGGGGGTACGAGTTTAGACTCGTACGGGGGAGGGGGGAGGGGGAAGGAAGAGAAAGAAAGAGTGAGCGAGGAAGACAGACAGAGGAGAGAGAGAGAGGAAGAGAGAGAGACATACAGAGAGAGAGAGAGAGAGAGAGAGAGAGAGACATACAGAGAGAGAGAGAGAGAGAGAGAGGGCGAGAAAGACAGACAGAGGAAAGAGAGAGAGAGGAAGAGGACACTTGATCTTACGTTGATGCTGAAGGAGATAGCTTTGACCTCCCTCAGAGAGGCTCCTCCAAAGGGCTTCCCCTCCTCCTCCTCGTCAGAGTGGTGAGGCTGAGCCACGGACAGCTCTCCTTTACTCTCCACGATCTTCTTACATTTCTACACACACACACACACACACACACGCAGGCACAGAGCTCTCACCGTCAACACTAGCAGTCCTTCAGTAAATTCAAATGTGTTTTTGAAAAGCAAGACGGTTGGATTTTGATGTGGTATGTACAATATTATGTTCAGATCTCTCACAAAGACATCATCAAAAAAAGTGTGAGAGACCAGAGAAGTAAAAAGAGATTCCTTACGTCTGTGAACTCTTTAATACTGATGATGTTGGCCTGCTTGGAAACCTTCCTCTTAGCCTCTTCGATGGCGGCCATGTTGGGTTGCGGGGGCCCCGGGGGGGGCTTGTTGGTGATGGAGGGCAGGGGGGCCATCTGGGGCAGGCTGGCCAGGGCCCCCATGCTGGACAGGGCGGCGGTCATGGTGGCAGCGGTCATGCTAGCCATGGCAGCGTTCATGGCCATGGCAGGTAGGTTGAGGGGCAGGTTCAGGGGCAGGTTGAGGGGCAGCTGGACCGCTTTGGGCCGCAGGCTGTCGGGGATGGGCATCCCGGCCTTAGCGCACATGGCGGCCGCATTGGCCTTGGCGATCTCCAGCAACTGGTCTTTATCTGAGAGACAGACAGACAGACAGACAGAGAGAGACGGAGAAAGAGAGAGACAGACAGAGACACAGGAAGACAGAGAGAGACAAAGAGAGATGGAGAGACAGGGAGAGAGAAACACAGAGAGAGAGACACAGGGAGAGAGAGACACAGAGAGAGAGGCACAGAGAGAGTAAGAGAGAGACAGAGAAAGAGAGACCCAGAAAGAGTGAGAGAGAAAGAGATACAGAAACAGAGAGAATGAGAGTAAGAGAGAGACAGAGAAAGAGAGACATGGAGAGAAAGCAACTTGTGAAAAAAATGGATTTTTAAGTGGTACTGTGATCCTGTTTGCTTTATTCTATGATTCTCAACTATCCCTGCGTGAACACAGAGAACACCAGCTGACACTTCAGGTCCTGTAGAACCAGGGAAGGTCCAAACTCACCGAGCTCTGTGATGCGTGGAGGGCTCTTACTGCTGCTGCGGTGCGTGCGGGCAGGGGGGACCTTCTTACGGAGGATGAGCACAGGGGAGTGGCTTGGCTCGCGTTTCCAGCGGTCCCTCTGGCTCAGGGTGTTGCTGGCGAACGTCCCTCTCCGCCTACGGGACGCCGAATGGGAGCGGGACCTCCGGGATCGCCTGCCGGCCGATCTGGACCTGGAGTGTCTCCTCTTCGGGGAGCGAGACCGCGACCGCTTGGTGCGTCCCCTGGACCTGGAGCGAGACGAGCGCTTCCTGTGAGACGGCGTCCTGGATTTGGACTTCCTCCTGCGGCTCTTCTTCGCGGCCGGCTTGTCTTCGGCCTTCGAAGGAGGCTTGTGTCCATCCCCAGGTGCCTGCTGGGAGCTGGACTGGGGGGAGCCCGAACGAGAGCCTCCTGTCTCCCCTGCAGACGACGACGCCTCCTTAGAGGGGCCGTGTACCGAGGGGTCGGAGGGGCCCTCCGTGGCCCCCGGTCCAGCCGTCTGGGGGAGTGGCTCAGGGTCCGAGGCAGGCGGAGCTAAAGGCACCTCTGGAGGAACAGGGCACTTTTGAGGAGATCCCAGAGGCTGTGAGGCCTGTGTTGTCGAGAGCACAGCCTCAACCTTGACCTCTAAAAGAGGCAGGGGTCTCCACACTCCTGAGTTCATCGCCTCCTCCTGCGAGCTGCTTGCATCAGGCAGGGCTGGAGGCTCATCAGGAAGCAGAAGGTTCTTGGGTTCTTCTGCAGGCTCGCACTCAGAGACGCCCTCCTGAACCACGGATGGATCCTTCTCAGCCACCGGTGCTTCTTGAGGTCTGGAGCCGCTCTCCCTGGACGCCGAACGGCGGCGTCTCGACGGGGACGTCGACCTGGATTTCGTTCGCCTCCTCCTGGTTCTGGACCTGGAGCGATACGGCGACCTGGACTTCCTGTCTCTCTTCAGAACCACAACAGACCTGGAGCGGGTCCTCCTGGACCTCCTGCCAGACCTGGAGCAGGACCTGCTTCTGGACCTCTTGCTCCTGGACCTCCTGCTTCTGGACCTCTTGCTCCTGGACCTCCTGCTTCTGGACCTCCTGCTTCTGGACCTCCTGCTCCTGGACCTCTTGCTCCTGGACCTCCTGCTCCTGGACCTCCTGCTCCTGGACCTCCTGCTCCTGGACCTCCTGCTCCTGGACCTCCTGCTCCTGGACCTCCTGCTCCTGGACCTCCTGCTCCTGTGCCCGGACCTGGAGGGAGACCTCTGCCTGCCAGACTCTTTGGGGGCGGAGTTGAGCTGGTGCTTCGACGTGCCGTTGGCCGCTGGCTCCTCCCCCTCCCTGGCATCAGGCTCCGCCTCTGACTCGGTGGAGCTTCCTGTCTTGTCCTCGCCCTTCCTGTGTTTGTTCTTCTTCTTCTTCCTGGACGAGTGTCGTTTGCGCCGTTTGGTCTTCTCCTCGTCTTCCCCTGAGAGACGGGAAGCAACATGGACGTGTTAGAGCGGGAGATTCATCTAAAACAAGTCATAAATAAATAAAAACACAAAGCACACGCCCTGTGTGAGATACAGGGTCTGAAAGGGTTCAAAGGTCACCAGTCTGCGGCTCGTGTGGTTTATCCGACGGCTTCTCTCGTCCGTTGCTAGGAAACAAGAAGGCGAGGGGAAGGGGAACAGCGGTGAGCTTTGTGTCATGTGACTGACGAGCCGTTAAAGCAAGGAGGATGCTGGGTGGAGTAAAGTCACCTGTCCCCATGTTGAGCGCCCCCCTCTGAATCCACCGCCGACTCCGAGCTGCTGTTCCTGTCCTCCTTCCGCCTCTTCCTCTTCTTTTTGCTCTTGTGCTTTTTGTGCTTCTTGTGTTTCTTGTGGACAACGTCTCCGTCCTCCTTGCTGCTGATCAGAGAGGCGTCTTCTTTATCTGACCAGTGACAAGACAGAAGTTAGGTTCATCTTTTGTTTTGTTTTATATATATTTACACACATGTTATGTCTTTGGACTAGTTACTAATCCAACCTTGTGGTATCACTGCTGTGGCTCCATCTGTCGTTACCAGCCCGTTGCTCTGCTGCTCTTCAGCAGGACTACAGGAGAACACTCATTAAATCGTTTTAAGGAACTACACTTCATAAACAACATGCTAGCTAACCACACACCAACCAGTCAGTCTCAAAGACACACGTACTGAGATAACCAACAGATTGCAAATAATAGTAACAGTCAGGGAATCAAACCTTTATATTATTACAGACTAATTAAACAGCCAGCCAGCCAGGCGGTAAATACATCAAGGCCACGGTTAGCTAAAGCCAAGCTGTACACTAAGACATGCACAGTTTGCATAGTTGTGTCATATAAATGCAGTATTTTATATTATATATATCTCTAGTAGCTCTACATGGCTGAAGTACGTGTTAGAGACAGAGCTAGGCTAGGCTAGCTGGAGCTAGTTACTGTTTAAGGACCAGTTATTAACTGAGGTAAGTCTGTCTGAAAAGGTGTTTCCGTTATAAGGAAGAAATCAAGTTAGAGCATCACACAAACACACCTGGCGTCTTCACTTTCTTCAATTTCCTTTATCTTATTTACAACGAAGTCGCGGAAGATCTGCTCTATGGCCGCCATGTTTCAAAATGCATATCTCAGACCTCCAGTATCCCAACATTCCCCGCGCATGGTTGCCATGCCAACAGCGGGGGAGCTGGGAGATGTAGTCTTACTGCCAAAAATATCCTTGGTCTTGTAGTTTAGGGGTCCCCAACCCCTGGGCCGCACACCGGCACCAACCCGTGGGTCAGTTGGTACCGGGCCACATAGAAGTAAACAGAATTTACATTATTTCGGTTGTATTTATTATCTGATTCTGAGATGATTCTCATCTGACTCTTGGTGCATGTCAAGATGCCTCAGTCACTTCTTACCTGCATGTGCTACTTCATAAGGCTGCTCCTGCTCCTCTCTACCATCACACTCAACACAGGTGTACCACAGGGCTCACTGCTCAGACCATTCCTCTACTCCAGGGATGTCAAACTCCAGTCCTCGAGGGCCGCTGTACTGACAGTTTAAGATGTTTCAGCCAACAAGGAGTGATCTCCAGTCAAGCATCCTACATGTAATGTAGGCTAATGTCTGTGACTACATGACTGCAGGCTACAGGAACTTGCCTTACTGTGCACGCTCACAAATGCTAATTTTATGCTATAAGCACGAATCATGGAAGGTCTACATTTACCAAAATATGAGTCTTTATTACAGAGACATATTATTTATGTTCATACACTTTTATTTCCTAGACAGGACAGAAACAGTTGTTACTCATCCAAAGAAGTTAAACTAACGGACAGAACATTTGGTAATAGAATCAAGATGTTTACTGTTCCACATTTGAGAAGTTATACAACAGATTTGAAATGCTTCTTATTGTCTGGTATTTTGGCAGGATTCCTGGTGCTTTATGCTTCTACAGGGTAAGAACAAATGGAGGCTCTCTTCAACTGACAGTCCACAGATGTCCACCAGCTCTCCTCTGCATGAGAGAGAGAGATAGAGAGATAGAGAGAGAGACAGAGAGAGAGAGAGACATAGACAGAGACAGAGAGAGAGAGAGAGAGACAGGGAGAGAGAAGGATAGAGAGAGAGACAGAGAGAGAGACAGAGAGACAGAGAGAGAGAGAGAGAGAGAGAGAGGGGTGGAGGGAGAGAGAGAGACAGAGACAGATAAAGAGAGACAGAGAAAGAGAGAGAGAGAGAGAGAGAGAGGGGGGGGGAGGGAGGGAGGGAGAGAGAGACAGAGAGAGAGAGAGAGAGAGAGAGAGAGACAGAAACAGAGAGAGAGAGACAGAGAGAGTCGGGGGGAGGCAAAAAAGACAAAAGAAACGTTATTGAAACAGAAAATGTTGAGTGGAAAAACCTCTGTCCTGCTTGACGTCATCATATCATCTTTATTCACTGACAAAAACATCTACAGTGTTAAGTGGTCATGTAATTCTGTCCTTCACATTTCTAAATGTTGCATGTTTATCAGTCCAGACATCATTAAAGAGCTTCTCACCAACTCTGAACATCTCCAGACAGGCCGGCTTGTCTCTCAGTGTGTTTGGGTGTCCAGGCATCCAGTCAGTGTAATCCCAGGCAGAGCCATCAGTCCATTCATACTTCTGGTCCTGATGATGTCACACACACACAAACAAACAAACAAACAAACAAACAAACAAACAAACAAACACAAGCTCTAACCATCTGAGGCAGCTACAATGTGAGCTGTTGAATATTTCTGACAGTGCAACATGATTTGACAGGATAAAAATGTCAAAGGTGGAAATGTTAACCTTGCCAACTCCACCTAGCCAAGTCAAGACTGGGCTTTTGCTGGTCTTAGTCACCATGGAGACCAAGCGAGAGTGCAGGTCGCTGTTAGTTATGGAGGCCAGGTTCCCAAGAGGACTGAGCTGTATGCATGAGGCCTGGAACACACACACCAAGTCAGCAGGGTTTGTGATTGTGTTCCAGTGAATTATGCTTTAAAGCATTGTGTGTCTTTTACATTTAGCAGCTTTGTAGCAATACTTCAAAATCCTTTCATGAAGATCCTTCATGTGTTGATGTATGTGGGGAAGGCATTCACCTCTGCTTCGCTAAAGGTCATTGGAGTTGGATTGAAATGGTAGCAGAGGCCATTGATGACCTCCCCAACACACTCCGTGTCTAACTGATCTTGAACTCTGGAGACAACTGAAACAGAAAATGTATTATTTGATTTCATAAAATATTAAATTATTTCAATGGAAACTTTTCTTTCTCTGTTTCTTTCTCTGTTTTGTCGTTTCTTCTAGTTGTTGTTAGTTGAACACACTCACTCACCCTGAGGCTTCAACATGAAGTTCCTCTCCATCTCTCCAACCTTCTGGATGATTCTTCCTGTTCTGGGGTCCACCAGAGTGGCATGGGAGTTCTGGGTGCCCTGTCTGAACAAGTCCATGATGGGAGGGACAGAGACTGGAGAGAGGAGAGAGAGAGACGGAGGGAGGGAGGGAGGGAGGGAGGGATACATTGAGGGAGAAAGGGAGGGAGAAAGGGAGGGATGAATTGAGGGAGAAATGGAGGGAAAGAGAGAGAGATGAAGATGGAGAGAACATCAGAAATGCAGCACAGGAAGTGAGTAAGATCCTGATCCAGTAAACCAGGTCTCTCCACTCCGGTTCCTGGACAGCTGTCTGTCTGTTAGTGAAAACCTCCAGGCAGGTGGCTCTCCAGGAACAGGGTTGGACGCTCCTCCTGAATAGACAGTATACCTACCCTTCCCTACCCTCCTCTTCATCTCACTGATGTGTTCCTTGACCAGGCCAGTGTTCTGGTCCACCAGGAAGCGTCTAGAAGGTTCTGTGCCCTGTCTGCGCTCCTCCACTGGGACGCTGTGAGGCAGATTCCCAGTCTCCCTCACCCAGCCTGTCTCTATCATCTGGGCTGGCACCTCCACAGGGCCTGCAGAGGGCATCATCAATAGCAGATCAATAACTGTCCTGCTATGGACTAAAAGATGAACGACAGTTGTGTATTCTAAGCAGTGCACACACACACACAGACACACAGACACAGCGCTCCCAAAGTTTCAGTGAGAAACACACAGACCTGCAGAGTACAAGATGACATCTGTCTCGCTGTCCCCAACCCTCCTGTCCATCTCACTGATGTGTTCCTTGACCAGGCCAGTGTTCTGGTCCACCAGGAAGCGTCTAGAAGGTTCTGTGCCCTGTCTGCGCTCCTCCACTGGGACGCTGTGAACCTCAGCAACAACCTCAGACCATTCTTTCTGCATGGCTGCAGTACACAGAGGAAGACAAGGTCATCTGCTAGGGGCTAACATGGAGATGGGTAGATACACAGTCAAACACGTCAAACACACTACAAACACATGACCCTAATAATAATAATAATACCTCATTCAGCAGACGCTTTTATCCAAAGCAACTTACATTTAAGTACAGGGAAAATCTCCCTGAGGCAAGTAGGGTGAAGTGCCTTGCCCAAGGACACAACATCACATCACAGCCAGGGTTCAAACTCACAATCTTCCGATCACAAGGACGACGCCTTAACCCACTGAGCCATCTGACTACCTGACCCTCCAATATAAACATCTTGAAACCTGACTGAGAACTTCTCTTTATCTCTCTGACAAGCTTCAAGTTTCTTCTAGTTGTTGTTAGTTGAACACACTCATTCACCCTGAGGCTTCAACATGAAGTTCCTCTCCATCTCTCCAACTTCCTGGATGATTCTTCCTGTTCTGGGGTCCACCAGAGTGGCATGGGAGTTCTGGGTGCCCTGTCTGAACAAGTCCATGATGGGAGGGACAGAGACTGGAGAGGGGAGGGAGGGAGGGAGGGATACATTGAGGGAGAAAGGGAGGGAGAAAGGGAGGGATGAATTGAGGGAGAAATGGAGGGAAAGAGAGAGAGAAAGGGAGGGAGGGAGGGAGGGAGGGATGAATTGAGGGAGGGAGGGAGGGAAAGAGAGAGAGATGAAGATGGAGAGAACATCAGAAATGCAGCACAGGAAGTGAGTAAGATCCTGATCCAGTAAACCAGGTCTCTCCACTCCGGTTCCTGGACAGCTGTCTGTCTGTTAGTGAAAACCTCCAGGCAGGTGGCTCTCCAGGAACAGGGTTGGATGCTCCTCCTGAATAGACAGTATACCTACCCTTCCCTACCCTCCTCTTCATCTCACTGATGAATAGGCAGTATACCTACCCTTCCCTACCCTCCTCTTCATCTCACTGATGTGTTCCTTGACCAGGCCAGTGTTCTGGTCCACCAGGAAGCGTCTAGAAGGTTCTGTGCCCTGTCTGCGCTCCTCCACTGGGACGCTGTGAGGCAGATTCCCAGTCTCCCTCACCCAGCCTGTCTCTATCATCTGGGCTGGCACCTCCACAGGGCCTGCAGAGGGCATCATCAATAGCAGATCAATAACTGTCCTGCTATGGACTAAAAGATGAACGACAGTTGTGTATTCTAAGCAGTGCACACACACACACAGACACACAGACACAGCGCTCCCAAAGTTTCAGTGAGAAACACACAGACCTGCAGAGTACAAGATGACATCTGTCTCGCTGTCCCCAACCCTCCTGTCCATCTCACTGATGTGTTCCTTGACCAGGCCAGTGTTCTGGTCCACCAGGAAGCGTCTAGAAGGTTCTGTGCCCTGTCTGCGCTCCTCCACTGGGACGCTGTGAACCTCAGCAACAACCTCAGACCATTCATTCTGCATGGCTGCAGTACACAGAGGAAGACAAGGTCATCTGCTAGGGGCTAACATGGAGATGGGTAGATACACAGTCAAACACGTCAAACACACTACAAACACATGACCCTAATAATAATAATAATACCTCATTCAGCAGACGCTTTTATCCAAAGCAACTTACATTTAAGTACAGGGAAAATCTCCCTGAGGCAAGTAGGGTGAAGTGCCTTGCCCAAGGACACAACATCACATCACAGCCAGGGTTCAAACTCACAATCTTCCGATCACAAGGACGACGCCTTAACCCACTGAGCCATCTGACTACCTGACCCTCCAATATAAACATCTTGAAACCTGACTGAGAACTTCTCTTTATCTCTCTGACAAGCTTCAAGTTTCTTCTAGTTGTTGTTAGTTGAACACACTCACTCACCCTGAGGCTTCAACATGAAGTTCCTCTCCATCTCTCCAACTTCCTGGATGATTCTTCCTGTTCTGGGGTCCACCAGAGTGGCATGGGAGTTCTGGGTGCCCTGTCTGAACAAGTCCATGATGGGAGGGACAGAGACTGGAGAGAGGAGAGAGAGAGACGGAGGGAGGGAGGGAGGGAGGGAGGGAGGGAGGGAGGGAGGGAGGGAGGGAGGGAGGGAGGGAGGGAGGGAGGGAGGGAGGGAGAAATTGAGGGAGAAATTGAGGGAGAAATTGAGGGAGAAATTGAGGGAGAAATGGAGGGAAAGAGAGAGAGATGAAGATGGAGAGAACATCAGAAATGCAGCACAGGAAGTGAGTAAGATCCTGATCCAGTAAACCAGGTCTCTCCACTCCGGTTCCTGGACAGCTGTCTGTCTGTTAGTGAAAACCTCCAGGCAGGTGACTCTCCAGGAACAGGGTTGGATGCTCCTCCTGAATAGACAGTATATCTACCCTTCCCTACCCTCCTCTTCATCTCACTGATGAATAGACAGTATACCTACCCTTCCCTACCCTCCTCTTCATCTCACTGATGTGTTCCTTGACCAGGCCAGTGTTCTGGTCCACCAGGAAGCGTCTAGAAGGTTCTGTGCCCTGTCTGCGCTCCTCCACTGGGACGCTGTGAGGCAGATTCCCAGTCTCCCTCACCCAGCCTGTCTCTATCATCTGGGCTGGCACCTCCACAGGGCCTGCAGAGGGCATCATCAATAGCAGATCAATAACTGTCCTGCTATGGACTAAAAGGTGAACGACAGTTGTGTATTCTAAGCAGTGCACACACACACAGACACACACACACAGCGCTCCCAGAGTTGCTGTGAGAAGCACACTGACCTGCTGAGTTCAAGATGACATTTGTCTCGGTATCTCCAACCACTTGTATGATGTTCTCAGTCTTTCTGTCCACAGGAGCATGCTGGGAGTTCTGGAAGCCCTGTCCAAACGAGCCCACAGAGTAAGACTCCAACCCTGGGGAGAGACAAGGAGAAAACATGGTTCAGAGCGTGAAGATAGTCTAATGGGAGTTTGTGTTTAAAGACGGTCTCTGTGTTTTGAAGTTGTATGGCTGACAGAATTTGGTAAGATGCCTCAATGTGTGGAAAAGAGACGTTAATGAGGTCAGGGCCTGGTTGTGTGTTGGTCTTAATGAGGTCAGGTGCTGGTTGTGTGTTGGTCTTAATGAGGTCAGGTGCTGGTTGTGTGTTGGTCTTAATGAGGTCAGGTGCTGGTTGTGTGTTGGTCTCACCATGACCAACCCTCCTGTCCATCTCACTGATGTGTTCCTTGACCAGGCCAGTGTTCAGGTCCACCAGGAAGCGTCTAGAAGGTTCTGTACCCTGTCTGCGCAGATCGTAGGCTGGGATTCTCATGGGAGGAATCAGCTGGTCATTTGGAACCAGGCCTCTAGGTGGCGCTACAACATCGTCTCTCAAGGGGGCAGCATTGAGGCCTGGCACAACATACATAATCAAATTAGACACTGGGCGTACGTTGGTTATTCTTTACGAACTCATTTTATTTCAGTTTTGACCAAGAGAATATATGACCTTAAAAAATAAATATTCGAACATGAGTTCCCTCAAGCGGACACCATCTGTTTATGATCTGTCCCTTGGTCTCTTCTGAGCAGTGAACAGGACAGCACCCGACTACATGAAGTCTCTCCTCACCCCCTCACGCCACCTACAGTCTTCTTTTGACAACCGTTTAATGGTCCTACCCCTGAAGACACAAGTTCTTCCCCTGTCTGGCTCCCCAATGGTGGAATCAACTCCCCACCTCCATCAGAGATACTGACCGTCTACCCACCTTCAAGAAAAGGCTCCAGACACCCTTGTTCTGGGAGTACAACGGTACTTAGGTATGACATCTGGACCTAATGTTAGTTTTCCCCAGGACCATGATGATTATTATTGAGGGCCTTGTTGCTTTTTTCCCAGTTCTAACCCGATTTTGAATTTTTGTACTCGCAGTGACGTATTATTTTCATTATTTTATATTTCCTTATATTTTTACTTTATATTTATTCATATTTTATATTATTTGATTATTTTCACCTGCTTGTTGTTGTTGCTTATGTCTGCTGAGGTGTTTTTTTTTGGTTACAGGCTCTGGCATGTATCCTTTTTTTCTCCTCGAAAATCTATTTGTGTTTTCCCAATTTCAGAAGGCTTGTGCGCCGATAATGTACTTTGTCGTGTTGCCACGGTGGGCACTGTCCTGCCAAAGAGTTTCCCCAAGGGGATTAATAAAGTATTCTGAATCTGAATTACTTGTTTTCCTACAGGTACACTATTGCACGCTTGAGATGCATGCCATGTAATTGTAGTTTGTTTAATTGAATGCTCTTGTGGTTCTTCCCTTTGGCACTTGTTTGGTTTCCCCACAATGTTTGTTTCATAATCTGACAACCTGCAATGTTTGGGGTCTATCACGTTGTTACGATCAGTGACTAATGCTCTTTTGTAAAGCTCTCTCTTGGAAGTCGGGAAGATATTTGAATTATTATTTTTAATTTTTTATAATCTAGGCATTCTGTGTCTTGGGAAAGGGGAGGGGGTGTCCTTAGTATCAGAACATTTTGACCCAATGTGTACAGACTTCACACGCAAACACACTAACCTCGACCTTAGGATCCAATTAAGGCCAGATATCAGATCCTACTGAGACACAACACTGCCCTAAAATGATTAACTTCTGTGCCAAATAACTGTGACATAATGATATGATGTAAGAGCAAAGTTAGTCAGCATGGTCAAAGGTACATTTCTTATTTTGCCATTTGAACTAAAAATTAAGTAAAGTAATATTACTGCTATTTTCAGTCTGGTGTGAAGTTGTGTCTTGTCATTTGGTAACAACAGCTCACCTGACAACGCCCAAAAACTCAGAATCACCAAATTCAGCATCCTGTGAGTAAGACAGTCAAGACAACATCATGTCCTGAGTGGACACACATGTTTACAGATCTAATAACTCAGCGCTCACACTTAAATACAGACACAATTCAATAAGACAACTAGGCTATTTCATCATATTCAAAACTTTCTTGCATTTAAATCACTCAATTTTCCTCACTCAAATGAGGATTTTTGTGTAAAGGTTACCGTAGTAACACCAGAACTGTTATAGTGACCAAAATGAAACGACTTCTAGCGTCTGAAGTGTAAAGATGTGACAGGATATCAGCGTGCCTCACCTGTAGGAGAGTTCTGCAGAAGGACACAGCAGTCTGACTAAGGAACAGGCTAACTCCTCAATAAGTATCCAGCATGGCAGTAATAAAGTGGGGGGTGGGTGGGGGGGGTTGACGTTCTGACATATACACTAAAGCCTTCCACACAATGTTATCACACTAGCCCTTCTACTTTGCCCCATCAGTAGAGAATTGTGTCACTGACAGCGTCTTCTAATCTTATCAATTAGTAAATATCTCAGCTTAGATCCAGGCTTGTACACTGCTCCATTAGATATTTCATGAATATGCACATGTTACATAAGAAATTAATATTTGCATTTTTTTTATTGATATAAAACATGACATTTAAAAAGGCAGGGCTCACTTTAACCATACACCTCTCATATTAAAACATTTTTTGGAATTTTACCAAATCACAAAGTAAGTAAAAATATGCAATTCAAAATTAAGAATAAGAACATCCGAAGAACTGAGAGAACTGTGAAGAAACTAGACTATTTATAGATCAGCCTTCTTCTTGACTGACTGGACAGGGGGCTTGAGGGGCAGCGACTCCATTCAGAAGGTTCTGGAGACTTTCCTGCTAAAACACAACATCAGGTTACGGTGTTAAAGAACTTGACTGTACAATCCAATAATGCTAAGTGTCAACTTTCAGTCGAATCAAACAAACCTTGATATTGTCTGACAAAGCGGTTGTACTCTTCTTTCTAAATAAGAAAGAAGACACCAAGAAAAACATTTTAAAACATGATCAGAATCAGAATCAGGTTTATTCGCTATGCAAGATTAACAAACATAGAATTCACTGTGGCAGAAATGAGCAAACATAGAACATACTGTATATGTAGCATAATAAAAAAATGAATACAATGTAAAATACACTACAAATATGATACAAATAACAACAAATAATACAAATAATAAAAATGACACAAATAATACAAATGATACAAATAACTGTGATGTGACAAATGCTATACATTTCTAGGGATATGATTAGATTAATAATAATTATTTTTTGATTCGTAATACTTTTTATATATATTTTTTCTTTCTTTTTTTATAGCTAAAGGTTAATATAGTTTGTCTTACCATGGCAGGAAACTGCAGTCTAAACCTGGCCTCCCCAGCTCCCCAGCCTCTCTCAGCAGAGGGCTGCAGTGTGGGGCGTGCCTGGCCCGAGGCCGACTCCTTGGGGCTCCAGGCGGCCGAGTCGGAGGAGGACTCAGCCAGAGTGGACGACAGGAAGCGACTGGTGCGATGCTGGATCCTCAGCATAGCTTTCTTCTGGCGCAGGGACCCTGGGGAGTTTGCGAAGCAGTCGTCCCTGAGGCGTTTAGCCTGCGGAGGCTGGACCTCCTCCAGGTCCCTGTGGCGCTTCTTCAGGTGGTACGGAGAGAGGGCCAGGGCAGCCAGCGTGGAAGAGGACCGCCCCTCGCTCCCCACCTTCCTGCTGCAGAAGCGGCAGTGTGGATTGTGCAGGAGAGGCGACTGCGGCTGGCATATAAACCAGCGGTAGACTTTCTTGAACTCCTCGTCGAGCTGCTTTGAGGAAAGCTTTGTGCCGGGGGAGGAGAACGATGCATCCAGAGAGAGGCGAGCCTGGACATGATGCCGGCCAGACCCAGACCCAGACCCAGGCCCGGACCCAGGCCCAGACCCAGGCCCAGACCCAGGCCCAGACCCAGGCCCAGGCCCAGACCCAGACCCAGGCCCAGACCCAGGCCCAGTTGCCTGGGAAGTGAGGAGCTTGGACTGGGTGAGCCAGCGGGAGTCTCTGAGGAAAAGAGATCCAAGCGGTGAGGCAGGCTTCTGGATAGAGCGGAGCGGTGAGGCTGGGGCTGCTAGGGGGCTTCTAGCGAGGCTGGTGGGAGAGGCGTGATGATACCGTGTGAAGGGACTCTCCCTGACCGGGGAGCAGCGGGCCCTGGAGCCCTCTGGGATCGAGGATGCCACACCGACCATGGGGCGCACAGCGGGTAATCTCTTATGAGAGGGGAGACTGGGCACGGCCTCCCTGCTTGGGACGAGCCTCGCTGGTTGTGTTGCAGATCTTCCAGCCTTGGGATAGGGAGACCTGGAGGGGTTAAGCCCCACAGCAGGCTCCTGTCCAGGGGGCGAGGAGGTGGGAGGGGAGTCGCATATGCAGAACGTCTTGTCTAGTTCAGAGAAGTCGTCTGAAGCTGCAGGCTCTGAGAAGTTCATCACCAGGATGGGGGGGCGTTTCGTCTTGGACTCCCACCCTCTGCTGGAGGGCTTCTCCTCAGCATGGCGGGTCCACAGGTACTGAGGAGCCTGGACGCTCACGTCGGTCCCCCTGAGAGGGGCAGACCCCGACTGGCCGCGCTTCCGAGATTGTCCCTTGGCCTTCCGAGGAAAAGTGATGGTTTGGTTGAGGGCAGGCTTCACGTTCCTGCCCACCGGCGCCAGGGTGGTGTCGGCACCGGCCAGCTTCCTTCTGATGGAGGAGCACCTCATTTGTCTGTACCTCCTCAGGACGGAGTCTGCCGCATCTGCCACCTGCTGCCGGCGCCACGCCTGGCCAATTTTGCTGAGCATGCTGGGATACAGGTCCAGGAGGGTGCTGTTGTGGCTGCTCAGACTCTCCTCCAGGACCCTGTCATGCTCTTCTGGCTGCCCCTGCTCAGACAACAAACTGGTCTGGGTCTCATTCAAGGAGCTCTGGGTCAGCTGACAGTCACCCAGCACAGACACACCTGCCAACAGTACATTCACATGGAGTCATTTAGCAGACGCTCTTATCCAGAGTAACTTACAGCAAATACAGAGACATTCCCCCCCTGAGGCAAGTAAGGTGAAGTGCCTTGCCCAAGGACACAACGTCATGTCGCCTTAGCCGGGAATTGAACTGGAAACCTTCTGCCTACGCCCTAGCCCAACGCGTTAACCACTCAACCACTTTTATTGGACTGCTTGTCCAATACGGCACAACGTTGCTATGGACACGCCATCCTTAACAACGCAGTCTGTGATTGATGAGAAATATGGTATCATGGTGATAGCATGAGTATGGTTCATATTTTGAGCTTGCCTTTAAAACTCTCGTCATCGTTATCGTGGACTGAATGGTCATTGGTGAACACTGTGTTGTCATCCTGATCCTCGGCTGAGATATCAATCTGTTTTAAAGAAAAACACCAAAAAACATCAATAGTAATGTGATTCAACTCTAAAATCTGCTGTAGAACATATCTGAGAACCCTACCTGGCCAGATTTGAAGGTTTCATGCGCTGTTGGGGGGAAAAAATGACCCAGAAAGTTAACACAGAGTGCTGAATGAAAATAAGGCTCTTGACTGGGATAACATAGTATTTATGAAATAGAGTGAGTTTACCTGATGACTGTTCTGACACAGCAGGACCCTGAAGAAGAGGGCAGACGAAACGACTTGTAAGTTCAGGGTTAGACACTGAAAAGGTTTCGATCCTGTCAAGTCAGTCACTGACCTTTGACAGCTCCCATTCTGAACCATCGATGTATGAAGCGCTCTCTTCGTCATCCCATGGAATTGGTACAAGATGAAAAAAAATTACAAACAGAATTAAAGTCTCCTAGACTCATTATCGTCTGAACCAAGTCATGGAATATATCTATCTTAATCACTAGCCAGCTGGTTAGCATAGTACGTTATGAAACCATAACAAATGTCTTATTGTCAAACCTCTTGACGTCGATCTTAGGTCTATTTCCACATCATCTCTGCAGTCATACAGTTTTGAATACTAGAACAGAAAGAAGTGTTGGGATATAAAGCAATGTTAGGATATAAAGCAGTGTTGGGATATAAAGCAGTGTTAGGATATAAAGCAGTGTTAGGATATAAAGCAGTGTTAGGATATAAAGCAGTGTTGGGATATAAAGCAATGTTAGGATATAAAGTACGGTAGTGTTAGGATATAAAGCAGTGTTAGGATATACAGCAGTGTTGGGATATAAAGCAGTGTTAGGATATAAAGCAGTGTTAGGATATAAAGCAGTGTTAGGATAAAAAGCAGTGTTAGGATAGAAAGCAGTGTTAGGATAGAAAGCAGTGTTTATGTTAATGTTTACATGAGCATCATTAATGTGTTTCGCATCACTAACAGCATTTTCAAATTTGGCGCCCAGTTAAATGGCTACCAGGTCAAGAATGACAAAACCTTGACGTGCTGACAGATTTGTTTAGCCTTAGTAGTTACGTCTACATCACCTTTTCAATAATTTGTTCCAAAGTATTCCTGTAAATGTTTGCATTAACTTCAAACTGATTGATATGAGCGTCCATGTTCAGCTCGTCTGATTCAGAGCGGTCGGATTTAAACTCTTATTCGTGTTCCTGAGGTTTTACAGCAGTTGGCTTTAGTTTGTTGGTGCATTAGCGCTAGCATCTGCTCAGGAGTGGAATCACACCATTACACCGTCTACTACAGTTGACAGTTTTTTTTCAGTCGCTAACCAGCATTATCTATACATAATTAACAGACAAATGTGGTATTAAATGATCAGCGAGGGACACAATCAAATGCTAAAGAGAAAGACAGACTGGAAGTTTATGGATGAACTGGTCTCTATTAAGTACCAATTGTGGTTCGTTGAGGGAACATAGTCGTGTTAATTATTGTATGCGCGTTCCCAAGGAGTGAGTCGTTGTCTGCATATAAACATTATACATTATTAACGCTAGTTATATCAAATATAAAATAATGCATTATAATGTCTATGGTTGTATGCGCGTCCCCATAATAACCATGGATCTATTGCCCATAACCGAGCGCCTGGAAGCCGATAATCAGCCATATTTGTAGTACACTACAACACAGTATTGTAGTTATTTTTGTTTAATCAGTTGTCTGGCGGGTATTTGTGCTTAGAGAAGTTTCAGTGTACAATCATGAGCAGGCTACTAAGTAGCTAGCTTGTCGCTTTTATCCTATATAGCTAATTAAAGCTGAGAGTCTTGACAATATAGTTTATTGTATGATGTTATTAAATTAATTTCAAAGGGAGCTGCTTCTGACTTGGAACGCTGTCACAATGTGACGTCATAAACGCAGCAAGTTAGGGATTCCGAAGTTCTAGTAGGATCCCATCTGTTAAGAAGACTCATTTGAAGAAGAGACACAGACAGAGACAGTCATTGAGAAAGCTTACATGGAAGGAGAGAAAAAAACTTCAGACCTGTAAGATTTGATTCAAAAACACCTACCACACACACAGCATATTCTTCACACTCTTCACACAACAAATTGCAACAATGTATGCAGACCAAATAAATAAATCAAATTGGAATTGGTGCTACAAGTGTTGGCCAGGTACAGGCTTGAGTGGGTTTACATAAGTGGCTGGTCTCTATGACCTGTGAAATTGATGTGCGCTGGGATCTGTTCTGTAGGAATCCTGAGGACCTGCAGGGTGGGATATCTGCGCTGCAGGTTAAAATGGAGGATGGAGCCTCTGAAGAGATGTATGTCACCTACAACAAGCAGAGGAACCACATCATGAACCTACAGGTATCTCATCATCAACCTTTCACACACGCACACACACACACACATTTATTTACCGGTACATGTTTGAAAATGAAAAATATGAATGATTGACTGCTTGGGGTTTGACTCAGGAACAACTGGACGAAAGCAGATACGTCCTTGATACATGCTGTAAGGACTTGAATGAGGTAGGATCTGTGTCCATATGTAATATCAGACAGAGTTTCTGGAAGAACTTTCCTGCTCTGGCAGAGTCCTGCATGTGGTTTTCTACTCTATGTTATTACGAAAAGGGTTTGTTGTCTGTTTCTGTTTTATTTGTAGACATGGATGGACATTGAAGACTTGAAAGCTTCAATTGAAGATTTTCACATCATTATAAAGGTACAGTAGAATGCGTTCTTTCATTGCTTTTCTTTCCCATTGATATTATGATGACAGCGTTGGAAACTTTCATTCTTGACCTTGTGTGTGTTCAGGAGCTGTTGACCAAGAAAAAGCATCTGGAGGTCCAGCTAGAGAACGCTAGGATGTAAGTGTGCACATCTGACTCACTGCACCTGCCCACTTTCCTACTACATCTCCATGCCTCTGCTAAAGGAATGTGAATCTGATGGACAGGATTGGTGGACCCCATGCTGACCAACCTGATGTGGAGGAAGAGCAGATTGCTCAAGCAGTAGAGGAGAAAGAGCAGGAGCCAAGCGTGGACACTGATGTCCAGACCAAAAGGTGCATTACCAGTTCAGTGTAGAAATAAAGCGTGGGAGTTAGACTGTCCACAACACCAGCAAGAGTCCAAATTCCTGCATCACTTCCCCTGTTGTCCTGTCTGTCTTCAGAGGACACACCCACGTTACAACCATCTAAACCACGTTCTCAGTTGTTTTCCACTGTATCTCTTCTCTTCCTGTTCCCGCGCTCCCTCACTTCCTGTGCCTTTGTCTCTGTCTCCAGCTGGTGGCGTCGGCAGTGTAAGAAGATGGTCAAGGCTATGGGCACCTTCCCCCTGCGAGTCAAGCGCTGCCTGGGGGTGAAGCCTAAGAAACCTGTGGCCAGGCTTATTGACGTTCAGCCGGTGAACAGCAGCACCATGAACATCAACATGCTGCCTGTGTCTGTGGGCATGCTCCCAGTGTCTGTGTAACATTGACAGACATGCTTCGTTTCCCCCTCTCCCAGCTCTCTTCTCCCAGCTCTCTTCTCCCACCACCCGCCACCCGCCACCCACCACCCCCACCCCAACCCCAACCCCAACCCCACCCCCCCTAGGAGAAATAAACTTTATTTTTCTCCGAACTGTTTGTCCATGTTTTTACTTGTAGTGCTGCATGGACATAAGCGCTTTACTTGTTGACTGTCAACAAGTAAACAGGGCCAGCTTTGATCTTGACCACACCCTCTATTGAGTTTGTCTGCCCATGTGACCTGTGTGACAGAATGGGTTCATATTTCTTCATCACTCTAGTGGAGTGTGAATGGATGTGTAATCACACATAGCCAATGCTGAGGTTTAACTCAAAGCAGCTCTGCATTGCGGACTTGGACAGTTCCATCCTGCAGTAAGGAGTAAGTGGCTTGGTTGCATGTTCCTTTCTCAAACACAGCAGGAAGCTTCTTTATCTCATACCACTGCCCAAGGTACTACAGAACAGTGTCATTCCTTCAACATCAGCCACTTACACTGATCTGAGCAACATTCAAATACACACAACTTCATTGATCTTCACAAAGACATCACTGTCCCTGATTTAAATTTTAAATGAAAAAATTACCTTATTGATGTCAAAGTGTGTTTGGAGTTCAGGGGTGGGACACCTGCCCAGGTGGAAGGACTGAGCATGTGCAGGACACCTGCCCAGGTGGAAGGACTGAGCATGTGCAGGACACCTGCCCAGGTGGAAGGACTGAGCATGTGCAAGACACCTGCCCAGGTGGAAGGACTGAGCATGTGCAGGACCCCTGCCCAGGTGGAAGAAATCACAATGCCCACCTATAATATGCAATATTGTAAAACCTTGTAAAAAGGGCTATACAAATACATTTGAATCTGATTAAATATTGGATGAATATCCTAAACCCACGATTAAAAAATAAATAATTCCGAATAGCTTTTCTTAATAGAAAAACAATAGACAATCAATTTATAAAGGCTTCAAAGTCTAGGTTACATGAAAGGCTTGCATATTTCAACCTGCTAGAATCCTTTTCCTTGAACACAGTACCGACACTTCATCAGTAGATGAAACAAACACACTGAGGTGTCTAAAGTCATGATCCAAGTGGAAAATGACACAAGCTCAATTCACTCCCTTCATCGGAAAAAAATGCACACAAATTCCATTCCATAAACATTTTCATTCAATACCTCAAAACAATAATTAACAAAAGCAATGCATTCATCTTCATCACCTGCAACATATTACACTAACGATGAAATGCTCTTTAACGTCATGTAAGGATGGGATCCTGAATCACTAACCCTAGCTCACTAACTCCGGGCCTCTGGATATCAACGCTGGATGTGATGTGTGGTTTCTGTGGTCTGGCCCCTGGCTATCCTGTCCATCTGCTCATGAGAGCCAGTGTCCTGGCCAGCCCAGCTGCTGACTGTGGGGCATCTTGTTTACAGCGAGGGGGGGGGGGGGGGGGGGGGGGGCTGGGTCAGAGCCAGTGGCTGACAGAGAGGAGAGGATGTGGACGGCCCGTTTGACCAATCAGGCTTGTTTGGATGTGTCATGTTAGGAACACTTTTAAAACCAGTAACCAGAAACACTCAAGTTATAAACAGTGTCCCTGTTCACACACACACACACTCTCTCTCTCAAACACACACAAACACGCGCACGCGCGCACACACGCACGCACGCACGCACGCACGCACACACACACACACACACACCAGACTCTCTCAAACACCACACACACACACACCAGCCAATTTAGACTTAATCACAAATCAATACAATCAGACCAATGACTGTTTATGAAGAGACACCTAATAAGGACTTGACCCTAACTTAGCATGTCCTCAGAGGGAACTTTCCCAAAGTCTGTCCACAGTCAAGGGTACAATGTCATTGTGAATGAGACGCGGGGAGGAGGGCTTAGACGACTGTCATTGGCTGTCTGAGTCCTGGGCCACGCCCTCGTTTCGTGGTAGGCTGAGGAGTTCCTGGATCTTCTGCACATGCTCCTCAGCTTCCCGGGCTTGTGATGTGCAATTCAAGTCCCCGATCAGGTCATCTGTCAACTGCAAACGGGCCGTCCTTTCATTTGGGAGGGAAGAGACAAGTTCAGATCCGTGACTCGGATTAACGGTGACCTTAGCGGTGAAGTTAAAAGCCACGAGGAGTCAGGTGGCTGAGAAATTGGGGAATCGGGACAGTAATCGGAATAATTCCGTTTTGATTCCTGTCTGTGCCAAATTAAGTTGTGTCCTTGGGCAAGGCACTTCACCCTACTTGCCTCAGGGGGGAATGTCCCTATGCTTGCTGTAAGTCTCTCTGGATAAATGACATTTTACATTTACATTTAAAAACATGAAGACTGTACCATTCTGTCAGCTTCAGCTCATGCAGCTCTCGGCGCTCCCTCCTCTTCCTCTCTCGAACCGTCTCCCCCGACAGATTCTGCATCGCGATGATGACAGCTCCTGCTGGAACCCTGGGAACACACGACACAGCAGAACGCTCACTTTCTAGTCTCCAGCGTCTCCAGCTCGGACAGTCTGGAACCAAATCAGTCAGGAGGGCTGGAACTCGGTCAAACTGAAACAGCTTATGAGTAGAAGATTCGGTTTTAGTGGCGTGAACATTTAATTAGTAACCTATTCATTTGGCAAGCAAAAAAACCCCTGATGAGGCCACCATGTAAGGAGGGCCCTCCCCTCCTGGACCGACTCAACCCCCCCATGACCCTGCGTCAGAGCGGGCCAGAGTTTGGCTGAGATCTGGAGCATGATGTGCTCTGTGATTGGCTGGCTGCGTCCTGCGCTTGGTCGCCTCTTTCGCACCTGGCTGCAGCCTTGCGGGGCTTGTTCGCACACATCAAATGCTCCAGGTGGCTGGGCAGCGAGGCGTGGATGGAGAGGTGCTCTTTGGCAACGCCCACACAGTTTTTAGTTTATAACATTGTATCCCCTCTTTCATGTTAACCATCAAGGTTGTCCTGCATATCCTGCATGACAGATGACAAGGGACAAGGAGAAGATAACAAACCAGACAAGGTTTGAAGGAGATGAAACCCTGGAGCTGAAGAGGTGGTGGAGGATACTGAGGGGCAGCTGCTGCCTTGGCATCTCTCTCCCCTCCCTCCTGCTCCAGTTCCCAGATCACAGCCCAGTGCAGAGCACATGGGTCCCTCTGGCACCCAGAGCAGGGCTGGGGTTCAGCTGGGAGACAAGAGGGTTACAGGGGAGGGAGCAGCTGTTTGCAAGAGTGTGACACGCACGTGTGCATGCACACACACAGCCCTCAGCTATCTTTTTTTTACTGTGAAGATTGTGACATACACATTCTTGATAAGGCTAAATATTGATACTAATAAAAATACATCTACAGTGAGCATGGGGGGGGGGGGGGTGTCATTATCAATGGGGTTTATAGGTGGTTTGAGGGGGTTTCCAGATGTATAAATTGTGTGCAAACTGCAGGTAAATACATGACTGTTTCCTGCTCTCTCCTTGTCTTTTTTTGTTGTTGATCAAAGTCACAAAGTGTTTTCTGAGCTGGTTGTGACTCCATGCAGAGGTCTTGTTATTATTATTATTACAGTATCAAGGTGTTTCTTTAAAGACACTGTCATTCGTGCATCCACACACACAGAAACACACAGACACAAACACACACACACGCCTCCTGGAATTGATTGCAACACATCAGAGGATCTCATGGTCAAAGTCACAGATGACAGTTCATTTAAATCAACTGTCTCCAACCTTTTCTGCACCACGGACCAGTTTAATGTCAGACAATATTTTCACGGACTTTAAGGTGCGGCAGATGAATACAACTAAATACAATTATACTGCCGGTATAATAAAGTATTTTCTAGATATTATAATGAAAGTGGAAAACACTTTCAGTTTAACAGTAATGTATTAGGCCTATGTGTTACCGGGTGGGGGAGCCTTATGAAGGGAACGTATGTAGGTAAGACTTGACCGAGGTTAAGTAACTTGACATGCATCAAGATAGTCATAGATAAATGAGGCAGAGAGAATCCGTTCATTTTCCTGAATACATTTCCTGACACATCCACCAACACCCCACACCCCCCTCCAGAATCCCACTGCACTCTGCCACTTTAGCACACAACACTTTAAAAACTTAAAAAACTTACTACTGTGAATTCTGCACCACTGTTTACACTACTGTGTATATACCCCCCCCCCCTACTATATATACCCATTCCACTCTGTACCCATGTTATTTGTACCTTCATGTTATTTGTATTATTTGTTTAAATGTATCATATCTGTAGTGTATTTTACATTGTATTCATTTTTTTATTAGTATGCCACATATATGTTCTATGTTTGCTCATTTCTGCCACAGTGAATTCTATGTTTGTTAATCTTGCATAGTGAATAAACCCCATTCTGATTCTGAATAAAAAATTGCTCAGAATCAGATCATGAATATAACGGAAATCATGTCAGTTATGTTATTCTTTCTGATACCGGTACCAACTGACCCATGGACCGGCGCCGGTCCACAGCCCCGAGGACTGGGGACAGATTCCTAAAGCTTCTTACCCCATCGAGGCTCCGATCACTGTGCCTGCCAGCAGTGCACCAAGACCCAGGTTCAGTCTGAACAGGGCACCGGTCACAGCTACACGCACGCACGCACGCACGCACACACACACACACACACACACACACACACACACACACACACACACACACACACACACACACACACACACACACACACACACACACACACACACACACACACACACACACACACACACACACACACACACACACACAGAGAGAGAAACACACACACACACACTGTCTTTACAAACCTGTTTGAAATCAATGCAATGATAAAGTCATGTCTTGTGCATCTGTGTGACTTACCACCTGCTGCTGCATAGTGACTGATGATATACTTGTCCCTGTACACAGACACACCTGTGCTTACAGTGCTGAGAGAGGGAGAGAGACACAGAGTGACAGTGAGAAGGAGGGAGAGAGAGTAAGAGTGAGAGTGAGAAGGAGGGAGAGAGAGAGAGTGAGAGTGAGAAGGAGGGAGAGAGAGAGAGAGAGTGAGAGTGAGAAGGAGGGGGAAAGAGAGAGAGAGAGTGAGAGTGACAGTGAGAAGGAGGGAGAGAGAGAGAGAGAGAGTGAGAGTGAGAAGGAGGGAGAGAGAGAGAGAGAGAGAGAGATAGAGAGTGAGAGTAAGAAGGAGGGAGAGAGAGAGAGATAGAGAGAGTGAGAGTGAGAAGGAGGGAGAGAGAGACAGAGTGAGAAGGAGGGGGGGGGTAAATAAATTCATATTAATTGGGTACACTAAGAACGATCCAAAATCACAATGCCATTTATATAGCAAATAGTCAAATTCACACTGTCACACCACAAGGACTCCTTGTTGTCCTTACTTGAATAATGTGACGAAGGCAGCAACTCTCCAGCCCCACCTCCAGCCATACCTCACGAAGCCTCGGACTGCAGCATTCTGTGCCGAGCGCTGGGGAGACAACCATGAACCACGAACCATGAACTACGAACCACACCAGAGCCTCATTAAACACGTTAATAACATCCCCAGCCACACGAGTGCAGCGACTGAAGGCCCACCGCCCCACTGACCACTGCTTCCACTCGGCTGTGGTAGACCTCAGCCTGGCTGAGCTGGATGAACCTCTCTTTGGCATGCTTGGCTGCTGGAAGGCCTCCGTACACCATCCCCACCAGGAAGGCAGTGAAGCTGCTCTTCACCACGCTGGTCAGCTCCTCAGGCCACGCCTGCACATCACTGCCAGGGGAAGACGAATGGGATTAAAGATGGCTACAAAACAGGGAAAAGAGAGTGGTTTACATTACTTTTCATTTATTTAGCAGACGCTTTTATCCAAAGCAACTTACAAGACAGAGCTTTACAAAAGAGCATCGGTCAGTGAGCATAGCAACGTGATAGACCCTAAATATAGCGGGCTTATAGATTAAGAAACACACATCGCAAAAACCATGAAGTGCCAAAGGGAAGAGCTGTAAGAGCATACAGCTCACAAAGGTGAGTCTAGTTTAAGAGTCAATACTTTATTTACAGAATTTATTTACAGATTTTACTTCACATGCACATGACAAAGGCTTGAACCTGACAGTCCAGTCTGTGACCGAATGCATGATGTATGCAGTGTTGGATTTTAAAGACACAGCTTAATATTTTCAAAACGCTTAAGACTGCAGATGTGTGTTTAAAAAGCGATAGAAAACAGGTGCTGAGGACTGGGTTCATACTGACCTATCAAAGAGATCCTTAATGCGGTCCCATCCTGTATCTGGGAACTCTGGTTTGCCTATGCTGCTGGGCAGAGGCCTGGGGGGGGAAGGGAACTGACCAGAGTCAGCTGCATGGACCCTGGGGAGACGGAGAGGGAGGGAGGGCGCTGCAAGATGGAGAAGGCCCTGCAGTAGTCCACCCCATGGTCCACCCCGGGGCGCTGAATCTGCCTTCCCCTGACAGGGGGGTGGGGGGCCGGGGGCCGGGGGGCACCCAGGCTGCATCACGCTTCAACAGACAGGTGCTGTAGGCAAAACACGTGGACAGGAGCTGAAAGTCAGCTGAAAACACTTCATGTCATCCTGATCGAGCCTCCTCTCTTCACCCACGCAAAATAAGAATAAGCATTTCGTAAAAGGATGGTGCTACCCAGCATGAGTCTAGTGTTAGGACGTGTTTCAGACTAGTGAAAAAGATGTTCAGCCATTAACATGAGGATTAGCGTGTTTAAACAGTTTACATAAGTGACGTAAAGTCGAGGATATAAAGGTTATACTAAACACAGTGCAGGTGAACATGTTCGTTGTTTTTTTTTTTACCTTTAATCTGCTAAACGTCCTTGTGATTTGACACTTGAAGCTCCATCAGTAAGAGCCATAACAGCCTCCCAGTCTGACCTTCCACCCGGCGCCAGTCCACTGGTTTGGGATTCAGACGTTTGAAAACAGCGGCCCCAGAAGGTGGAGGACCAAATAAAACCATTTCAGAGTTTCAACCATTTATTGACAAATAACACACAAGAAAACGGTGTTTGCGTTGAAAAACATGATTAAAAAAATACATTATCGTTGAGGTCGAAGTCTGCTGAGGGTTAATTATTTGTTAGTTATAAGTTAACCCTAAAGTGGATCAGATGTCATATTTTGACCTGAATGCACTGACACCATCAAATAAACATTTTGGGCAAAAAATAAATCAGTGTAACAAAACCACATTTCATCTGTCCATGCTGCAAAAAAGAATACTAAAACATATTCCACATTTCAGTACCACTGTCTCTTAAATACAGGTTCTGTTTTACCCAACTAGTCCCTTACAGTTCCGTCTCAAATGTCTCAGTGGTTTTGGCAATTTATGGTGATTGTAAGTTATTTTTTTTCATTTCATATTCGCAGTTTTGTGTATGGCAGACTCCATAGAATAGAGTTGAAATAGTAAAGATTAAAGTTGTGTTTAAAACGAACAGTTGGTCCATTAACACTGAAATGAAACCGTTTCTGTAATTCGACACTAGATGGCAGTAAAGAGATGCTGATGATGAATTTCCCTCAGAAAGCATTTCACCCAATCTGGGCTGCAGTTCAAAGACATGAACATAACAAAAACCCCAAACATGTTTCAAGTTATTAAAGCGATTTCTGTAACCGATTGAGGTATTAATATTAAGGATGGAAAGAGTTGTGCAATATAACAAATACAAAAGCAATAACCTACTACGTATTCCCTTATGCCAATCCCTATGACAACTCTAAACCCAACACTAACCTATTCAGATGTAATGTACAACTTAACTCTACTTCATCACAATCATTTCACTTGACATACCCAACCCATGACGCCTGTCTCTAGACTAGAAGGACCTATACTCCTCCATTACAGTTCAGTTCTCCCAGGTCTGTGACTGATGTGATTGTAGTTCTTCTTCCGCTGGGGTTTGTACTTCAGCAAGCCTGCATACTCAGTCAGTAGCCTCTCCCAGTAGCACGAGACGTCTTCCATTCGGAGATGATCCAGGATGAACATCTGTCCTCTGTGGGGAGAACAAAGAAAAAGCATTTATGGAACAAAGTAGAACGAGGACTGTATCGATTTCTACCATTCAGGACACAGCCTGTCCAGGCCAAACAGGAACACTGACTGTAGTTGCTGTATGAGCTGGTACTACTGTATGAAGTACACACAAACGACACAGCGAGAACCTAAAGCACTTGTTACCTGGTGGCAATCTCTAGGGCAACGCCATCATTCTCCTTCACAAACTGTAACAATTCCCTGGACAAACAAACAAGATCAGAAAACAAAATCAATACACACACACACACACACACACACACAAGCCCCTGTTTTGGATGTGTGTTTGATGGAGTGATGGATCCACCTGAGGTCAGAGAGGTCTTGCTTGACTGGGATGTAGTGCACCCAAGGCAGCAGCTGCGGGTAAAAGAACTCCAGCCATTCCTCCCCAACATGGAAGACCAGCGACCCACAGAGGAACAGGTGCTTCAGGCGGAAACTGGCAGCTACACCCCGGAAGTTAAACAGATACCTGTTCAACAAGGTAAAAAGACCATCTGAATACATGGCAGGTATTCAAAGATCTAACCATCCATGATGGAAGGGTTAGTTCACTGCAAAAAGGTGCACTTTAAGTGTTGCAGTATGAATGTACAGTACATGCTGTCACATTACTTTGACCGTTGAAGTCATTCAAGTTGCTATAAATATGACAGTTGACATATATTATACAGTAAGTGATATAGACAAATCTTTAGTCCATGGGGACATTAGAATCAGAATCAGAATACTTTATTAATCCCCTTGGGGAAACTCTTTGGCAGGACAATGCCTACCAAGGCCAAAAAAACACCTCAGTAGACAGATAAGCAAAACAGTAACAATACAGTATAACACCAACAAGCAGGCGAAGGCGTTGGATGGTGTGTGGGGGTTATCAGTGTAGATGACGTTCGTTTGTAATCTGTGTTCGGCGCCCAGTCCGCTATTTCACAGTCCGCGATAGTGTGGCCATGAGTCCAGGTCAGACATCATGTCCTGGCAAGACATCTCACAGAGTAGAGGGGGGAGGGTGGTTGGGGTGAGGGAGGGTGGTTGGGGTGAGGGAGGGTGGTTGGGGTGAGGAAGGGACATTTGTGCATCAATCTTCCAAGGTGGGGGAGGGTTGTCCCAGCAACAGTACCGGGCACGGCCGTGCTGGAATTTTAGGGCCGAAAGCAGATAGGCAGGCAGATGCTTGTAGAGTTAAAATTTCACACTCTACAGAATCTCTCTCCGATTGTTTCTCAACAATGTCCCTCATGTCTCCAATTGGAGAGCAGGAACCAAATGTAAACGTATTGAATAGGAATGACAGTATACACTGTTGACAAATATACTGTGGAATCTACTGTGTTCTCAGTTTTGAGTGTTTTAGCCTTAGCTTTAGGGCAAGCATGCTTTAGTAGTTGGACTACATTTTATAGCATGAAAATGAAAAAAGAAAGAGCCAATTAGCATAATTCTATCCCTGACCCAGAAACACAAATGGAGAACTGGAGGAGGTTGAGACAAGTTAGTTCAGTATTATTTTAAACCAGGGGTGGGCAGTCCTGGTCCTCGAGGGCCACTGTCCTGAAGGTTTTAGATGTTTCCCTGCTATAGCACACCTGATTCAAATCAACAGGTTGTTATCAAGCTCTGTGGAAGCCTGATCGTTATTATCAGGTGTGCTAGAGCAGGGAATCATCTAAAACCTTCAGGACAGTGGCCCTCGAGGACCAGGATGGCCCAACCCTGTTTTAAAGTGTATAAGGGATGAGGGTGACAAGTAGCAATATTCTTACTTGTATCGACAGTGGTCAACCAGAGGAATCTCCTTTGCTGGAGGTCTACCCAGTGTGTCCTGAGTCAGGGGGGAAAAAGGTTCTTCATTTGAAACACTTGAAACAAGACAGCGGGCAGATCAGATGTCATTCTGGTCATCAGGACAGCGTGTGGTAACTTTAATGGCAGACATTCTCTCAGTGAGAAGGTTTTATATTGACATCCTGGGGTTGAAGATACCAGACTGACCTTCTCAGACTTCCAGGCCTGGTTCTTAGTGTACTCTGCATCCACCAGGTCAGGAGCCTCTCTGGACAGCAGAACCAGAGGGTCCCGCTCAGGACTGGTCCTGAGTGTGTGTGTGTGTGTGTGTGTGTGTGTGTGTGTGTGTGTGTGTGTGTGAGAAAGACAAGCACGAGAAAAAACACAGGGGTTAAGAGAGTTTCCCCTTAGAACAGTGCCAACGAGTACAGAGTACAGAAAGAACAGGAAGAGCAACATATCAAGCGTCTGAGTGCACTGAGCACATGTCAACAATGTCAACATTGTCCCATGTGGACTAACCTGGAGCCCCTGAAGAACCCTCTGGACTCTTTCCTCTTCCATGGCCACTGTGCTGCTGACCTATCAGAGAAAAGTTAACAGCAACGTGTCATCACCTTGTCACAGAAGACACGCAACAGCTTAGAGGGGGTCGCTCCTTCTCTGTCGCGGGTCCCAAACTATGGAACGCGCTGCCCCTGCACCTTAGACAGGCAGAGTCCTTATCCGTCTTTAAGTCGGCTCTAAAGACTTATCTTTTTAGCTTAGCTTTTCAGTGATGTGTTGACTTTTACCGTGTACAGTGTGTCTCTATTTGTTGAGTTTTTACCAATTGTTGTGTTGTTTTTACTGTGTATAGTGTGTGTCTATTTATTGTGTTTTTTAACATTGCTATGTACTGCACTTTGGTCAACCGTGTTGTTTTAAAGTGCAGTAGAAATGAAGTTGGATTGGAACAGCTGTGAACTTTGGCCTTTCTTTTTTTCTACCAGCAAATGAAACCGTTCTGTTCTGTAAGTCTCCCAGTCCAAAGTCATGCCTACTTATTCATGTCATCTCTCATTAGATCCCATCGTCCCAGTCCTGTAGGGTATATGGGCCACACAGCCGGGCCGCCCTCCCAAAACGTCCAGGCAGGATACATGATGTCCTGGTAGTCAGCAGTCTAAACACAGACATAAACATATAGCAGAACGCTTAGTCAAATATTGTGAGTATACATCAAGTTTGCAATTTCACTACAATAAAATACAATTCACATAAAAATATATGTAAAGTATGTGGAAGTACAAGTTTACAATTCATAAAATGAAAATAAGTATATACTCATTTAGCAGACGCTTTTATCCAAAGCAACTTACAGTCAGTACAGGGACATTCTCCCTGAGGCAAGTAGGGTGAAGTGCCTTGCCCAAGGACACAACATCACATAGCCACAGACAGGGTTCGAACTCACAACCTTCCGCTCGTGAGTCCAGCGCCTTAACCCGCTGAGCCATCTGGCTCATCGTTCATGAACTGACCTTACTGAAAGAGAAGACAGGAAAGATTGGCTGCATCCATCCAGGAACTTGGGGGTAATCCCTCACATTCAGCACCATCTCCAGATCGGGTAATCTGTCAATCACCTGCAGGATAAAGTGCTCCACCCCACTGCACCTGAATACAGAGGATTAGATTAGATTCAACTTTATTGTCAATACACAGGTACAAGTACAGGGTAACGAAATACAGTTAGCATCCAACCAGAAGTGCAAAACAGTTAATCCAACAGAATATAATAAATATGGGTATACTCAGAATATACATAGTATGAACAGTATAACCAGAATATACAGGGTATGTACAGATTCAAGTGATTTTAGACAAATGTGCAGCTGTATAGTACAATATACTACAGTATTAAACAGAAATTACCGGGTTTCATGTATGTACAGTTAGTGCAAATGATGCAATGAGCAGATGTGTAAAATGAACAAAATGAACAGGTGGTGCAGTAATACACACGTCTACAAGAGGCAGCTACACAAGTGACATCTTCCACCTTGACAGTACTGTGTCTGTGTCCTCACCTGGCAGGAAACATACAGTTCTGTTCCCTGTACAGCTTATGATCAATAATCTGATAGTGGGTTCCAACGCCACGCTGAATCGTAGCTGCCATGACATCTTCAGATAATCCACCATGAAAAGGTTTCAGGTCATTTTCCAACACACTGATGGGGAAAGAGAGGGTTTAGTTAGAATAATGCTAAAGATTAGTTTAATTAAGTTAATTAAATTTGTTTAATGAACAGGGATTTGCTTCGGGTACCTTAGATGACAGCTACAGTTCTGTGCTATGCAGGGCTGATATTCCTCTAATGCCTTTGTTACTTGATCAAGATATTTCTGCCACCTTTCACCTAGTAGAGAAGTTGACAGAAAGTAACCATAAGAAGTCACTAATGAAATGGGATTTAGGTGCACAGCAGTTTTACAGACACACGATCAGAATAGGACCACAGTCCTGCTGGGCTGAGGCAGGACTATCACCCTGCCTCAGCTGGAGGCACAACAAATACTGCCTTTAAAAATACTGCCTCTAAAAATACTGCCTCTAAAATGTCCATAGACCTCCACTGACAAACCAAAGAAGTTTGCTGCTGTTAACTTAACTGTCTTAGCAATAAATACTTTTGTTCACATCACAACTTTCTGTGCAGCAAAGTTAGACTATGTAGAGGAAGCCCTTAAGAATGGAAGACAGTAACTAATTCAAAAGTTTGTCTGCTAGTTTGTTGCTAGTTGTTGGATAAATAGGATAAATAGGTGCTCTAACGTTAGACTAGGGAATGATACGAAGCTAGCGAGTCAATAATAGTTGCTTTTATAATACCTGATCCAGCCCTGCAGAAGTCGATTGCACAAAATAGAGTTAAAAAAGATATCCAAAGCCATAAGGAGAGATCCATCTTCTGTGTAAAGCCACACTGGCCAGCTAGCGACGGTGGCTAACCTCAGTAACATGCTAGTTTATTCAGTCTACTCCTGGTATTACGGTATCTGTGTACTGCAGCTACTTTACCGTAATGCTTTGAAAAGGACTCATCACATATTCTAGACCAGGGGTGTCCAATGCTGGTCCTTGAGAGCCACTGTCCTGACAGTTTTAGATGTTTCCCTGCTCCAGCACACCTCCACAGAGCTTGATAACAACCCATTCATTAGAATCAGGTGTGCTGGAGCAGGGAAACTGTCAGGACAATGTCTCTGGAGGACCAGGATTGGACACCCCTGATCTAGGACTATAAAGTGGCTTTATAGCTTGTCACAAACGTGCCACTGTTTGTTGTATAATGTAATGCAATAAATCTCACTGTTCTGAACTGTTATAGCAGGTTCATCTGAATTCCAACAATCTATCTTACACTGAAGTTAACATCTCTGTCCCACTTATGGAAAGACTTCTCTGGTATATCTGCTCCATGTGTTGGGGCTGATTGAATGGCTAAAGGGGGAACCCTCAGGGAATCCTTCACCTATCTGACCTCCTTTCTTCTGAATGTGTTATTTTAAGCTCAGAATCTATCCATCTTTCTTACAATGGTCCTGTGAGTGTCAAAGGGAGCTACACATCCCATACAAGCTATTCTAGGACAAAGCTTAATGAGTCTTCCACTTCTTTTCAACCATGAGTGACAGGGGTATAGAGAGGGAGGGAAACGGAGGGAGGGAGAGGAGTGAGAAACAGGCAGGTGGGAAGAGAGAAATAGAGAGAGAGGAGAAGAGGAGAAGAGGAGAAAGGCAGAGACAGAAACACACAGAGTGAGAATAGAGACACAAGCTAAGGCAAAGGCTACTTGTATGGAAGAAGATTTCTTTTTATGTACTTTTTTTTAAAAACACAAACCAAACGGTGTTTCACTGCTGAAACAACAGTCTCATACACAGGGGAGGCATTAAGATCCCCTTACCATTTACTACTGGATATTTATAAACTTGGGAGAACCATGCAGCCCTTTTCAATATCGGCGCTGACCTGTTTCTATCTGTCGCTGGCAACACCGGCCTTGGCCGAAGAGGGCCTGGAGTTCCCCAGCTTCGATGGGAAGGACCGCGTGTTGGACATCAATGAGCGCAACTACAAGAAGGCTCTGAAGAGGTTCGACATGCTGTGCCTGCTGTATCATGAGCCACTGACAACCAATAAAGGCACGCAGAAGCAGTTCCAGATGACTGAACTGGTCCTGGAGGTAAGACCCTAGAAGAAAGGAGTCAGTGGAGGAAACCAGAGAGAGACACAGAGAGAGAGAGAGAGAGAGAGAGAGAGAGAGAGAGAGACATAGAGAGACATAGAGAGACACACACAGAGAGAGACACACACAGAGACAGAGAGAGAGAGACACACACACAGAGAGACACACAGAGACACAGACACACGTAGAGAGACAGAGAGAGAGACATAGAGAGACACAGACAGAGACAGAGAGACACACACAGAGAGACACACACAGAGAGAGAGACAGAGAGAGAGACACACAGAGACACACAGAGAGACACACACACAGAGAGAGAGAGAGAGAGAGAGAGAGAGAGAGACACACACACACACACACACACAGAAAGAGAGAGAATCAGAAAGCGACAGAGAGAGGGAGTGACACACATAGAGACAGAGACACAGAAAGACACACGCAGAGAGAGACACACACAGAGATACACACACACAGAGACACACAGAGAGAGAGGCACAGAGAGAGAGACACACACTCAGAGAGAGATACACAGGGAGAGACGCACACAGAGACACACAGAGAGAGAGACACAGAGAGAGAGAGACACACACACAGAGGGAGAGAGACACACAGGGAGAGAGACACAGGGAGAGACACACACACAGGGAGAGAGACACATGGAGAGAGACACATAGAGATAGAGAGAAACAGAGAGACACACAGATAGACACACACAGAGACAGAGACACACAGAGAAAGAGAGAGAGAGAAAGACACACACACACACACACAGATACAGAGAGACACACAAAGTACTAGTATAAAATTATGAATGTATTAGTATGGTACATCTAGAACAGGGGTGGCCAACCCTGGTCCTCGAGAGCCACTGTCCTGAAGGTTTTATATGTTTCCCTGTTCCAACACACCTGATTCTAATATTGAGGCTTCCATAGAGCTTGATATTGACCCAGTCATTAGAATGACTGGGTCATTCTATGACACATAGACTGTGGCTCTCGAGGACCAGGGTTAGCCACCCCTGATCTAGAACAAGCAAGATTCATGTGAAGAATTGTTGGACCTGAGCATGCACTGTACTTATGCCTGTAGTGACATCAATCACAACCAAGATTTAACATGTCACAGAGAGACTAGAAAACTATCCAGTCTTCCCTAGAGCACTGTGTTTAGTGGTTTCACCAGTCTGCTGCCCTGACGCTACCTGTCAAAACATGTCGGAAGAACAAAACGCCCATGGTTGAACAATCTGTCTATATTACCATCCTTTCATGTGGGACTGGAGGAATTTCTGAAATAAGTTTGTATTTATTCTTACTGACATGGTTTTGTGATCTAAATCTGCTTTCTGTATTCTAGAAAGTGATGTCATGCCCAGTATTGTTTATATTTCCCATGTGGTGTCCTGATATTTCAGAACTGTTTCTAGGTCAGTTCTTAATGATAGATCTCATTAGATCTGAAAGCTCAGATGAATAGAGGTTGAACCTGTACAGTCAAGCTACTTTCAAGTATAAACTTGTCACCTTATTATCTCGAAATTAGACACCACAGGTTTTGTAGTCAGTTATTCCCTTTAAAGTGAAACGTACCCACTACAAAATCAGTGATCTTAGACTAAATCTTTTTTCACTGCAGTGTTTTCTTTTGTAAATTCAGTAGGAAATCTACAAAGTAAACATCAATGTGACTCAGGCATTTGTCTAACAGATGTGTCCACAAGAGGTTTCCTCACCAACACCTTGTGATGAAAGTCTCTGTTGACAAAGACAACATTGATTCTGGATGGAAGCAGGAACACAAATATGAAACAGAGAGAGTGAGAGAAAAAAAGAAAAAGATTGGAGAAAAAAATTGAAAATAGAAAGAAACCAAAAAGTTCTAAACTGAGGAATAAAGTTCTGTCTTCTTGAATCCTCAGCTGACAGCCCAAGTCCTGGAGGACAAAGACATTGGGTTTGGCATGGTGGACTCACAGAAAGACGCCAAAGTGGCCAAGAAACTAGGTATGTCCACTGTACTGCTCACATCGTGGCTTCCTGGTTACAACCAGAGATTTTCCATCATGTGATCTGAAGAATGATCTCAGTCAAGGTCGTGAAACACAAGATTTTAAAAAATTCCCAAATTAGACGACCTGATAAGCATTGTGTTGTGTGTTCTATTTGCCTGTGAGCGTAGGGCTGGAAGAGGAAGGAAGTCTGTACGTCTTCAAGGATGATCGTGTGATCGAGTTTGACGGGGAGCTCTCGGCTGACACGCTGGTGGAGTTCCTGCTGGATGTGAGTAAGACGAGGAAGACAAGAGGAAGGGTTTCTCTGTGCTTTCTTCTTCTTCCAGCACAAAGAGCTGCTGCTGTTAAAAGTTCCACATGAGCAACTACGTTAAGAGGATCTGCTTTGTTTAAACACATTTAAATGAAAGCAAATGACACTTAACAAAGGACTTATTAGGGACTAAACGGAAGGTTTTTTTCTTCTAGACACTTGTTTCTCTGTCAGTTTAATGAGATAATAGAAATTAGTGGTGAGTTGGGGGAGCAGGAATCTACTTCGTCGAGCTGATCTAAGGTGACAAATAAGTCTAATGCACTTTTTAAAAATAGTTCTACAGAGATGCAATGCTTCTCTCCTCTCCGGAGTGCATTCTTATATGTTTCTGTTACCCACAGGTGTTGGAAGACCCAGTGGAACTCATCAGCAACCCCATGGAACTCCGTGCTTTTGAACGAATGGAGGAAGACATCCGTCTCATTGGTTACTTCAGGGGAGAAGACTCCCGTGAGCTTTGGGAAACTGTGTTTGCATGTCCATGGGTGTCTGTAAAAGTGTGCGAGCCACTGGTTCCTGACTAACCCCTTGTTAACGAGGCACTCGGCTCTGACTTGCTCCATAAGTCTCAGAGTGGGGAGGGGGCTCAGCCTACCAGTCCCCCCTAGCCTCCCCACTCATAGACATTATACATGTCGATGTCCCCACTGGACGCTCTCTCCTCCCCGGAGCCTCACTCTGGCTCTTGGAGGCTAATGGAGGCAAATAACCATTAGGCTGGCTTCTAAAAAGACTTCCTGTTCCAGGCTGAGGCCCTCTCACTTAGCCTCACGAGAGCCTTTAAATAGCTTCTAGTTCTTTGTTTAGTGGGTCGAGAGCAATTATAGTGCTGCTCGAGAAAAAACGAGGGAAAAAGAGATAAAAGAGTTTCGGGGTGATAAAATATCCTTTTTCATGACTGTGGTGCTTTTATCTAGAATTTATTGAAGGAGGTGTGTTGAACCCTTGGCTTTGACCTTGTGGTTCTTAACAAGCGTAGAAAGTGACATTCTGTTGCTGTGACATGGTCAGACCAGGTCAAGCTGTGAAGCTGAATGACTTCTCTAGTACTGTACTGCCATTTATCTGGAAGATGAATACACCTGAAATTGAATACACCTACTCAAGATGTGAGTTTTATCTTAACCTACACACTCTCTCTCTTTCTGTCTCTTTCTGTGTGTCTCTCTCTCTTTCTGTGTCTCTCTCTCTTTCTGTGTCTCTCTCTCTTTCTGTCTCTCTGTCTCTCTCTTTCTGTCTGTCTCTCTTTCTGTGTCTCTCTCTATTTCTGTATCTCTTTCTGTGTCTCTCTTTCTGTGTCTCTCTCTTTCTGTGTCTCTCTCTCTTTCTGTGTCTCTCTCTTTCTGTGTCTCTCTCTTTCTGTCTCTCTCTCTTTCTGTCTCTCTCTCTCACACAGACTACAAGTCCTTTCAGGAAGCCTCTGAACGTTTCCAACCCTACATCAAGTTCTTTGCCACATTTGACAAAGCTGTAAGACATATCAGAAAATATGTTCACGTTAACTTTATATCTTGTACACAAATGGGTGTTCTTGACAGCAGACTTCACAGGACTGATGCCCAGATGCGTTATACTATACAGGTGGCGAAGCATCTTTCTCTAAAGATGAATGAGGTGAACTTCTACGAGCCCTTCATGGAGGAACCGTCCATTCTTCCTGGAAGGCCTCTCTCAGAGATGGACATTGTTGACTTTGTCAACCAACACCGAAGGTAGAGGCCCTCACTGTCCTCACCGTCCTCACTGTCCTCACCGTCCTCACCGTCCTCACTGTCCTCACCGTCCTCAGCGTCCTCACCGTCCTCACAGCGTCCTCACCGTCCTCACCGTCCTCACCGTCCTCACAGCCCTCACCGTCCTCACCGTCCTCACCGTCCTCACTGTCCTCACCGTCCGCACCATCCTCACAGCGTCCTCACTGTCCTCACCATCTTCACTGTCCACCGTCCTCACCGTCCTCACAGCGTCCTCACCGTCCTCACCGTCCTCACCGTCCTCACAGCCCTCACCGTCCTCACCGTCCTCACCGTCCTCACTGTCCTCACCGTCCTCAGCGTCCTCACCGTCCTCACTGTCCTCACCGTCCTCAGCGTCCTCACCGTCCTCACAGCGTCCTCACAGCGTCCTCACCGTCCTCACCGTCCTCACCGTCCTCACAGCCCTCACCGTCCGCACCATCCTCACAGCGTCCTCACTGTCCTCACCATCTTCACTGTCCACCGTCCTCACCGTCCTCACAGCGTCCTCACCGTCCTCACCGTCCTCACCGTCCTCACAGCCCTCACCGTCCTCACCGTCCTCACCGTCCTCACCGACCTCACCGTCCTCACAGCGTCCTCACCGTCCTCACCGTCCTCACCGTCCTCACAGCCCTCACCGTCCTCACCGTCCTCACCGTCCTCACTGTCCTCACCGTCCGCACCATCCTCACAGCGTCCTCACTGTCCTCACCATCTTCACTGTCCACCGTCCTCACCGTCCTCACAGCCCTCACCGTCCTCACCGTCCTCACGGTCCTCACTGTTCGCACCGTCCTCACCGTCCTCACAGCCCTCACCGTCCTCACAGCGTCCTCACCGTCCTCACCGTCCTCACCGTCCTCACAGCCCTCACCGTCCTCACCGTCCTCACCGTCCTCACCGTCCTCACCGTCCTCACCGTCCTCACTGTCCTCACAGCCCTCACCGTCCTCACAGCGTCCTCACCGTCCTCACCGTCCTCACTGTCCTCAATGTCCTCAGCGTCCTCACCGTCCTCAGCGTCCTCACCGTGGGTCCAGTCATCGTGAATTGTCTCATGGGTACTTTCTCGTTGAAAGCCTGTTTTTTGTGCTTGAATGATGTGCTGTGATACTTTTCAGGGCGACGTTAAGAAAGCTGCGAGCAGAAGACATGTTTGAGACTTGGGTGAGTCTGAGTGAGTCTCAGTAAACGTCACAGACTTGGGTGAGTCTGAGTGAGTCTCAGTAAACATCACAGACTTGGGTGAGTCTGAGTGAGTCTCAGTAAACATCACAGACTTGGGTGAGTCTGAGTGAGTCTCAGTAAACATCACAGGCCTGAGTTCACCTACATTCACACTCATGTCGTTCTGATCCCAGGAGGATGACATGGACGGGATTCACATTGTGGCTTTTGCAGAGGAGGAAGATCCTGGTTGGTGAATCTCAAGTCAGACATATTCAGATCCATATTCTTAAACTAAAGCAAACAGCTCTCAATAAGAAGTGCTTGTTTGGTTTCAGACGGCTATGAGTTCCTGGAGATTCTTAAAGATGTAGCGAGAGACAACACCAACAACCCAGAGCTGAGCATCGTGTGGATCGACCCAGATGACTTCCCCCTGGTCTGACCCCGCCCCCTTCTGTCTTCACTGACAAATACTGCTAGCACACACTCAGGTCAGGGGTCTCCAATCCTGGTCCTCAGGGGCCGCTGGCCTGAAGGTTTTAGATGTTTCCCTGCTCCAGCACACCTCCACAGAGCTTGATAACGACCCTTCATTAGAATCAGGTGTGCTGGAGCAGGGAAACATCTAAAGCCTTCAGGACAGCGGCCCCTGAGGACCAGGATTGCCCACCTACTGTTTTAGGTGGTCTTTATTACAAGTTAACCAGTAGCCAATGAAACTAGCAATTAAACAGTTCAATTAAAACACACCTCGGTAATTGGATTTGACATATTGGACAGAAGTGTGCTCTTCTCTGATCATTGTATTTCAGATATATAAACATTCTCTTGGTATCATTAGAATGCAGTTTGTACAGTTTCTGAGTGCCTCGTGTGTCTGCACAGCTAACCACCTACTGGGAGAAGACCTTTAAAGTCGACCTGTTTAGGCCTCAGATTGGAGTGGTCAACGTAACAGACGTGAGTCCCATATCCCCCAACACCATCCCCTAACACCACCTCTTCACACCCACTCTTAACACCATCCCTAACATAATCCCTAACACCATCCCTAATACCATCTCCTAACACCATATCTACACATCTCCTAACACCATTTCTAACACACTACCCCTACACATCTCCCAACACCATTCCTAATACCACCTCCTAACACCATCCCTAGCATCTTCTAACACCATATGGACAATAATGCATTATCTCCTAACACCATCCCTATCATGGACAGTAATGCATTATCTCCTAACACCAATCATAACATGGACAGTAATGCATTATCTCCTAACACCAATCATAACATGGACAATAATGCATTATCTCCTAACACCATCCCTATCATGGACAGTAATGCAGTAGAACAATTTGGTGTTGAACAAAAAACGCAAACATTTTCAGCCATGACCTTTTCAACTTTTAACCACTCAAGACTTTACTTCTGCTGACCTTTGACCTTTGGACTTGACCCCCTCAGGCTGACAGCATCTGGTTGGACATGTCCAACGACGAGGACCTGCCCACGGCCGAGGAGCTGGAGGACTGGATCGAGGACGTGCTGTCTGGCAGGGTCAACACGGAGGATGACGACGAGGCGGATGATAGGGATGATTACGATCGTGATAGACGTGGTGGGGATGACAGGGATGATAATGATGAAGACGATGACCGTGAGGAAGATTACTAGCCAGACTGCGGCTCTGTGACGCTATCTTGTCACATGGTCTTCACGCTGGTATTGACATGGAAATGAGTGACTTGTAGTCACACAGTAAAACTAGGTTTAATACAAGGTCAATAGTATCTATGTAATATATTAGCAAAACAAAAGCTAGGCAAATGACAGGCTACGTTGTACAAGATATCTTAGATTGGCTCCATCGATTATAAACATTTTCAAAACTAGAAATGGAAGTTATGGATTGTTAGCTAAGCTACGGTAGATTCACTTTAGGTGAAGATAGTGTCTTAGTAGAACGAGTGTGTACGCCACACAACAACAAATTACTTTGTGTACTGTCCTGTGATTGCGTCATAAGATATTAATAAATCTGGCTTGACATTTTTATTCAATGCAAAGTTATTGGATATTTCCATTCAAGACTGTGTGTGTGTGTGTGTGTGTGTGTGTGTGTGTGTGTGTGTGTGTGTGTGTGTGTGTGTGTGTGTGTGTGTGTGTGTGTGTGTGTGTGTGTGTGTGTGTGTGTTCAGAGGCTGTTCCCCTTATAAGGCCTCGCCGAGGCTTCGACTCACACTCTGATCGGAGTAACGATCGTTTGCTGCCTTCCAGCATTTCCCGCTTAAATTATTAAAAGAAAATGTAAATAATTCAGCATCATTAGCACACCTAAAGCAGACTGTACAGAGAGAGAGAGAGAGGGAGCTTACCCTGGAAGTACAACTGCACACATTGCACACACACACACACCAACACACACACACACACACACACACACACACACACATAGAGTGTGCGCATCGCTGTCACTAGAACATTCAATATTAACAAAACACTTTGCTGTCCTCAAACTACAAGCATGTGTTGATGTGCACCGTCAAAACAACGTCTGGATTACGGTGTGCTTCATAGACACGCCATCTTGCCGTTTGCTGAGTATGAAGCGTGACCTCAGGGAGAGGTTAGTCCACTTCACTCAACCAAGTACGACAGTGTGGATTCTGGAAGAGGCGTCTGGGGTCTTCTGCTTAGTGACATCCCTGTCACCACTTAAGTGTTTGGGCTTGTGACCAGCGAACGCTGCTTCGGAAACGTGACATAGTGGTGAAGTTACTCCATACCCTTCAATCCAACATCCTACATCCACGAGGCCGACTTTGATGAGGGTTCTGAAGCCGGGAAGAGCTGGGAAGGATCGTGAGAGTCACAACTCATGGAAATGTTTCCACTGCCACCTCATACAAACCAGCACTGAAGAAGGGAGAGGGGGGGAAAGTCATTACTCAACCAAATAGAGAAAGGATGAGATGAGGAAAAACATATTCCATTTAGATGCAAATGTGTCTCGTCTCTCCAAACACCCTCCTCTCTCTCTCTCCCACTGGCTGGCGACTGGATCTTCAGGTAAGCAGATGAGAAGAGGGGATTAAGTCAGCGACAGATGACTTCTGACAGCCAGGCCCAAGGACTGTTTTCCAGGGATAAGGTCGTTTGTTTTCGCCATTGGAAATTCACATTCGTTTACTCCTGAGGCCGTGTAGCGTGGCGGCACCCCTCCGAGATCCCGACAGCAAGCCAATTACCGCGGGGACCATGACAACAAGATCCCCCCAAAAAATAACCCCCCCCAAAAAACTTGGCTCAACTGTGGATGAAAGTGTTGATGGAGAGTGACAGGGCAGAATGTAAACCCTAACTCACTGCAAATGAAGATGTCTTTATAGTTAATAGGAATCGTTCTGGGTTTGACCATGAAGAGAACATCATTAGAAAGTACAGTGGATCTTAAGACTACCAACAGGATAGATCTCCACTGCTCTGGCACAACAGACAGTTATTGACCCAGATCATGTCGGAACAAACTGCATGTAAATCCCAATTAAAAAATCACCTTAACATCACGTTCATGAGGTGGCTGAATGCAATCGGTCGACGCAGCGAGTTTACAAATGTTCAATAAAAATGTTTATTTTATACAAATGCGTATGCTGTTGAAAGTTGAAAAATTACATTGCAATGTCAGGTCAACAAAAAGCAGCCTTCAGAAAATGAGGGCTGTTATGACAGCAAACCTGGCACTGTAGAGAGCAGAGGGGGGGGGGGTGCATTCAAATGTACATACATGCTGACATAAATATACAGTGTAAAAACAAGAGGCACAGTCACATTGGGATCACGGGGTTTCGACCAAGTCCATCGTCGGTACAAAACACAACCAGTGCTAGAGGGTAGAAAAAAACACGTCGATGTTCTTTACGGAAACAGCAGAAAATTCTCCTGGGGAGAGTATCGGTATAAATATACTGTCACAACATCCCTCAAGGTGGGAAACTGTGAACGAGCTTCGAGACGGCCTAAGACTGGCAGTGGCAGGGCGTGTCCACCAGGGGGTGCTACTGTGCAGTCTAGGTTTTTGTGAACGATAATTCAGCGGGCTTGATCAAATATATTCCTATACAGTCAGATGTATGTGTGTGTGTGCGTGTGTGTGTGTACACCTGCAAAAAAAACATATTCTGTGTGTAGTTTGAATATTGTATAAATCGTTTGTTTTTCATCGCTTTTTAAACAATTTGACCTCAAATAGATAATCGAATAAATTGACACCTGAGACACCTCCTATAGGCAGTTTTGCATTACGTAATGTGAAAGGCCCAATTTAATTTCGAGTCAGAGTATCCTTTAAATGAGAAAAATGGCACATCATTGAATAATAATAATAATAATAATAATCACTATTCAAATGTAAATGAAACTGACCTCCAGGGCCGTTGCTGAGGTCTGAAAACAGACTTCATCCATGGTGATGAACCACAAACAAAAGGAGCCTGTAGTGAGAGATGCTTCTCTCTGTAACCTTCCAGTACTTTCCTTCTTAAGATGACTGAGCCAGTTCAACCGCAAACTAGCTCTAGCTTAACAAGTGGATTATTACTCAGAAATGTGTCCTCTCCTCTCCACGGCCACTTCTCTTTGTAATGATAAAGTCAACAGGAGTGAGAATTGGCCCCCTGAGATAATATATCAGTTGTAAGTATATTAGGAACCTTTAAATAATGAAGATTCGCAGCTGAATACAGCTGGTTCGATGTACACGCGTGTCCAGTGAAAGTATCTCCTACCCCACAACATGCATGAGTTTGACATGTCACGTGTTCGTCCATGTGAAGTAGAAAGGTTCTGTTTCTGCTCCATCGCACCTGACAGGACAATGCGCATTAGAGCTACGCAAAATGACCCACTTTGAGCTCTAAAAATAACCTTGAGTCAGTTCCTGGGATTTAGGTGGATTTAGCCTCTGAGGTGCAAACTTGGATCAGCCTGAAATTCACTTTTTCCACAATCCACTACAGACAATAACCAGGGATGTGTTAAAAACGAGAATCATGTTGTTATAATGGTAACCGATCGTTCATGCATTTCCCCCTCAGTGAAGTGACTAGCCCCACTTACACACACACACACACACTACATATACGAGTGTTTAGACAGATTCAAGAATGGAGTGTCAGTTTAGATTCGTTCGCTGGATGATTGAGTTCGGATCCTTTCCATCGGACAGAAAGTCTTCCTTATCTTTCAGTTACCAAGAAGAGAAACACATATCTCCATCCACGAGGAAGGACAGGGCAAAGAGGCAGGAGGAGCAAGAGGTAGCAAGACTCTGCTGGGCGGCTGGAGTCAGCCAGAAGAGGCTGCTGTGAGAAGCCAACATACTTGTTGTGGAGATGATGCTGTCCTTAGTGGTTAGTCTGTGGGGAGCGAAGGAGTGCCCATGGCAACAGTGTCACATGACACACGAGGGTGATATTTCACAGGATGCTCCTTTGTACTGAGTCGACCTCCAGCCCTCCCCCTTCGTCCCTAAACGTGAGCTCAGCTACAGAGTCCGTCAGGAGAGGAACAAGAGACACACATCCAGGAACACACATCTGTACAGGTCCGCCCTCCAACAGGGCAGCGTCAAACTCGGCCAAAATATTCTTAGTTCCTCCTTCATCAAAGCAACTCAACAGAAACCAAAGATAAAAAAGAACAATATATTCAAACTTTGTGTCAATTATATTCATGTGTAATATATATATATAAAAAACTGCAAACCCCAAATAAAAACCTTTGATAGAAAATAAGACGAAAAAGGGGACTTTAAAAAAACAGGGCGTGCTGCAGACAGTTTTAGACTGAGGTTTCTGATTGTAGCCGCAGGACAAACTTGTGCGACTTGGGGTCGATGTACTCCTCAGACAGCTGGATGTAGGGGATCTTCTTGGTGGTCACCACCAGGCTGAAGTCTATGCACTTGAGCAGGAAGGTGCCACCGTCCTGCAGGCCGCTGGTGACGGACGCTTCGCTGATCAGCGTCCACTGTCGGGCCTGCCATCGCTCACGGCCGTACTGCAGGGTGGGGCCGGGGGTCAGGTAGCTCTCCAGGAAGGCCTGACACACACACAGGCAGACAACACACACACACACAGGCAGACAACACACACACAGGCAGACAAAGAAGAGTAGGAGGAGGAGAGGAGTTAAAGGTCAGTTGCCATGGCTTCAATCAGACAGCATTACAGCTTGACTCCTGCACGAGTCTGAACCATGACGACACAGACAGACGAGTCTGAACCATGATGACAGACGAGTCTGAACCATGACGACAGACGAGTCTGAACCATGACGACAGACGAGTCTGAACCATGACGACAGACGAGTCTGAACCATGACGACAGACGAGTCTGAACCATGACGACAGACGAGTCTGAACCATGACGACAGACGAGTCTGAACCATGACGACAGACAAGTCTGAACCATGACGACACAGACAGAAGAGTCTGAACCATGACGACAGACGAGTCTGAACCATGACGACAGACGAGTCTGAACCATGACGACAGACGAGTCTGAACCATGACGACAGACGAGTCTGAACCATGACGACAGACAAGTCTGAACCATGACGACACAGACAGAAGAGTCTGAACCATGACGACAGACGAGTCTGAACCATGACGACAGACGGAGTCCCCCCTCACCTTGGGCGTCATGTTGTTGGTGATGCAGAAGGCCAGGTGCTGCTGGATGCTGTCCATGCTGTGGCAGTGCTGCTGCTTGGTGGTGCGCAGGTACTTCTGCAGGGCGCGAGCCATGGAGGGGAAGATGGCCTGGGCAGCCTCGCGGGGGTCCATCACGTCCCCCGGGGCCTTCTTCTGCTCCTCCTCCTGCATGCGCTTGATGTGGGTGAAGGCCTCCTCTACCGCCACCACCAGCCTGGGAGGGGAACCAGCACAGCTCAGAAACACAGGATGGGAATCGACATGCTGTACACACACACCATACAGTACACACACACACACCATACAGTACACACACACACCATACAGTACGCACACACACACCATACAGTACACACACCCACACCATACAGTACACACACCCACACCATACAGTACACACACACACCATACAGTACGCACACACACACCATACAGTACACACACCCACACCATACAGTACACACACCCACACCATACAGTACACACACCATACAATACGCACACACAATCACACACCACACCGAACATGAGCTGATCAAAGTCTCTGGTTGGTGATTGGCTCAGCGGGCGTCCTCAGCGGGCGTCCTCAGCGGGCTCACCGTGCTTTGCGTTTGCGGACACGCCTCTCATGCTCCGCCTCCTCGTAGTAGAGCTCGTTGTGACTGGTGTCTCTGCGGCGGGCGGCGGCGGCGATCATAGCTCGCGACTGGGAGTGAGCCAATCCAGACGCAGCGTTGTTGCCAGGGCCTGGGGATGCAGACACACTGGAGGTATGAGGTTCAGTATGTACACACACACACACACACACTGACAGACACACACATACACAAAACCACACACACACTGACAGACACACACATACACAAAACCACACACAGTACAGAAATCCCTACATGAAACTTAAATTGGAGGTTTTTACTCCCAAATACTAAAACCTCATTACAAAATCAACAAAAAAGGCTAAAGAAAATGCACGTTTTCAGGTCAAGTAGACTTCACCTCCACACAAAGTCATTGAAATTCTGCTACCCTGAATTCTCTGCTCCTCTGTATCTCAGGGCAGTTTGGACTGTCAGCCTTGATAACCATCCCTGTTAACTTGCAAAGTTCCCTCCACTGTGCTGGTGATTAGGGGGGTGTTAATATGCAAGGGAGCCAACACTCATGCTAATGCAGGTTAAGAAGGGGGATGAACTGGAGCTGGTGAATAATTGATGCAGGTTTGTGGAGATCGACAACCGAGAGAATAATTCATGCCAGAGAAAGAGAGACAGAGACAGGGGTTGCAAGAGAGAGAGAAAGGGGGGGGTGGTGTAAGAGAGAGGGGGGGGGTGAGAGAGGGGGGGTTGTGAGAGAGAGAGAGGGGTGTGTGTGAGAGTGAGAGATAGAGAGAGAGAGCGGGGGGGTGGAGGGTGAGAGAGAGCGAGAGTTTGGGGGGGGGGTGAGAGAGAGAGTGCTAATAGTATTCCACACATCTAACCGCCAGCAGCAGTGGGTCTGAAGAACGCAGTCCTGTCTTAGGAACACAGCCCTGTCTGAAGAACACAGCCCTGTCTCTGCACAGCCCTGTCTGGAGAACACAGCCCTGTCTGGAGAACACAGCCCTGTCTGAAGAACACAGCCCTGTCTGAAGAACACAGCCCTGTCCCTGCACAGCCCTGTCTGGAAAACACAGCCCTGTCTGGAGAACACAGCCCTGTCTGAAGAACACAGCCCTGTCTGAAGAACACAGCCCTGTCTCTGCACAGCCCTGTCTGAAGAACACAGCCCTGTCTGGAGAACACAGCCCTGTCTTAAGAACACAGCCCTGTCCCTGCACAGCCCTGTCTGGAGAACACAGCCCTGTCTGAAGAACACAGCCCTGTCCCTGCACAGCCCTGTCTGGAGAACACAGCCCTGTCTGAAGAACACAGCCCTGTCTGAAGAACACAGCCCTGTCTCTGCACAGCCCTGTCTGAAGAACACAGCCCTGTCCGGAGAACACAGCTCGTCTGAAGAACACAGCCCTGTCTGGAGAACACAGCCCTGTCTGGAGAACACAGCCCTGTCTGAAGAACACAGCCCTGTCTGGAGAACACAGCCCTGTCTGAAGAACACAGCCCTGTCTGGAGAACACAGCCCTGTCTGAAGAACACAGCCCTGTCTAGAGAACACAGCCCTGTCTGAAGAACACAGCCCTGTCTGAAGAACACAGCCCTGTCTGGAGAACACAGCCCTGTCTGAAGAACACAGCCCTGTCTGAAGAACACAGCCCTGTCTGAAGAACACAGCCCTGTCTGGAGAACACAGCCCTATCTTAAGAACACAGCCCTCTAAATACAGAGTCTGTGTGTGTTTCCAGAATGAAGGAGGGATGAAAGGAGTGGCAGAACAGGCAGATGGATATTGATTTAGCACCAGTGTCATGGGCACATTATTTTAAGATCTGTGTTTTATTCAGAGAATGAAGGAGGAGGAAGAGAGAGTGAAAGAATATTGGGTGCACAGGAAGAGACTAAAAAGGAGGAGTGTAGTGACTGTTACAGGACCTGAATACACTCAAGGAAGAAAGATCCACGTATGGGTGTGTGTATGTCACTGGTCTGGGAGTGATGGTGCTCCAGGAAAGGAACAAGCTAGCTACAGCAGCTTAACAAAAACACACAAGGAAGTACATCTGTGTGGTGTCGTCATGTCAACAGTGCGAGGGGGCTGTAGCTCCAGTGGGCGGGGCCAGGGTGAGTGACAGGTGGCCGTGCGCTGAGATGCAAGGTGACACCAGGCTGCTTTACTTACTGTCCAATAGGTACGCTTTCAGTTTAGCTTTAAAGATCTCTTTAGGAGGTGGAGCATGATAAAGCAGAGAGAGAGAGAGAGAGAGACAGGAGGGAGGAGAGACAGGAGGGAGGAGAGACAGGAGGGAGGAGAGACAGGAGGGAGGAGAGGGAGGAGAGACAAGAGGGAGGAGAGATAGGAGGGAGGAGAGGGAGAAGGGAGGAGAGGGAGAAGGGAGGAGAGACAGGAGGGAGGAGAGACAGTTACTGATGGGCTCAGTTGATAAACACAGGACTAGAGACATGGACATGGACAGGCACAGAGTCCCCCCCCCCCCCCCCCACACACAGACCCTGCCACTCACCCGTGGGCGACGCTGGGAACTCACCATCCACGTTGTAGATCTTGAGGCCGGCTAGATGCTTGGCCGCCCGGGTCTTAGAGGCGGTCAGCAGGGCAGGATTATAGACCGGGAAGTCCCTGTAATAGTTCTCTAAGATGGCCACTGCTGCCCGCTGGATACTGAGAGACCAAGAGAGGAAAGGGGGGGGGGGGGGTGTACAGAAGAGGAGACAAGAGGCAGAGAATACATCACACGTCTCCACACGGAAAAAGATCAAGCAGATTTCTGCAGAGGAAAAAAGACAATAAGCGAGGGAGACCCTGTTCAAATCTATAAACGCAGAATGAATAAAACATCGGTCTGAGGTAAGAAAAAAATAAAAACAGCCGACACTCAAACAAACCAACAGATGCTAACGGAGGGAAAGCCACACGAGAGAAAGAGAGGATGAGGATCGGGCCTGCTCAGCAGAGAGCAAACATGTTGGATCTTGTTCCTCAAAGTAACCTGGGACACAAAGCAAAAGTGAACCTTATAGTTGGAGGAGAATCAGCCCAGTCCATTATGTTCTAAATAAAAAATTCATGAATATTCATTTAGCAGACACTGTCCAAAGCCACTTACAGTAAGTACAGGGACAATCCCCTTGAGGCAAGTAGGGTGAAGTGCTTTGCCCAAGAACACAACATCACATAGTCACAGTCGGGAATCAAACTCACAACCTTCCGATCATAAGGCCAACGCCTTAACCCGCTGAGCCACCTGTCTTTCCCTGTTCTTGAACTCCACACAAGGTCTAGTACACTGATCGAGGTACGCTGGACATCTGGTCTGAGTTCAGGAGGGTGGTTACCCAGGAGGGTGGTTACCCAGGAGGGTGGTTACCCAGGAGGGTGCTTACCCAGGAGGGTGGTTACCCAGGAGGGTGGTTACCCAGGAGGGTGGTTACCCAGGAGGGTGCTTACCCAGGAGGGTGGTTACCCAGGAGGGTGCTTACCCAGGAGGGTGGTTACCCAGGAGGGTGCTTACCCAGGAGGGTGGTTACCCAGGAGGGTGGTTACCCAGGAGGGTGGTTACCCAGGAGGGTGGTTACCCAGGAGGGTGCTTACCCAGGAGGGTGGTTACCCAGGAGGGTGGTTACCCAGGAGGGTGGTTACCCAGGAGGGTGGTTACCCAGGAGGGTGGTTACCCAGGAGGGTGCTTACCCAGGAGGGTGGTTACCCAGGAGGGTGGTTACCCAGGAGGGTGGTTACCCAGGAGGGTGGTTACCCAGGAGGGTGGTTACCCAGGAGGGTGGTTACCCAGGAGGGTGCTTACCCAGGAGGGTGGTTACCCAGGAGGGTGGTTACCCAGGAGGGTGCTTACCCAGGAGGGTGGTTACCCAGGAGGGTTGGATACTCAGGCTTGTGTCTCTCGTTAGGCGATGACTCATTCTAACTTAATAGCTGCTGCTGACTTCATCTGCCAGGCCGGAGCATGTGCTTCTAATTTGCCTCCCAGCGGGAACACAGGATGTCCTCTGTCCACCAGGTCACCTCCCCTCCCCTCCCCCTCCTCCAGTTGACCCAGCTCAGATGTTGAGGCTGAGGCTGTGGGTCCACCACAGAGGGATCAAGCCTGCTCATCATCCGTACGCTGGCCAGAGGAGGAGGACTGGAACATGCGTGTCCACGAGCACTGAGAGCACTGAGTACTGTGACCAACCTGCTGTCTCCCAGCCCGAAACCTCCATGATAACAAGCGCACCTGACAAGTGAATCGGCAGCCTTTACCTCACACTCTGCTTTAGTCAGACACGCAACAAACTGAATGCTTACAGGTTAGCATGAATGTTGCCATTAGCAACAGAAGGTCCAAGTCCAACAGAAGGACAGACCAGCACGCACAGTTCTCACACACAGTTCTCACACACAGTTCTCACAGCACTGCGAGGCACAGCCTCTGTCAGGCAGGCAGCCCTGAAGTGCTGAGTCAGACTGCTGCTTTGATCAATTATTAAGCTGCTGCAAACATGAGGAAACACACACACACACACACCCAGCAGACACACACACACACACCCAGTAGACACACACACACCCAGCAAAGACACACACACACCCAGCAGACACACACACACACACCCAGCAAAGACACACACACACACACACACCCAGCAAACACACACACATACACCTAGCACAGACACACACCTCGTGCAGACACACACACACACAGCACACACACACATCCAGCACACACATACACCCAGCACACACACACACACCCAGCACACACACACACAGACACCCAGCACACACACACACACACACAGCACACACACACCCAGCACACACACACATACACCCAGCACACACACACACACACAGTCCCAGTTCTGCATCCTCCTCGGTGCCTGTGGCTGTTCTTTGAAAGGCTGAGCAGTACACTGGAAGTAAACAGAGAGGAGAGAGGAGAAGGACAGAGCGATGGAGAGAGGAGAAGGAGAGAGAAACAGGAGGGGGGGGAGCTGGAAAGCAAGAGAGACAGGAGAGAAAGAGAGAGAGAGTGACAGCTTCCTCTAGCCTCAGAGGAGACAGACACCCCCCCCCACCCCGGCCCCCCCCCCCCCCCCCCCCCCCCCCCCCCAGACTGGCTCCTTAGTGTGATAAGGCATCAGCAGACAGACAGCCTGCCTCCCTCATATTAGCCTGCTGGTCAGATATGGACAACACAGGAATGCCAGCTCTCACAACAGTCTGATAGCAGAGAACAGTCCGGAAAAAGCAGCCAGCCCCTGCTTCTGGTTCTACTGGACATCCCTATCACAGTGTGTGTGTGTGTGTGTTATGAGAGTGTGTTTCTGCAAAGCTAACTGTTAGCACAGCCCGGCCAGCTGCTTGTACCCTGCAGGGAGCTCTAATTAGCTGCTGTTTATAGTCGCAGATGGACGTTAGATGGAGACAAGAGACAGGGAGTAATGTGTGTGTGTGTGTGTGTTGTTTGGGCCAAACTCAGGTGGAAAAACTGCGGTTATGAGTTATGAGAACGGCCCCAGGCCACCCTGAGGGCAGAAGCCTGAGCTCTGACTGCCCTGCCCCCCCCACCAGAGGGAGAGGCTCCCCCCCTGCCCCCCCCCACCAGAGGGAGAGGGCTCCCCCCCTGCCCCCCCACCAGAGGGAGAGGCTCCCCCCCCTGCCCCCCCCACCAGAGGGGAGAGGCTCCCCCCCCTGCCCCCCCACCAGAGGGAGAGGCCTCCCCCCCTGCCCCCCCACCAGAGGGAGAGGCTCCCCCCCTGCCCCCCCCACCAGAGGGAGAGGCTCCCCCCCTGCCCCCCCACCAGAGGGAGAGGCTCCCCCCCCTGCCCCCCCCACCAGAGGGAGAGGCTCCCCCCCTGCCCCCCCACCAGAGGGAGAGGCTCCCCCCCCTGCCCCCCCCCACCAGAGGGAGAGGCTCCCCCCCCTGCCCCCCCCCTACCAGAGGGAGAGGCTCCCCCCCTGCCCCCCCTACCAGAGGGAGAGGCTCCCCCCCCTGCCCCCCCCCCACCAGAGGGAGAGGCTCCCCCCCCTGCCCCCCCACCAGAGGGAGAGGCTCCCCTGCCCCCCCCACCAGAGGGAGAGGCTCCCCTGCCCCCCTCTTCACAGCTCAGGCTGGGGAACAGGGTCTGCTGAGGACTGAGGACACAGAATGGGTCCTAGAATCACCTCAGTGGTAGCACTGTTACAACTCCACAGTCTTGACTCCAGTCTGTTTCACAGGCTTTCATCCAAAGTGGCTGTTAAACAGTTCAGATGAGTCGTTTGTCTTTGCTGGCGTGGAAGCACAGCCCATGAGCAGAGTCGTAAAATACCTGGTTGTTCTTGTCAGAGCTGTTCTCACGATCACCTCCCAGCATTCTGCTCCCCTCCCCGTCGCTGCCTGGTGACTATTAGTCACACTCTCTCTCCCTGTGGTCGAGCGCTCTCGTCTTTATCTGTACTTCGCTCCTTTAGACCATCGCTCCTGCTGCCTTGTGTTATATCACCTTTTCCCAGGCTTGTTCCCCCCCCAAGCCTTACTAGCCTGCGACCTCACACAGTCTTCCTGCCTGTCTCACTTCCCTCCTCTCCCTCCCCCCCTCTCCACCCCACTTCCACCCTCCCTCCCTCCCTCCCACCTTACTCTTTCTTCCTTCCTTCCTCCTCCCCTCCTCTCCCCCCTCCCCTCCTCCCCCCTCTCATCTCCTCCCAACCCCCCCCCTCCCTCCCTCCCTCCCTCTCTCCCTCCCTCCCTCCCTCCCTCCCCTCCCTCCCTCCCTCCCTCCCTCCCTCCCTCCCTCCCTCCCTCCCTCCCTCCCTCCCTCCCTCCCAACTTACTCTTTCTTCCTTCCTCCTCTTCTCCTCCCCTCTTCCCCCCTCTTCCTCCCCCCCCTCCCCTCACCTGAGCTGGCCCAGGTTGTAGTGGCGAGTCTCCCCGTCCGTGGAGCGTGTGACCCCCCAGGGCGAAGCAGGGCTGCAGCTGCCGCAGCTCCAGCAGCACGATGGCCAGGTAGTGGATGAAGAGCAGGGCGTCTACCAGGGACACGGCGTACTGCACGATGCCCTGGTAGTTCTCATCCTGCGGGGGGGAGGGGGGAGGGGAGGGGGGAGGGAGACACACACAGGGGGGGGTCAGTGCTGGACGCTTGTTCCGGAACGTTCCATCGTTCTGCACCTTGCGGATAAGCGGTCATGAGGGCAGACAGGCATGATGTTCCTGTTTAGCTCTGGACACAGACAGCACGCACACACAGAACATATCCCATATCTAGATCAGAAGTGAATCCTTGCATAAGAACACGTGTCGTTCCATACCTCTGTTTTAACACTTAAGCTGTGATGTTTGAGTGTGTGTGTGCGAGAACAATCGGATATTACTAACACTGTTGTGTAACTATAAAATCAGAAGGTAAATCAATGGTAAATTCCTTGTATGTGTAAACATTCATGGCGAATAAAAAAACTATTCTGATTCTGATGCACCGTTTATTTTAAGTTATTTAAGTTAGCCAGAGTTAGCGACGCACCCCAAGTAGCATTCTTGCATTCCCCCCCCCCCCCCCCCCCCTCACCTGGGAATCCAGGATGCGCACGCCGTAGAACAGCCAATAGGAGACCACGAACAGCAGCACCAGCACGGCGAGCAGCGCCCGGAACACGAAGACGCGCGGCAGGCCGGCGCGCCGCGGCCGGAAGAAGAGCGCCCAGGCAGCCAGCAGCAGAATGAGCAGCTTGAACGCCACGGAGATGAAGAGGCCCTCGCAGGCCGTGCCGCAGGGCTGCAGCCTGGCCGGCCACAGCAGGTGGGGGAGAGCCAGGAAGGCCAGGGGGGTGAGGAACACCAGCAGGCCCAGGACCAGGCCCAGCGTCAGGGCCAGGTAGCGCCGGCAGTCCAGGCCCACGCTGTCCTCCAGGTCCTTGGTGATGCGTACGATGTCCTCCTGGGAGAGGCTGTGCTCGGACGTGCCTGTGACGGCCGTGGTGGTCTCACCCCAGTTATCATCCTGAGGGGGGGGGGGGGGGGGGGGAGACAGAGAGACAGAGAGAGGAGGGAGAGAGAGAGAGACAGAGAGACAGAGAGACAGAGAGAGAGAGACAGAGAGAGAGAGAGAGAGAGAGAGAGACAGAGAGAGGAGGGAGAGAGAGAGAGAGACAGAGAGACAGAGAGAGAGAGAGAGAGAGAGAGAGAGAGAGGGAGAGAGAGAGAGGAGGGAGAGAGAGAGAGAGAGAGAGGGAGAGAGAGAGAGAGAGGGAGAGAGAAAAAGGGGGGAAGAGACAAAATAACCAGATCAGGTGGTTTGATCATACAAAGTGAATCTCGATCCATGATCCCCAGCTGTGGGATCCTGGGGGGGATCCTGAGGGGGGATCCTGGGGGGATCCTGGGGGGATCCTGGGGGGGGATCCTGGGGGGATCCTGAGGGGGATCCTGGGGGATCCTGGGGGGGCCGGGGAGGCCTGAGATAAGCAGTCTCTGCCTGGTTACTAGGATGATTCCCTCTCTGACTCCACCACAAGTCAGGTGACAGGAAACAGATGACACATCCTGTACCTGGTGTTTCCTTTGCAGCTGAGCCACTCAGGAGAACC
>CM059305.1:1492500-1675000 GCA_030340665.1 Neosalanx taihuensis
CTGGATTTATAGACGAGATGGGGAGAGATAAACGTCATTTACGGGGGCCGCTTGGTTTTGTTTCGGCTGCGGGAGGACAGGAGACGGTAAACAGACCTTAAATGGCAAGAGATGAAAGAGGGAAGGGGGGGGGGGGGGGGGTTCAACACATGGGCGAGAGCAATCTGTGAGGGAAGGAAAAGAGCCGTTTCGATGTGAGGGAGAGTCAAGATCGATGGGCACGCACACACAGGTAAGGTGAGAGGAACCTCAGAGAGAGAGAGAGAGATGCATGTGTAGACAAGAACTCTCTGGAGAAGCACTAATAAATAAAGTCAACGGTGAACCAAACCGGAACGCCAACAGTGGAAAAAAACACAAAAAAACACTCGACGGATCGACTGGTTGACTGGTCGACTGGTCGTCCAAACAGGCCTGGATATCCAAGGTCAAAGGTCAGAGGTGATTCTGAAGGATTCTGAGCACTTTAAAAGCCGGCTTGGACGACCCAGATCAGCCCTGACATAAACCAGAGGCCTTCGACCCTCCACCTCCCCCCCCCCCCCCAACCTCCCTCTCCTCTTCCTCCCTTCTTCTCCCTTCTGCAGGGTTTTGTATTTGATCTCCCTCGGCTCCACTGAAGCCCGTGTCTGATTGGCTCCACCAGCATGCAGCTGGACAATGCGAGGGGCGAGGAGGCGCAGCAGCAGAGGGGATTGTGGGTAGTGGAGCGGACTTCAGCGCTCCCCTGTAGGGCATCCTTCTGTTCTGCTTTCACAAGCAGCTTTTTATTGCCACTTCCCCCCCCCCCCCCCGCCCCAAAAAAAAAGAGAGCTCCTCCTGCAGAGTGATGACCTGACACTGTGTTTACACAGAAAGGAAAACAGGTTCTAAACGGACACTTGGAGCATGATGTCCACGTGTGGGACGTGACCCAGACTGTGTGTGTGTGAGTGTGTGAGTGTGTGTGTGAGTGTGTGTAGGTGTGTAGGTGTGTGTGTGCGTGGTGGGAGGTGGAAGGGGATTTCTATCAAAGGCGGTCCACAGTTAGTCAAAAGGACAACGAAGTTTTGTGGAATTGTTTAAAAAGCAGTTCCAGTCTGAATCACCCGAGTGCTGCAAACGAGGACGAGGTGGTTCCCAGCCAGCTGAATCCTCCAGCTGCAGCTGTCCTGAGTCAGAAAGAGAAGACAGGGTGACAGAGCCTCTGAACATCCAGCCACATCAACCAAGACCAGACCAGACCAGGGCAGGGCAGGGAGGAGTCTGGCTGGCCGGCTGGGCTCCCAGGCTGGAGGTCTGACCAGCAGGATCTGGACTCAGCAGTACAGAGGGGTACAGATTCTAACACAGGACATCTCACTGGCATTTTCATTTCCAGTCGTAAGCCTCTTAAAACTGAAGGATGAAGAGATGAAACAAGGGATTAATAGGGTTGAATAGAAGTGAGGAAGGGTCAGCACATGGGTTCAGAGCGAGGGCAGGGGGAGGGAGAAGGATACGGGGGGGGGGGGTGTTAAACACCAGTACAGCAGAACAGTTCCAGTCCTGTCAGACCCCCGGGCAGCATGCAGAACCCTCTGAGGCCTCAACCCACCACTCCCTGACAATTACCCCCTGTGCTTGTTGACTTTCCTCCTTCCAGAAGCTTCTCTGTTTTCCTCGTCGCACACGTTGTGTAAACGTCCTTTTATCCACTGCTCGCCCCCAGAGGCGGGGGCGGGGGGTGGGGGGTGGGGGGTGGGGGGGAGGGCCCAAACAGCTGTTGCATTGCGTGGGCTACATGTCTGGGTCGTCACTCCCAGTCCTTGAAATGTGATAGGTCAGATAAGATGGTGAGTGTCTGGGATGAAACCTGTGGTGTCGGTGAGGAAGCGAACTCAAGCAGCCTTTAAGTATCTCACAGCGCTGTAGGCAGCCTGGATCTGTTTCAGGGTGGACAATTAAGCAGACACATTCCACACACGCGCACACACACACACACACGTTATACACACAGGTGCACGATCTGGGATTCACACTTGACAAGCTTCGGCAAACATAAACAGCCGCTAGCGAACACAGGAGATGAAAACAAACATCTCGCACACCAAACCAGCGTGAAACAGCCTGAGGAAAAAACAAATGGAAGGACTGACAGCTTGTTAGCCGCCTAGCTTAGCCGTCAAACTACCTAAACACAGCCACGCCGCGAAGCCGGAACATTCCATGAACCAGAAAGGGAGTTTGTTTTCATTCTCATCCAGATTCAGATGAATATGGATTCTAGATAAACCTGACCCATAACAGACTGGCCAGACAATACCAGGTTTACACTACATCGTACAACTGTTTAATGAAACTCTGTATCAGGTTATCCTTATTTCTATCTGCCTCTAGTGATGGGTCTTCTTACTGGGTAAAACTGCAGTATCCACTGTCAACAAGCACCAACTGACCCCCTGACCCAGACCAAGCATTATTGTTCCAGGACTAATATCAAGGGACAAAATGGTGTCCGCTCATAACAGTTTGTAATTGAAACTGTCCTCTGATGGACATCATCCACCACATGACCAAAAGACCCCCTTTAAAAGCCCACCACCATTAGCAGACTATCAGGATCCAGAACCTTCATTAACCTTCATGCTGACGAGTCAGTGAAGCCTCAGCACGCCGTTCCAGCATGGGTGCCGGTGAAACACGCATGAACATTATGTGCACAACACCCTCCCCCAATCCCACCCTCCCCCAATCACACCCTCCCTCAATCACACCCTCCCCCAATCACACCCTGCCATCACCCGGGCTCATGCACGTACTAGCGTCAGCAGACAGACCACTAGAGGCAAACAGAACTTGACGAAAATCAAATGAATTCAGCGAGATGTAACAACGTGATGGATGTTTGACACCTCTGGGGGGGGGGGGGGGGGGGGGGGCTGCATGGTCACCACCACATACTGGCCTTGAACACTAACCATTAGTGTCAGAGAGAGGGGGGGAGAGACAGAGAGAGGGAGAGACAGACAGGCAGACAGACAGGTAGACAGACAGGCAGACAGGCAGACAGGCAGACAGACAGACAGACAGGCTGACAGACAGACAGACAGGCTGACAGGCAGACAGACAGACAGACAGACAAGCTGACAGGCAGACAGACAGACAGACAGACAGACAGACAGGCAGACAGACAGACAGACAGGCAGGCAGGCAGGCAGGCAGGTAGGTAGACAGACAGACAGACAGGCAGACAGACAGACAGACAGGCTGACAGGCAGACAGACATACAGACAGACAGGCAGACAGGCAGACAGGCAGACAGGCAGGCAGGCAGGCAGGCAGACAGGCAGACAGGCAGACAGACAGGCTGACAGGCAGACAGGCAGACAGGCAGACAGACAGGCAGACAGGCAGACAGGCAGACAGGCAGGCAGGCAGACAGGCAGACAGGCAGACAGGCAGACAGGCAGACAGGCAGACAGACAGACAGACAGACAGGCACTGTTGCGTGTCCATCCAAGACAGCTCATCATGGTGTGGGACCATGAGAAACATGGAACTTACAGCTCCTGTCAGGATCTTATGAGACTAGCATCACAGGTGCAACTAGACGTGTGTGTGTAGCACTCAGGCTTCTGAACTATGCAGAGCAGGACATTCAGCTAATGCTGTTAAAGGTCTCTCCTCTCCTCGTCACATTATCATACAGCATCTTGTCTCACATCATCCTAGATTACAACATGGATCATTAGGATTTTAGAGTTTGTAAGTGTTTCCTATACATGTTGCTGGGTATAAGAAGGACTGTTTATAGCACCAGCTTCCCCTCATGCCATTCAATGTTGTTTCACTCCTCTCATGAACACAACAAGACAAGTCTTTCCCTGACACTCGATTTTAGATTCAGGGTTTCATGCTAGGACACACGTTCGCAGTGAGACTGCTTCTGGTACAGCGATCATGTCATCTGCTGAACACTGTTCATTGTTGCTGTACAAAGCGTAAGATGTGCAGACAGAAAAACAAGAACCAGTTACTGGAATGCAGGATGAGGGTCTAGAATGACTGGGATGGGGGTGGGGGTGGGGGTGGGCGGGTGTCAAATCCCACCAGGAAACAACCTATAATCACACACCATCCCCCTTAGACATCTGACTAAGTGTACACATAAAAGACTTATGATAATGTCTGCCTGCATTATTCATGAGCAGTAGCAGACCAGTGTTTTCACTGCTGACTACCTTCTCATCTGATGACAAGTCAGGCATGTTTTACAACAAAAAAAGAGCGTTTGACTGTTCAGCGTTTCCTATAAGCCCCCATGCTGGCTCTGAAAGGAAGAGTTAGATAGGTGTTATGCTTGTAGGCTGCTAGTCTTAATGCAGTCAGGTGTTTTCATGTGATTGGCATGTTCTGTGACTACTGTGTCTGTTCAACAGTGGGATCGTTTCACAAGTTTGTTCATATGTCATTATTACTGGATGTAATTACCAAGGGTTTTCAGGTGGACAATATAACCCCATTTGTATGTAGTGGTTGTTGCCTGCCCAGCCCCACCAGATCCTACTAACACTATAGTATTTAAATAGTATTTACAAAGTTCTAGTAGCAGGGTGTTTTTAACAAAGAATGTCCCTTATTTGATGTAGATTTCAGACATTTCACATCATGGGGTCATTACCCTGACCAAGAGAACAGGGCTGGATGTTTAGAAGAATGACGCTGTTTATTTCTGACATGTAAGCAAAGCCTGTAAACATACACATGTATCACAACACACGCACTTACACTCCTGTGAGTAGACGTTGTGCACACCACACACTCCGCACACCCCGCACACATGAATGCACACCCCGCACACCCAGCACACACCGCACACCCCGCAAATCCCGCACACACCCCGCACACCCCACACACACCTCACACATGACCGCACACCCCGCACCCCGCACACACCCCGCACACCCCGCAAACCCCCCACACCCCCCGCAGATCTGCGGAGCTGCAGCTGTTCTGCCTGCGGAATACCTGCGGTCCGATCATGGCGGACCGAGACAGGAAAGTCCCCGGTTCCTGCTCTGGCCTGATCATGTTCACAGGTTGGGTTACATGTCACTAATGTTTATTTGTTTTTCCTTCCGGGGACAATATTTCCTATTTTTAAGAAAACAGACTCTGAATATGTAACTGCCCCGCCTGTGTACAGCAGCCTGTAACCACAACACCATCCAGTCAACCAGCTCAGATCATCCTGGATCCAGTTTCAAAGTGAGCAGTCATGTCAATGACTTTGTAAAGCAATGACAACAGTCTGTAATGAAGTCGATACGATAGTTAGACGACAGTCTCGTTAGAGGAAGACTAGAAAACTTGCGGCACGAAAGGGTCCATTCAGACCCTGAGCTGTGCTGAACGCGTTCAAATACGACTGAATTGAAAGCTGTAATATTGTAACCTCGACAAGATACTTTCTAAATGAATTTCGCAACAAAAAAAACTAAAAAACAAAGGCGTGTTCGCAAGTTACTTACCGATTTCGGTCCAAATGTCGACATACAATCACATTGGCACCTCGATTTCCGAGGTAGGATTGAAAGCAGACTGGCAGTCAGTCTACTGTAACTTGAGGCAGGAACAAGCAGAATAAACTCCCATCTGACAAGAGGCTGACTAGTCCAACAGAATTAAAACACACTCTTCTCCCAGACAGGCTGGTCGACGTGGCTGTTTCCCCCTCATCTGAACATTCAAACTCACCTTTAAGGCAAAGATCCCATCCCATGTTATCCAGATTTCTTCCAGAAATGTCAGTGAAAGACTTGGCCCTGAAGCTTAGGGTACAAGAGGGATCCACCAGGGGAACCATGGAAATGACCCCGGTAACACCATGCAGGGGGCAGCATTTCAACAGGATCAGGACTGTTCAGAGTTATTCTGGCACATCACTGCAAGAAAGGTGCATTTTTAAAAGGGAATGTATGGATCATTATCTGCCCATTGGTTTTACCTTCTCCATTCACTTCTGTAGAACTATGTCCTTTGTCCTAAGTCACTTTCAGGACATGCAATGAAGAAAGAAAGGCAACATGAGTTTGGTGGAACGAAACGTGTGTGTGTCAGGTTGTGTATCTTTGGAAACCAGGTGGAGTAAGGACCATGATATTACAATAAATATATACATCCAAGCTAAATCCTATAGTATTTTACACAAATGTCTATTTTAGTAATGATTATATAGCCTAATTGCCTATACTCATGCCTATATCTATACTACAGCACTAAAGTCAAAGCTTGTATTAGAATCAGAATCCGGTTTAATCGCTATGCAAGATTAACAAACATAGAATTCACTGTGACAGAGAAGAGCAACATAGAACATATATAGGAATAAAAATAAACATGTACAAAGTGGAAGTGGGGGGGGGGGGATTTTACTATAATGGGTTGACGAGAGAGTTGGCAGATTACGAGGATGAATCTGCCAAATGGTTACAGCAGCATTGAGATGAGAGGTACTGAGAGAGTGATGAGTGCTGTTTACAGACATCAAGCAGGTTATTTGGCTCCAGTCATTGATAAACAACAATGGGATCACTGAGGCTCATGAGGTGGAATGTAAATAAGAGTATTTCTTTTGTCCACGCTCTCCAGTGCCTCTTGTGTAACTCTGGAGTATTGTGCTCTGCCATAAACAACATGTTCAGGGAGGGAATTTATTGATTTACTGAACCAGATGAGCATGATTCTGACATGCGGGTGATTCTAGGTGTATGACAGGACCATCCTTGCCTCACCCCCTCCATCTCTTCCACCCACCCCAGATCACAATAGGGGTCATGACCAGGGCACGACCCCTGATCTCTGATCCTCGCACCTCTCTGATGGCTCAACAAACAGGGTTTATTATGAAGGGTGGGATATTCGAAATGGACACATCTTCAATTACTCACTTTCTTCTTATCGCTGATTGTTCAAAGGTAGCGTCAGTAGTCTAATCTGCCCCACGTGGTTTGCAAAAAAATCCTAAAAGACGTGAAAAGATAATAATGTCCCTGCATGACTCTTCAAATTGCTCATATTTTAAGGTTAGTGCTCCCCGCTCTGGATTCAGAAGAGTATTGCACCTAATATTTGCTGCTAATTAGTACATGGATAAAGGCCCATCTCCACAACTTCCACCGGGCAAGTTTGATTTCTGATTTTGATTCTGATTTTCTATTCATTCATTCATTATGACAAGGAGAGTTACGGTGAAATGATACTAAAATAAATGCACAGTCAAACAACAACAATAGGGGAAAATAATACACGTAGTATTATTTATGATTAGGAATATTATGCAAAATAGAACTAACCTTACAAACACCCAAAATATTTATATTTTATGTTTATATTTTTAGTGGAAATCTGTTAACTTTGGGGAGCAGGCAAAGCCTTTGCTCAATAGATATTAGACATCCCGCTGTGTGTAAAAAAAAAAGAAAATCATTCAAAGCGTTAAATCTGATGACACAGTTGTGTGTTTAGGCAGGACACGCGTCACGCGCCCTTCATTTACAAGGCACGCGCGCCGTGTGAGTTGCAGCACGCGCTGTCAGCGTGCACGTTCATTCAACGTGGTGAGTGTGCAGATGGTCCCTATTGAGCCTGCAAGGTGGGACCCTGAGATCATTAAAGTTAGTGTCCGGAAGATGGATGGATCCCTCCCTAAAGACACAGAGTTTATGAGTTTAGGGATTTTGGTAAAAAAAAAAAAAAATGGGGATGAAAAATTAAAGCATTTTACATGAAGACAAAGTGAAAGGAAATCCAGTTTATGAGACCACACACAGATACACAACTGGGAGGGAGACAGATAGAGAAATTCTTCATGCTAGCATATGGGGCTTGGATTCTGAACAGCAACATTTTCTATTAGGCCTTTCCCAAATGACATTCTCTCTGCTGTGGCCTATTACATTTAGCGTGTGACAAATTATTTCTATTTGGTTGGTTTGAAGTCTGGTGGCTTGTGGCCATAGAATTATGAAAAATGTGACAGTTTGTGTGTTTTATTATCAGGCAAATGCTGAGGGCTTAAAATCAACTACAATAAAAACTACCAAGCAATTGTTGCATTAGGTAATTCATTATATTGATGAGTGAGCACTGTCAATTAAATTCAGAATACTTTTCATTATCTACCATAATTGTAGATTCAATAACAAATTCTTTGTAAATCGTAACCCCACATGGTCCGCAACAGATCATTATTGTCTGAAAAGACCTTTGTGGCCCTACATAGACACAATCTAGGGACTTCCTTCAGCTTAAAAGGCAACAAAGGCAACACAATTTGATTTGAAAGATCTTAACCAAATAGAAAGCCAATGAATATCGCATCTTAACTTGGCAGATTGGGCTGCACTGGCTAATGCATGCACACACACCTTGTGACGTGCCCACTGTACAGATGGTCGGTGCGTGAGCCTGAATGAGTGAGGGACTATCCACTGCTGCTGACGCATTGTGAGGGGCTGCGTCGCCTTCAATACCAGAGTTAATGAGAACAGACTGACTCTCTTCCCCCAACCCCCCCGCCCCTCACCCCCCCCCAACCCCCCACCCTGCCATCTCTCTTTTCTTTCCCTCCCTTTCGCTCTCCTCCTCTGCCCATTTCCATCTGTTTGGAGACAAAGGGCCAGGAGCCAGCTCAAGCCCAGGGACCCTGCTGGTGAAGTGGGCAGGGATAATGCGTCCCATCCCAGGGGCCGCATTTCAACACATGGACCTGCCTTTGTACTGTTGGAGCTGCTTTGCTGCTTGCTGCTATACTGCACACGCACCCTTCACATCACACACTCTCTCTCTCTCTCTCTCACACACACACACACACACACACACACACACACACAGACACACAGACACACAGACACACAGACACACACAGACGCACACACACGGGTAACTCTCTGATGGAGATGGAAGGAAGGGAAAAGGAATAGGAGTGGAGAGGGGGTGGGGGGGTGGGGGGGTGGGGGGGTGGGGGGGGTGGAGGGGGTGGGGGGGGGGCTGAACATTGAACATTGTCAAAATACCCAGAGAGGAAAAAGGGTGAAACAGTGGAGCGGTACACAAAACCCCAAAATGCTGTTCCTCGCACAATGAACATATGGCTGCTTGTTGTCATCTGTTTTTTCTTCCTCCTCCTGTCCCAATTTCCACAAAGCTATCCAACCCCTTGGAATTAAACGAACGTGTGTCGTAGTACTTCAGGCTTTGAGGAGTCTACCTGAATGATGGAGGGGAGAAGACGCCCCAAATGTTGATAATTGTGACTCTAATCCCAGGCCGTCTGTACACCTACTGACATATGGTCACTTGTAGACCTCAGCTATTACATAATCCACTGCGATAGGGAGGGGAAGAGAGGCAATCTGGCTCTTTCACTAACGCAAACACATATGCACCGGTCACACAGGCAGTCTGTTCACTGCCCACAGCAGTTTGGTGTTCGGCTGTCGGTTCGTCCCTGTTTTAGAGTCTGTAAAGAATAAATTGAAGAGGGTTTGTTGCTGCTGGAACCTTTTGGGATTGGGCCGAACACATGGCCCTGCTAAAGACGGTCATGCAAATGCAGACGGTCTCATGCTCACTATATATGGGAACACTATGGGCTCTAGTCAGCCTTGGAGTGACCAGGCTTAAGATTCTGAAAGAAACACTGAAGGAAATGTATTGCAGGGCTCGATACGTCCATACAAAACAAGTCAAATGAAATGTCAAATAAAATGTACATAATAATCCTGTTGGTATGACTATATTTTTCCATGGGAAGACTAATAAAAAGTGTTTTCAAAAGAACTGTTTTCAATGGTTTTCTTTGGTAAACAGCTTCAACGAGTGGTACTTCAGCAGCAGCACATATTGAATTAGTAACTTCGGTGATGACTGGATTTCACTGGAGGTAAAAACGAGGGAGACAGGAAATGAAAAGAAGAAGGGAAGGATGATTGAGAGGCTGCGTGACCATCCTGAGGTCATCCTTCTGATCTGAAGAGGGTGCCGTAAGATGGGGAGACCTTGGACATGACAAAAACCTCCTCCTCCTCTCTTCCACACATAAAAAGATTTAAAGCGAGACCTTGCGCTGTTGTAGTGACCACCTGAGGATGATGTTGGTAAAGGAACAGACAAGCGGACAAAATAATTAGTACTGCGCCTATTGGTTTTACCAGTGTCAAGGATCCCCCCCCCCCCCCCCCCCCCCGGCCCCCCTGCTTGTATAGGTTCTGGAAGCCCAGGCCCTGAGAGAGGTGATTCTGGGTCATTAGAGTGCTTCACATCCTCTGGAAATTAAACAGGTGCAGACATCCATGCTTGCTTATAGATTTCCAATATTTCAACGTCCATTATTATTTAAAGAGAAGATTTACAGCAAATAGAGAGAGCATGTGGTTATATGGTCATATGATTTGGATGAATAAGAAAGTACCTACATACATTAAAACAATGTCAATGTTTAATGTGAAAGGTTGTTAAAGAGCTGGTATAACAGGTAGATGTTATGCCAGGTAAGGTTATAGGACTGGTTCTATCTTCATTTCAGCACAGATTCCTGGCAGTATAAATAGCTGTTGATTCGTATATATTAGTGTATTTTTTGGCAAATTCTCATAACTATTCTCATTTGTGTTCTACATTAATTGCACACTCGATTTGTTAGTACAGTTTGGCACCTATATCTTTAATCTATCTTTGTACTGAAACCCATGGCCTCTATGGCACCAATATATGAATATAAAGATGGTGACTTTGCTACCATTTGGCAATATTACATGGCTGGACCTGCACACTCATAAATTTCCATCTCTCTCTCTCTCTCTCTCTCTCTCTCTCTCTCTCTCTCTCTCTCTCTCTCTCTCTCTCTCTCTCATTCTTTCCCACGGGAGGTGCCAGACGGCCAGTAATTTGGTTGTCTTGGCTCGTCTGGAGTAACACCTGCCCCCTCTCTGGGGAGGGGGCCTTTCAGCCACGAGCGAAGAGGAGCAGCAAACAAATGCACTGGGAGAAAAATCACACATATACACTTTTCCCCTGACCAGTGCATCTGTGTGTGTGTGTGTGTGTGTGTGTGTGTGTGTATGAATCATCCGTCAATGCTACCTGACGTCATACTGACATTTTACTACAGTAAAACGCTGTCTATAATTCTAATGATACACACAGTTAGTCCAGGCGGACATTTTGCAGCAAGCTCAGTTACTGTTCCATCTTTCATTTACTGCATTTCTCTTTAGTTTTATAATATCTAGGGGTGGTAGGGGTTTTCAGATAAGCCACCAGTCTGAACTCCCACTTTCTTTTGACTGAAAACTGAGTTGAAATACAAATGCAATCAAACGCGATTCATGACACAATACATTTACAATGAAAAACCATTGCGATTTTCAAGAAGAAAAAAAACGAATTTGTAATCATTTTCATAATTTTTCTTCCAATTTAATTAAAAAAACACCGGAAAATATGAAAAATGCGTTCATTATAAACCAGCTGTCACAATAACTCTACTACAAAATATCTGCATAAAGCAACAAGTACACAACCCTGAAGAGACAGAAAATCTTTGGATAGAGGATATGTTTTTCTTCGCTATAAAAGTACTTATTTGTATTTTCAAATACAAAACAGAGACACATAAATAAATAAATAAACAACAAGCTTTAGGCAGACTTAACCAAAACATTTTTTAAACCATATCGGACTATTTTGAAATTATTTTTGGTCACAGCAAAGAAAATTTGCTTCAGAAATTGTAAATTGATCTCCTTTCACCCTAAAGACATTGTCTCTCATTCTCTGTCAATCAAATTATATTTTGCCTAATGTGTAATTTAATATCTTATTATCATTCTCATTTTCGCATTTGAAATTTAGCGTAAAACATTTGACAATTCCTGTCATCTTTTTGTGAACTGTTTCCCTTTGTAACATGAAGGGGACTTAAGGTTTAATGGGTTTAACCCCATATGAAGTGCTTATCATTGATAGACAATATAAGTGGCATGACATTTAACATCCTAAATAAACACAGATCAAATTAACAGGCTATCAGAAAGTGCCATTTTAAGAGCAGCACAATCACTTTCCAAGTTAAACGTCACAGCCCTAAAATGTATAAGCATACAATAATACAAACAATTGGACATTTTTTTTTACAAAATACGTTTGCCTATTATAAACATAAAATAAATTAGATAAGATTCGTTATTAACACATTTTAAATAAATAATTCAATAGACAATTAAAAGAATGATTAAAGTCACAATTTCATGTGTCATAAGTGGCACTTATGCATTGAATATTTTTTTTTCCCTTTAGGAAACATCATCTAAACTATTTCTATAGAGCAGCTATCATCGTGTTTACATCCTCTTACATCCATCCATCCTCTGGAAAAAATAGCCTAATTTCCCCAAAACATTGGGGTGGAACATTTGATCAAATGATGCATTGGTCTACAACTGAGCGCTTTTTTCAGGTTGGTGGACTCTCTTTAATGCTTTTCGTGTTTTCTAAATATGTCCCATGTCAAATTATTGCATCTTAAAGGCTAAATCCAGAGATTCAGCGCTTGTTGCCTGCTGGGTTATGATGCATGAATTGAAGAGTTGATGCTTTTCAGTGCCTCTGGAGAATAAACTGATCTCTTCAGATCATATCAGCATCATCTCATCTTCCATCATGACAACTTCATCTGTCTAAGATGTTTAAACACTCATATTTCAGTCTGGCATCAGATATCCTCTCTGCTCTCTACACGTCTAAAACATGGTTCAGATAAGATATGTAACATATTGCCAGTCTCAGGATCTCGATCTTGGACAGCTTCTTATCAGGGGGCAGAGTGGGCAGCAGCTTCCTCAATTCAGCAAAGGCCACATTAAAAGCCTCCACGCGGATCCTCTCGCGCGTGGCATGGGCCGAGCGGTACTTGGCCGTCGCGCGCCTCCTCCTCCTCTTCTCCTCCCTGCTGAGGGCCGGGGGGGCCAGGGACCTGGGCTTGCCCCCCTCCCCCTCCAGGGGCTCGTCGGACAGGCATCCAGCCTTGATGTCGTTGAGCAGTGACTCCGGGTCAGACTGACCCCAGGCTAGGTCAGAGTCCGTCTGGTCTGGACTCAGCATCATCTTCAGTCTGTCTGGGGATCCTCCACAGCCTAAACTATCCCAAATACCTGCAAGAAAGGCAAATAAGCGATCAAGTACTTTCTATAAATTGTTCTTGTTCTTGTACGACAACAATGTTTTAAAAAAGTAAAGTAAAAGGTTTTAAAATTAGTTGTAAATCAAGCTGATCACAATGTGCCAAAGACAAAATAATTTCAAGGTTTCTCAGTTCAACATAATATAATAACAACACTTTTTTACTTTACATTTGTAATTTTCAAGTCATTTGTGTATGTCTTTTTTTTATAAAGAAATGTATGTCACACACATTATACTTCTAACGACCATTCAGTTAAAACATTTTCTTAATGGTTACAAATTACGAAAACAAATGATGGTAAATATTGTGAGATAAACATTGTATTTGCATGAACATATTCCATATTCAAAATCACCATCTGTCATGTTGAGATCAACACATCTGCTCGGCTGGAGAGGCATGACAGCTTGGAACAATAAGAAGAAATAAAATAAGAAAAAAGGTTGACATCTGCTGGATCTGGAAACTGAACGTGTTGTTCTCAACAAGGTAATAAAAAAGGTCCCTGATATACTATCAAGGTGGAGGGATTATCAGTGGTCTGGTCAGGAAACTATTTTAAATTGGAAAAAAAGATTGTCACCTGAAAAATAACGTTTTCCTTTTATTTCTAAGCCTGTGCTTTTTATTTATTTATTATCAAATAAACTGTTCTCAACAATAAATATTAGATGCTTACCTTGAATATGTTCAGGCACAGGTAATCTCAAAGGATTTCTTGATATTTTAAAGAATTCCAAATTAACTATTTTCTTCTCTTTGGTGTTGGACACAAAACATTTTACTTGGTCCTCCCAGTCATTAATATAGGCTTGTTGCAGTCAGACAAATTGCTGTTTGACTTTTAGGAAACACAAGTTAGTCTAACTATCAGATCAGAGACTCACATGCAGCCCTGCAATTATGCAAAATCACCTAAGAGTCCTCAAAATGTCAGATTAGGTTATTAAAGCAAATTCTACAACTCAGGAATCTCAGGAATCTCAGAAGATTGTGATTTAACGCTCAAAAAAAAAATCTTTTGCGCGAGGAGCGGTGTTTAAGACCCCCCCGCGCGCAGACAATAGACTGTTTTGTTGATAAGCTCGCGCTGGAGCTCGTGTCCTCCCTTTTCAGATGATGACCGCGATAAGAAAGGCCCTCGTGCACCGAGTGCAAGAGTCAGTCAGTATTAAAGCACATAGATGATCCCCTCTTCCCGCCTCTGTGTTCTCCCCAAATGTTGTCAGGTCCAGAGGAAGGCTTCTATGCGAGATAAGATCCAAGCTGATCCCAGCTGATAAAGCTTCACTTGAGAGGCGGAGGGATGGAATATATTTGAGGAATGGGATTGTCTAACACCGCCCCCTCCCTCTCACACCCCTCCCTCCCTCTGCTCACGCCCCTCAGCCCCTCCGCGCGCTCCCTCCTCTGAGGTTAGTGGACAAAGTGAAACCAGCAATGAGGAGAAAAAAGCTGAAACAATAAAGGCAATTTTTTGTTGTTGCAATATTTCTTTCAAGATTTTACTAAATTTATTTTTTTGTTCAACTTTACAATAGTTAATTTCTTCCGTTAATTACTAGTCTTATTGTGTACCCAATATTCAGAGCTATCAAATCATTTATTCACAGTAAAACAGTCAATCAAGCAATTCCATTCATGTTATATACATGTTATGTATCACCTTGTTTTGGTTGTTACTCTTGTCAGAACTGGATCATGGGAACCAACACAGAACTCTCCAACACCCCCCAACACAACCAACTCTCCAACACCCCCCAACACAACCAACTCTCCAACACCCCCCAACACAACCAACTCTCCAACACCCCCCAACACAACCAACTCTCCAACACCCCCCAACACAGAACTCTCCAACACCCCCCAACACAACCAACTCTCCAACACCCCCCAACACAACCAACTCTCCAACACCCCCCAACACAGAACTCTCCAACACCCCCCAACACAGAACTCTCCAACACCCCCCAACACAGAACTCTCCAACACCCCCCAACACAGAACTCTCCAACACCCCCCAACACAACCAACTCTCCAACACCCCCCAACACAACCAACTCTCCAACACCCCCCAACACAGAACTCTCCAACACCCCCCAACACAACCAACTCTCCAACACCCCCCAACACAACCAACTCTCCAACACCCCCCAACACAGAACTCTCCAACACCCCCCAACACAGAACTGTTCAACACCCCCCAACACCGACCAGGAGAATCCCAGAGATCAGAGAAAGAACACAGAGGAGCAGATAGATTAGCTACCGCATGTCGTTCTAGAACAAACTGCTCTATGGGAGTATGACATGCATCTGTCACGTCCTGAGCCTTGAAGCAGGGCTTGTCGAAGGGGGCCTGTGGGCATCACCAGCCCCTCACCATGCCAGTCTTCAGTGCCAGTCTGGCCCGGCACAGACGACCATGGCACGTCCTCTCGCACCCCTGACAGATCCTGCCTCGTCCTCCCTCCCCGCCCGCCCGCCTGCCTGCCTGCTCCTTCAGTGGCAGCACCAGTGTTGGGTCAGGGGAGGGGCATGCGTCCAGAACAAGAGCGCCGGCCAAACAGTGTGTGGCAACTGACTGCGCCTAACGAGGTGATTAAAACGATGAGGGGAGTGCGGATGACTCGCCGTGGCCTGGAGCCACTACACACACACACACACACACACTCACTCACACACACACACGCCGGACGGAGGTGCCAGAGGGACTTCTGCATACATACAATGCAGAGTGGCTGGTGGCGTGTGTTTGCGTGTGTGTGTTTGCGTGTGTTAAGCAGATGATAGACAAGTCGCCTTCAGCCTTGTGTCCAGGGAGTTATGACACAGAGAGACTCACCGCGGGGCGTATCGAAGACATGTCAGAGGCGCAGGACGGACCCCTTCTGACAGCCACGGAGCAGCCAGCCGCCTTAATTGGTCCAAAGACCAGAGAGGAGGTGGTCTTTAGTCCTCGGACCCCCAGCCCCTTAGGACCCCTGGGCTCAAGGCCAAAGACAAGGACCCCCTCCAAGGATGTTGTGTGTCTGATGCAATTACCCTCCCCAGCTGATGCACCGACCAGGACACAGAGATGAGAAGCCGCTGAGCTCCAGAGGAAGCTGAGTGTTTGGAAGCACAGACACTCCTTCCTGCTGAAGCACTCGGATGCATTGAAAAACGGCGCAACCTTGAAAAAGTTCCTGAATCTCTCAGTCGTTTCTCTGTCTGTCTTTCCAACCAACACCTTGGGCCACTGTGACACCCTCTCTCCACAGCACACCTGTCAGATACACACACACACACACAGACACACACACAGACACACACACACACAGACACACACACAACTGGGATGTCCGTGAGAGCGCTGAGACAGAGCGGTGAAATGGGATGGATTAGTCACCCTGTCAGGAGATGTAGGGGGTCTCCCCCAGGTGAGCATGTGGCCGCAGGGGGCAGAGAGGAGGGGTCTGCTGAGAGAAGGAGAGAGGGGGAGAGAGGAAGGAGAGAGGGGGGAGAGAGGAAGGAGAGAGGGGGGAGAGAGGAAGGAGAGAGGGGGGAGAGCGAGCACAGAGGACAATGTGACCGAGCATCAAACCCAGTCCAGTCCGTTCCAACTACTAAGAGGAAATACTCTGATGATGATGCTCAGATGATGATCATTTGTAGTTGTTGTTGTTAACATGTTTGACATTCGCAACGTCCGATAAAGAACGAGACTGGGCCTGTTCATTCATGAACTCACACCCCCACACCTACACACCCCCACACCTCCACACCTACACACCTACACACCCCCACACCTCCACACCTACACACCCCCACACCTACACACCCCCACACCTACACACCTCCACACCTACACACCTACACACCCCCACACCAACACACCTACACACCCCCCACACCTCCACACCTCCACACCCCCACACCTATACACCCCCACACCAACACACCTACACACCCCCACACCTACACACCTACACACCTACACACCCCCACACCAACACACCTACACACCCCCACACCAACACACCTACACACCGCCACACCTCCACACCTCCACACCTCCACACTCCCACACCTACACACCCCCACACCTACACACCTCCACACCTCCACACCTCCACACCCCCACACCTACACACCTACACACCCCCACACCCCCACACCCCCACACCTCCACACCTCCACACCAACACACCCCCACACCCCCACACCCCCACACCTCCACACCTCCACACCAACACACCCCCACACCTCCACACCTCCACACCTACACACTCCCACACCTCCACACCCCCACACCCCCACACCAACACACCACGCCAGGGAGGGGCTTGGCTCTGGAAACGCCAAGCTGCCCCCGTGCTGTGCCTCCTTTCTTCCAGGGCGGTGTAGTGGGGTGGACCCTGGCTTCAGCAGGGGCTGGGGGGGTGGGGAGGTGGGGGGAGGGCTGGGGGGCGGACAGGAGGTGTGGGAGCCGGAGCCAGGGGTCCCATGTGAGAATGTGGCCAAGGCCAGCACCACGGCAGGACTCTGCACCATCTGTGATCCCAGCAGGGCTCCCTGGTAGAGCCGCACACACACACACACACACACACACACACACACACGCACACACACACACACGCACACACACACACTCACACAGACACGCACACACTCACACACACACACACACACGCACACACACACACGCGCGCACACACGCACACACACACACACGCACACATAGACACACACACACACGCACACAGACACACACACTCAGACAAACACGCACACACACAGACACACACAGATACACACACACAGGCACAGACACACACAGACACACACACAGACACACACAAAGACACGCACAAATGCACGGACACACAGACACATACCCGAGTGTATATACATGCTCACACACACACGTTCACGCAAACTGCACACATGAGAAGACGTATGGATGCACAATTGATGAAATGTTTGGTAAAACACGTTCAACGTACTGCATACATACATCTATGACAACTGAGATCATTTAACGAGAGATTGAATCCTAATTATGGATCGTCAAATGTGCTGGGTAAGATAACTGGTTGAATACATGATATAATGACTTACATGCGATAATGACTTAAGTGAGGTGACCATTAGCTGCCAATGACCTAACTGATGTGTTTCAGCAACTCATAATGTCACACCCATGTGGTCCTTCTCTCTGTCTCTTTCCCAATCCCCCTCCCTCCCTCCCTCCCTCCCTCCCTCCCTCCCTCCCTCCCTCCCTCCCTCCCTCCCTCCCTCCCTCCCTCCCTCCCTCCCTCCCTCCCACTCACTCTCTCCCTGCCCCCCCGCTCTGTCTGTCTGTCTCTCTCCCGCCCCTCTCTCACTCTCTCTCTCTCTCTTCCCCTCTCTGTCTGTCTCTCTCTCCCCCTCTCTGTCTGTCTCTCTCTCCCCCCCTCTCTCTCTCTATCGCTCTCTCTCTCTTCCCCCTCTCTCTTTCTCTCTCACCCCTCTCTCTCTTTCTCCCCCCCTCACTCTCTCCCCTCTCTCTCCACCCCTCTCTCCCTCCCACCCTCTCTCTCTCCCCCCTCTCTCTCCCCCTCTCCCCCTCGTCTCAGAGCTCAGGGTCAGATCCTCCTTGTTTTTCCTCTCCTTTCCTTGTGCTTCATCCAATCCAGCTATCCCACAATTCTCCATTCTTTTTTCTCTCATTCATGCATCCTGTTTTCTTCTGTCTCACACCCCACAATCTTGGCTCATCTCTGACACGCACACACACACATACACACACACAAACACACATGGACAAGCAGGATGGACCCTCTGCTCCTCTTTAAACCTTCTCTCTGTAGCCTCTCCTCCAGCTGGCTGATGAGTTCATTAGGCCGTGGGCAATGCCAAGGTGCACAGTGCTGTTGGCAAAACCAAGAGGGTCTGTTGGCCTCAAGTGACCACTGGGTCTCTAGGATGGTCATTAGAGGGGGGGCAGAATGCACCACATGGTGATATTCTGGGTGGTTTAGATGAGGTCCATTTCGGGAGGAGGGCTGTGATGTCCCACATTAGCAATCTGCTCTCCTCTGTTTTCCTCGAACTCCACGAGAGTCCCCGTTCAAAGGCTCGTCCGGATCGAAGGCTTCTCTTCAGTGGGTTCCCATACTAAACGGTCTGGGAAACAGATTCCTAATAATCCCCACAGGTCACAGTGACATCTGGCCTAACACTTGAGCACAGGCTCAATTAATTCAAAAATACAAAACAAAAAGTGCCCCGGGCAAGATCTGAGGAGATGCATGCCGGTGTGTGTTTGTGTGTGTGTGTGTTTGACCGTGCTTGTGTGTGTGTGTGGTGTTCTTGTGTGTGTTGACTTGTCGATCTCGGTCACGCCACGCCAAATGATGTTCAATGATGAGCAACGCCATAAGCTAATCAACCACTCCGAGAAAAAAACAATAAATTCGACAAGGTAATGTGAGAATTGTTATCCATTAGCAGAGGATGATGACTGTGCCCTTTCTCCACCTCTCTCCCTTCTCTCCATCTTTCTCCATCTTTCTACTCTCACACTCCTTCTTGCACATCGCTCTCCTTTTCTCTCTCCTCCTCCTCATTTTCTCGTTGCCCTCTCACCTCTCCCTGTTCCTTCCTCTCCTGCGTTCCTGCTCTCCTCGCCAGGTCGCTGGGGGTCAGAGCCCCTGGTGGCGGAGCTCAGGTGCAGCCCCAGCTGGCCTTGGAAGGGGTGAGGAGGGGGGGGGGAGGGTGCTGGTAAGGGTGGACGGGGTGACGGGGAGGGAGGGAGGCGTTCCTGGCTGTGTGGAGTAGAGAGGAGAGGAGGGGAGAGGAGAGGAGAAGAGAGGAAGAGGAGAGGAGAAGAGAGGAGAGGAGAGGAGAGGAGAGGAGAAGAGAGGAGAGGAGAAGAGAGGAAGAGGAGAGGAGAGGAGAAGAGAGGAAGAGGAGAAGAGAGAAGAAGAGAAGAGAGGAAGAGGAGAGGAGAAGAGAGGAAGAGGAGAGGAGAAGAGAGGAGAGGAGAGGAGAAGAGAGGAGAGGAGAGGAGAAGAGAGGAAGAGGAGAAGAGAGAAGAAGAGAAGAGAGGAAGAGGAGAGGAGAAGAGAAGAGAGGAAGAGGAGAAGAGAGAAGAAGAGAAGAGAGGAAGAGGAGAGGAGAAGAGAAGAGAGGAAGAGGAGAAGCGAGGGCTGGTGAAGAGAGGAGAGAATAGCAGAGGGGTGAAGGAGAGTGGAGAGGAGTGGCGAGAGGAGCAGTGGAGAGGAGCATGGGGGAGAGGATGGGAGAGAGGAGAGAAAGAGCAGAGAGGAGAAGGGAGGGGGTGCATGTGCCCGTCTGTGTAAAGTCAGACAAGCACCTGAGTGCACGGGCCCAGACATAAACCCAGAGAACAGAGAGACAGAAACAGAGAGAGAGAGAGAGAGATAGAAAGAATAAACGTGTGCATTTAAGGGAGAGAAAGAGAGCAGCTTTGTCCCTCACCCTCTTCACACCTCCCCCCCTCACCTCCCCTCCTCTCTGGGCGGACCCTAGGGAGCGGTCTGGCCGAGCCTGGCCTGCACGCCATCTGCTGCATAATGTAACGGGATGGAACTCCAAATCCTTCATTTCCACTCTATGCCTGTCATCTGTGTGTGTGTGTGTGTGTGTGCGGTGAGCAAGGGGATGTGTGTGTGTGTGTGTGTGTGTGTGTGTGGGGGGGTGCTCATATGGCCATACATACACACACGTATCTTCAGGGGCGTGAACGTGATGCATTTGAGCTGCATCACGTGTCGCTGGGACACTCATTTTTACGCCCGTTCGGCTTATTAGCACATGGAGTCAGGAGTGTCTTTTCAAATGAGCCCGCTTTCCGCTGCGATCCACAGCTTATCCACAGCCGACGACACCTTTCCGTGGCGGTACGATGCCAGTGTGCCAACACGTACGCACGCAAACAGCAAAACACAAACAGACGTGTTCCTGTCCCCCCCTCCTCCTCTGCGGAGCTCGTAACCTGGAGGTGGGAGAGTTGTCCTTCCAGGTCCCTGTGGGCTCTCAGTGATTGGAAGCCATCTGGTTCCCCCATAATAAGCTTTCTCCTCATTCAGTCTTTCTTTCTCCCCTTCCTCCTCCTCCTCCCACCATCTTTAACCCTTTTTCCTTGTTTATTTTTCCTTGATAAACAAACAGGAGCACACAGCTTCAGCAAGCCACTGGTTCACAACACTCAGAGGAACAATGTCATCTTCAACTCTGGTTTTTAGAATGGAGCCATGATGAAATATCACATCGTGAACTTTGAACCTTGACTGGATGGAATATGGCCGTCCTTGTCGACTGGACTAAAGTGAAAGTGACAGATCCTCCTCTCCAGCTCAGGAGCCCCCCGGCACAGCGACCGCGACTCTGTGTGTTCGCGTTACGGTTTGTGAAAACGCATTTTTCACAGACAAGCATCAAGAAACATTAACATTGCAACCTTTATTTTTTTGGCCTTTCGACCAAAACCTACACGCTTTATTTGTTTCTGCCATAGAACAATGATTTAATTAATTGTGCAAATTCAAAGTCAAACTTCACCCCACTGGTAAGCATTGGTATACTAAAAGGTCCCTGTGTATTCCTGATTACAATCTACAATGAGTTACTTTGACTTCCGATGGTGAAGGGATTGGCATCATATGGTATTGGATCAATCAGCATTGTTGCCATGGCTACAGGAATGGTTATGGGGAGAGAAGGAACTAAGCAGAGAAAGTACAAGAAGCCCACACACACACACTTACACACACACACACACACACACACACACACGCACACACACGTACACACACGTACACACACACACACACACGTACACACACACACTTACACACACACAGACACTTACACACACGTACACACACACACTTACACACACACACACACACACACACACACACACACACACGTACACACACACACACACACACACACTTACACACACACACACACACACGTACACACACACACACTTACACACACACACACATACACACATGCACACATACACACACGTACAAACACACAGACACACGTGCACACATACACACATACACACACACCCACACCAGCACACAGCACACACAAGTGTCTCTTCAAACTCGCGCGGTGCTGTCCAGGGTCCTGGTTCTGAAGCTTGGCCGCACGGTCCTTTGATCAGTCCTGCCTGAGAGTTTGATGCAATCTCAAACAACAGTGTGTGTGTGAGTGTGTGTGTGTGTGTGTGTGTGTGTGCATGCCTTACATCAATCACTACCAATGACCTGTTGTCTACATCATTATTGCATATCATCAGCACATACGATACGATCAGGAACATGCGGGGCAAAGCAAATGTATTTATGGTTCATAGTAATAGGGTTGTAGGACAGCATCAAAATGACGTGATATAAAAATGTTCGCGCAATAAAGCTAATCATTGTCTTATCAGATTTATGCCAAGAACCAAGGATTCGATAGGGAGCCCAGGGTCTGTGTATTATATCATGATTATGGTTGGGCCAGACAGAGCAGGCTGTCTGCATCTCATTCACGCAGAATAAAGAGGATCAATAAAGCAGCGCTACTGTTCAGCTGGGCTTGGAGGACTGTGCATATGTTAGCTAGCGCCTGGCTAGGCCAGCTCATCAGAGATCCTAGAGTCTGCTCCAGGCTCTGAAGATAGACATACTGTACACACACACACACACAGACCTACACACACACACAATCTACTGTATATATGGTAACGTAGCGCATTCAAACCCCACCGCCAGCCCCACCTAGCCACACACACACACACACACACACAAGCACGTGGGGAAGTCACACACACGCCAGATTAAAGTGGATATACCCATTACAAGCAACACAGCTATTTCTGGCTCCTCAGTCTCTGGATGTGCAGACAAAGTAATCACACGATATATCACAAACATCTCGTCCTGTCCCCCTCCTCACCTGCCCCTCCTCGCCCTCCCTGCCTGCCTCCCTCCCTCCTCTCCCTCCTCACCTTCCCCTCTCTCCCTCCCTTCGCTCCCTCTTTCCCTGCCTGCCTCCCTCCCTCCTCTCCCTCCTCACCTTCCCCTCTCTCCCTCCCTTCGCTCCCTCTCTCCCTGCCTGCCTCCCTCCCTCCCTCCTCTCCCTCCTCACCTTCCCCTCCCTCCCTCCCTCCCTCCCTCCGCTCCCTCTCTCCCTGCCTGCCTCCCTCCCTCCCTCCCTCCCTCCTCTCCCTCTCTCCCTGTCTCCCTCCCTCCCTCCTCTCAGTCCCTCACTCCTCACTTTCCTCTCCCTCCCTTGCTCCTCTCCCTCCCTCCCTCTCTCCTCTCCCTCCCTCCTTCCTCCTGCCTTCTCCTCCTCCTTCCTATCTCCTCCATCAACCAACTTCACGAGGCTGTATCTTTCCAAGTGACAGGGTAGTTTGAGATGGGGACTATATTGTTATTGGGCTCATCTGGGTATGGAGATTGACAAGCTGCTTGAGAAACAAACTGATCTACAGTCTGTTCAGCAGCTGAAAGAAGGCCTGTCACAGTTACTATATCCTAGTCTGACGTCTGAGAGACGACATGCAGTGTTGTCGACGGCTGTGTTCTTTGGTGAAATGAAAATAAATGCCATATGTAGAAGGATTCACCATTTGTATTTTTTCTAAAACATCAGCGTCAATGGTTTCCGAAGAAGCACATCTCTCTTGTTTATACAGAAATCTTTCTGAGGCTACTTTACATGGAGTCCACTGTACAGTAAGTTTGTAACATGAACACACACCTCTACACACACACACTCTCACAAACACACACACACACACCGCTGACATCACACTAATTTAATGCCTCATTCCCCGTTATTAATCCTGAGTTCCCTCCCCATTTTCTTTCTCGTTTAAAATCGGGGGCGCCACATGCTTCACCCCAAACAAAAGGGTTGGATTTATTCCTCTTTGGGGTGGGGGGGGGGGGGGTGGGGGGGGGTGGGGGGGGGGGTGGGGGGGGGGACATAACTCAGCCCCTGAAGGAAGACTTCCCTGCCAGCCCAGCTGCCAGCTATAATTAACTAACCCTGCCTTGTCTATCACTGATTATGTTTGACCTGGCTAATAAGGCATGCGTGTGCCACCTACGTGCGTTGGGAGACTGCGGCCTTAGTTGGGCCGGCTCGTCAGAAAAACTGCTATTGTCTCGGCTCTGATGGGACAATTGTGATGCTGGGCTGCAGAATGCTGCTGACAATAAGGCTGATATCTTCCTTTGGACAACAAGCCTTTGATTAGTCAAGGTAGTGTTGACAATGGGGGGGGGGGGATTTGTCATGGTAAAGATAATCAAGGTCACAAATGAAAATGTTTTTCGTTTGGTTTGTTATTTATTATTGGCGAAACGTGCCAACAGCCCTTTTGCAGTCACTGGAAATTCCTGCCATCTTCCATCAGCAAATATCATTTCAATGTCATGTAAGTCTACATTGTAGCATAACGGATGAATTAATCATAAGTGAATCAAAGTGATGAAATTACAGGAGGCCATGAAAGATTAATACTTGACATTATCCAGGCTGCTGTGCTGTAGGTGAAGCAGTCAGGCTTCAGATGAACCAATAACACGAGGAGACGTTAGATGAGATCTCCATTGTCCTGAGTACAGAGAAGCCTTCTGCATGACCTTCTGCATGACCATGGCAGCGTACATCTGGAGAAATGAAAGGATGCTGAGCCTCTCTGAACGCCCCATTTCTGTCTCTTGTATTTTCTCTCTCTGATTCTCTCTTTCTCTCTCTCTACTTCACTTTGTTTCTCTCACTCTCTCTCTCTGTTTCGCTCTGTCTGTCTCACTTTCTTTCTCTCTCTCTCTCCTCCCTCTCCGTCTCGAGGCGAGAGATCAGTTTTGCGGCAGTGGGGAGCTGGTGTTTGGCCTGCGGTCCCTGGACACAGATTCTGTCATTGTCCCACAGCTGCTGCTCGCCCCCCCCTCTCCCCTCCTCCCTCTCTCAGCCCCCTCCCCCTCCTCCTCCTCCTCCTCCCTCCATCCTCTGCTGCCCTCTGGCTCCTTGTGGGCTGTGGCCAGCCTTCCCCCAGGGCGTAGCTGCTCTCCACCCCCCTAATGAAGACTGACATGCGTCCAGAGGACTGATATCATCTGGAACTAGCTGCTCTCTGCTTCCTCCACTGTTCGAGCCCCAGTGATGTGAAGCTACACTCAGAGAGGCCCTGTTCTACACCCAGAGAGGCCCTGCTCTACACCCAGGGAGGCCCTGCTCTACACTCAGAGAGGCCCTGTTCTACACCCAGAGAGGCCCTGCTCTACACCCAGAGAGGCCCTGCTCTACACCCAAGAGGCCCTGCTCTACACCCAGGGAGGCCCTGCTCTACACCCAGGGAGGCCTTGCTCTACACCAAGAGAGGCCCTGCTCTACACCAAGAGAGGCCCTGCTCTACACCCAAGAGGCCCTGCTCTACACCCAAGAGGCCCTGCTCTACACCCAAGAGGCCCTGCTCTACACCCAGGGAGGCCCTGCTCTACACCCAGGGAGGCCCTGCTCTACACCCAGAGAGGCCCTGCTCTACACCCAAGAGGCCCTGCTCTACACCCAGAGAGGCCCTGCTCTACACCAAGGGAGGCCCCGAAGATATGCAATTGTATGAATTATGAAGACCTCATTGTTTTTATTAATGAGCAGTGTGATTGATATTAAGGAATATGAAACTCTGTAATTGTCTCTTGATATGAGGAATCTCCTACAGGATTGGCCAGTCTGCCGCTGGGTGAGATATCAAATTGACAATTCCCATGGGGCATTTTTGTAATGGTCCACTGACACATCACTTGAAATAACTCATCCAGCATTGTGGCCTGTGACAGGCCCCTGTGTCTCTGAGCTTTCTGTGAAGGTCCAGTTTAGGTCAGATTATGGCTTCAGTTCAGGGTCTGTATTCACATCCGATCCACAACTTAGACAACAACAGCCTCAACAGATACAGACAGTAAAACAGAGAGGAGGAGCTAATCTGGACCAGGACAGTATGTCACAGATCTACACTGATTATAATCCATGTAATACTCCATCATATATGACTGTGTGCATGTTTAGCACATTTCCTAGAAGTAAAGTGTGCTTGTAGGAGATCAGCTGATGTGCTGTTTGTCCCTGCGCCCCATGCGATCCACCCCTGGTGAACCATAATTAAAACCCATGTGGGAAAACACCTTAACTGACTCAGGTAAGCGTAAATGAAAAGAGAGGGAGAGGGAGGAAAAAAAAACAACAACCTGATGCCATTAAATGCAATTTCCCCTGTGTGTCAGCACAGCCATTTGTCAGCTGCTAACACTGCACGCTTTATTAAAAACCTCATCCGCTTCAATTAACTGGCCCCGCAAAGCACTTTAACTCCGCTTTAATCCTGTCAAGATGTTTAAACAGGCTTCACGTACAGTAGGTACATCATTCTAAACTCGCCCCAGATTTTTTTATCTTCTCCATCTCTCCTTCCGTTCTTCCAGGGCGAAGCTGGATGTTTTCGCTCAGCTCTGGTCTGGATGTGTGAGTGTGCAGATTTTGCACCTAGAAAGCTCCGTGCAGCCGGTCTCAGTGGTCCTGGCTCCACTGATGTGACATAAGCCCCCTGTTTTGCTTTTGTTCAGCTTCCTGTGCTACCTCCACCCCTCCTGTTTTGACGCTTGGCACCGAAGCCGTCGCCAGGGGAACCTGAGTGGCGCTCGCAGGGTAGAGGAAGGTGTAAATTGGGTGATTTCTGGATGCAAAGACATCAGTGAAAGTTTCCCCCCGGTTCCCTTCTCCCTCACTTCCACTCCTAGAGGGACGAGGGGACGGTGGGGGGGGGGGGGGGGGGGGGGAGTGAGAGAGCTGGGCAGAGAGGAGGGGCGGCCAGGGGGGGCGTTACAAGTGACCATGAGTAAACAGGTACACCTACCCCCCCGTCATTTTCATATTTATCAATTTGATGTTGATGAAATATGAAAATGTAATCAGCGGGACGAGATTTAAAGGCGAGCAGGTGTGACTTGCCTTTGATCATAAACGCTCCCAGCCGCAATTATGCCCGAAACGGCTCCTCGCCATCAGGGGGCCAGTTGCAGATTATCTATTTTTAATCAGAGTTGTTAGCATCAGTGATGGATGCTCGTATCCTCTTATGGCTCTGTGTGTGTTTGCTGGCTGTGCATTTGCATGGGCATCCTGTGTGTTACTGGAAGGTGTGAAGTTCACATTTGACATCTGCTAATTCCACTCCTCTACCACCCTGTAAAGTGGGACATTATGTTAATGATATAGGATTTAAAATTCCAGCAATTATTAATTTAAACTAACATAACATAAGCTTGCCAATAGATTTTCTCACATTAAACAATGTACATAAACAATTCTAAAACAATAACTTTTTTATGTATTATCATTTTTTTCTCTGAATGGACTGAATGGAAATGATACAACTAGATTTGAGATACATTTTTTAAGACTTGCTAATAAAAAGAACATTTCCAACAGAAATGTATGAAACTCAAACAGAAACGCTGAAAAAAAAATCAATATTCACTGACGACATTTTAACACGGATCATACACAGATTCATATGTGATTCAAGTGTGTGTGTTTTTCTCCAGTGTGTGTGGCCCCTTACTGGACCGTGTGCTAACCCTCCACAGCTGCAGAGGCCCCAGGAGGGTTAGGGAGGGTGGAAGTACTGACGAAACACAGCAGACCTCATTTCCATGGTGCGACGGCAGAGATATTTCAGTCCGTGGATCTGTCCCCAGTGCTACTGCTCAATCTCTCCAGCCCTGTCAGTTAGACTTTTCATCAGTTACACACCCTGGATGTTTGGTAACAAAATTGATTATGTAGACCAGGTTTGTGGGTGTGTGTTTGTGCGCGTTTGATGAGAGCATGAAAATAGATTTGAACCAAATCATTCCTAACTACCATAACCAGAGGGTTTGGACACAGATACAGCTGCATGACTGAACGAGAGGAGCGAACAGTTGAAATATCCCTGGAACTCTCCAAGCCTCAGTCACATCCTAGCAGACACAAACAAAAGTAAAGTCATTTTTCAAGAAGAAAAAAAAGCGTATTTTTGGGGGGGTGAACACATTTATTTATTGTTGTATCAATAAAAAGGTGTGCAGAAGGAATTGGGTGCAGTGCTTCACATACTCTTCGACACCCCCAACGAGTAGGTAAAAAAAAAAAGAAAAAAGAAAAAGGAATAGAAGGATCTAGGCTTCAGGTTCTCTAAATATCCCTGTCAATCAAAAAGCGTTTCTTCCGAGTGGGTTTTCTATCTGTCAAGGGTCATAGAGAGTGAGGATGAGACCCTCCCCCACCCCCCCCCACCCCCCCCACCCCCCCCCACCCCCCGCCCCCTTCACCCCCCCCCCCTCGCTCCCTCCGGCTCCTCAGAGGTGCATCTCCACCTTGTGCATCTCGTCTGGGCATGACCTGTTGCTAGGTAACCCTGGGTCACAGCTGCAGACTAACGTAGAATCTTCTTTGTACTTATCAGAGACTTATGTGGGAGACGGGCTGTAATTTATTAGTTTGATATTGCGAGGCAGAGCAAGTTTGGGATTGTAAAAGAGGATGGCCTATAGCTCATCAAAAAGCTGATTCCGGATGCAGGCTGTGTCCTTATGAGGGGCATTCTGTGGAGGGCATCATAACATCCATTCAGGATCTTTTACAAAGTGAATCATCAAGTATTAACCAAATACAAAGCCAATGGTAATTGCCTTTTCAAGCTTGTAATTGAACAGATGTGGTCTGATGCTGGAAGGCTCAAAGAAGAATGCGTTAAGGTTGTCAATTTACGCACAAAACCTGATTCAGTGTGTTGGTGCTTTATGTCTCTGAGGTGATAGTTGTGTGAACACAACTCAGACAATGTTGATATTGTACCTGTAGGTGGTATTTGTGCGTATTTTTGTGTTTTCCTTTGTTGTCAGGGATTTCACACAATCGTTTTGACAAGACGCGACAGAATTAGCTGTGTTTTCAGTGATTCCCATCCACCTCTCCTGGACTTCGGCGCAGCCTTATTTGACGCTGCATCTGTCGTAGTGGTGAGAGCCAGCCAGCCAGCCCAAGTCTCCTCTTCCTCCTGTTCTCCTCCTCATCCTAATGAAAGCACACGCTTCCATCCTGCTCCCACCAATGGAGACTTCGTGCTTTGTTAAAGTCCTTACTAATGTGCATGTGATGAATATTTTTCAGATGGCTCCTCTAGGCCATATCTGATCAAAACAAATGCACCTGCACTTTTTGCAACTGCGAATCCCCCGAGACCGGTAAAAATTGACTCCCTGGCTTCCTCCATGAGGCAATTATGTGCCATCTGTTCACTTCTTGGTGCTTCCAGCTCGTTTTGTTTCTGCGATTGTTCCTCCTAATATTATACCCCTAAAAGTGTTAGAGAGGGGGTACACAAAATGAGGAGTGGCGTGAGGAGAGATTAATCGAATCTAACAGCAGAACCAGGTCTGCCCCCTTTCTGAAAGACGACAGTCCCACCAGAATGAAGACCATTACCATATTCATCATCTCATATGAGGGACAGGGTGGATGGGGGGGGACGGGGGGGGGGGGGGGGGACGGGGGGTGGGATGGGGGGGGGGGCAGAAAAGTAATGTGTAGAATCTGACATTTACAACAATCTCACTTATTCCGCTCGCAACAGCTTTGGCTCGATTGTTTATCTAAGAGCAAAGAGAAAATGTCATTTGAAGATGTTGTTTTGATGTATTTGTTGTCACGTGGCTGCTAATAATAAAACCAAAAATGCCCCGGTCCTATATGTGCTCGCCATATTTCCTTCTCGTTTCGTTGGCGAGCTGAATCCCATTATTGTTTGTTACAGTAACTATTGGTCCCATTACTCTCTGTCACACTAAACAGGGCTAGCACAGCCAGCGTGGATATTTAATAGGGCCATGGTTGCAGGCAGGCAGCTGGATGGCAGAGTTTAACAGTCCTATCATTAACATGGGGGGTCTGCTACAACCCTGGGCCTATATACTTTTCCATTGCTAGCGACAGATCTGAGGTAGCCCTAATCAGTCAGAGAAGCCAGGATGCCCGGAGGATCTGCAGTGACATTCAGCAACAGTGATGTCTCAGGACCCATCTGTTTTCTGGGGGGGGGGGGGGGGGGGGGGAGGCGGGGAGGGGGGGAGGGGGAGGGTGGGGGGGGCAGTGTTTCACGTGTGTAATTCTTTGTGAGGGCCGCTGGATAAAAGATGCAGGGTCCCTGGGAGAAGATAACTGTTAACCTTGCAGGCTAAAGGATAACCAGGGAAATGGAAGACCTTATTTTATTTTTTTCCTTGGGCGGTGGGAGAGGTTCTGCGAAGATCCACTGCTGTTGCCATAGATGGTGAGAGGGAAATAGGAAGAGGAACATTGGAGGATACTGTACTCCATTTACTTAACCCAGGGGGGGGTTACATTTACATGGTACTTCACATCAGAACCAGATGCAGTTTTTACTCACAGACCAAATTGATCATGTAGGTCCCCACAGATGAGCAGAAAACAGGAAGAATATGTGAGTCAGATGGCTCAGCAGGTTAAGACGTTGGCCTCATGAGCAGAAAGTTGTGAGTTCGAACCCCAGCTGTGATTGCATGATGTTGTGTCTTTGGGCAAGGCACTTCACCCTACTTACCTCAGGGAGAATGTCCCTGTACTTACTTTAAGTTGCTCTGGATAAAAGCGTCTGCTAAATGAGTATTTATTTTATTTATAAGACAGCTGAATGAACCCCAGCATGGATCCACAATCAGCTTCTTCATTTCTGCTGATGAGGCAGGTTTTCTCTTCATAACAAGTGTAACACAACACCCAAGAACATGGCAGAAGAGGACAACTTAATCATGGGTGTAGGTTTGACTTTGAAAGTGGGGGGGGGGGGCAGATTTGCTGGGAAAAAAGGCGATTTCTTCTCTTTCACACTTTCAAAATAAAAGTTCTAGTTCTAATAAAAGATCTATTTACCCTATGGTATAGGCTCATTTTTTGGGGGGGGGCATGCAGCATTTACCAGTATTGGGGGAGGGGACACACATCCCCCCCATCCTCCCTGGTTCCTACACCAATGACTTAATGAAAGTAAATGACTCGGTGGTTGCTGCAGTGATCAATAGACCATTTTGGTGCCTTAGGCATAGTTCCTCTATGAAGCCCCAACCAGCGAACCAACTGGGTTTGGACATTCTAGACGGCATTGTGGGTCCAGAGGAAGACCAGAGCTCACCTTCAACCAGCTGGGGCAGTCTGGGGCAGGAAGGTCACATGGGTGTCCTACCTGCCTGGCACAGGTTCTCACAGGACAGGTAAGGAGAGGCTCACCGTCATGTTTGCTACTAAGGTCCATGACGTGTTCATCTGTATGCAGTCACATGTGGCACAAAGTATCGGTTCAAATTATTGAACCAAATAGAACCAAATTAGGAATTTAGGGAAATTTTCCTAAACTGGAAAGAATATATGGCACGTGCATGCAACTACTGAAAGGATATCGAGGCACAGTCCAAAGAGATTTGAAGAAATGAAGATGTTGAACCTACCTTGCTCCTGCTGAGCCTCCCCAGCCTGCACAGCTGGCGGCAGCTGCTCGGATCGAGGAGCAACTGGTGAAGACAAAAACTGTTGTCATGAAGATCTCTGTCACACACTACTGTGAAAAAGAAGAAGTAAGAATTGGTTTATAGAAAATATCGTTGCTATTTTTTCAACTACTTGTTTTTTTCGCCTTTTATTGTGGGATATGAAGTGTTTGTAAGACACTGGCGCAGCCAACATTGATGTTGCTGACTAAATAAATTTTACTTATATTTTGCACACATATTTTGCTTTAACAATGAAGACAGAGGGTGATATTGAGTGATCTAATACCACTGTCCATTGCAAAACACACAAACGGTAAGAGATGTCATGCAAGTCAGTGGCACTACAGTCCCACACTATCGTGAATCAGAATCCAAATCTGTTTTATTCGCCGTGTAAATTGCACAAACACGGGATTTACCGTGGCAGGATGGAGCTAATAATGAACATATACGGGACTTAAAAATAAAAAAGTAGGCAAGTACGTTAAACTATCACTTTAGAAGAATAAACCGTCGGAGATCAAATACATTTAATAAAATATGTTTGAAAAATAACAATATAACTGTACGTAGGGATAGTATACATATAAAAATATGGGTGCGAGTGAATATATAATACGGGTGGGAAGTAAGGACCTGCAGATGACTAAATTGTTCTGTCTGCAATTTAACATCAAGTAAATCGGATGAACGAGATGATCACACGTACCAGCCAATCTTGTATTTTTAGGCACCAGGGCCCATTCATAGGACAGAGCTGGGTCCACCTCAGGTAACCTTTCAAGTAGGCAGGATGAGTTAGGTAGCAGTGTGCTGCCACCTAGTGGACATAAAGAGGAAGATCAGCAAAAGACCACCTCTCAAAGACAGTATCTGTTTCTCTATGCCTTCCACACTATTGTGTTTTAAATGAAGTCCTAATTTGTCCACTGGTGGAAGCTGTCCATGTAAAGCAGGGGTGGGCAGTCCTGGTCCTCGAGGGCCACTGTCCTGAAGGTTTGAGATGTTTCCCTGCTCCAGCACACCTGATTCTATTTACACTCCTGACACCCTTGATGTAAAGGATAAATACCCTATTCTACCATAGTTATGTAATTAGCAAATTGAACAGTTTGAGGTGTGACTCAAATGGAACCCTGGATGTTAGTACAAATAAATGATCTACATGTCCCACAGCATTATGTGTATTACTGGGGTTATTTTTCCAAGATGCTTATATTTCAGTTGTTAAAATGACTCGTCTGACCAACAACAGATGTGGTTTCCTGTCAAATAAAAAGTTATTCAAGAAATTAATGTCAGTCAAGTTGTGCGAAAAGGGGAGGGAGAGGGAGTGGACATGTAAGGGGTGTGACAGAGGGGGTGGAGGGGTGGAGGGGGTGGAGGGGTGGAGGGGGTGGAGGGGGTGTCACTGCGAGACTGTGAGACAGTATCTAGAGAGAGGCATTGGACCAGCAGCTCACCTGAGCCCAGGTAACACCATGTTTAACTCTTATTTTGGTTCTCTAGTCTAATGGCATGAACAAGAAATAAACACAGTGGGAACAAGAACATTTACATGTAACCATTTTGTACGTATTGTTGTTTTATAAGTATAATAGGTGACCTTTGTCATGTAATATGGTTAATGTATTTTAGAGTCTAGATCATTCGGGCAGTTATATATTCACATAATTTGTATTTATTTTTATCAACATATTCTATCTACATTTCTTTTATCTACAAACTAGTGAATATCTTAGACGAGAGCGTTGGCCTATCGGGATAGTTTTTTTTATAGATATGAGCTATTTTAAAGTGGTATTGAAAGTCAAATATTCTCAATAATGAATGTTATCATTTTATTTTTTACACTCAACACCTCAGCTCATGCCATCTAGTAACTTAGCAACCAGTGTCCCTCATTCAACATTTAAGTGGGGTAACGTGAGAGGGGCCTGGTGGCCCCGTGCTTTAGAGGGGCTGGGATTGGTTACTGGCACACTTTCTCACATTTTAGCACATTCCAACGCACAGGTAGATGCGTCTGTACTCAACCTGCTGATTGATATTACTGGCACCTGTATGCAGAGGAGTGCATGCTTTGAAAAGCCTTCACCTGTCTCCAACACGTACCTTTTAAACATCGCTGACATCAAACACTCAATTGACCTACATGTGTAGAACAAAACAAGCAGATATATCATCTTTGGGTTTTGTCCATTCAAACCCTGAGACACGGCGACGTGTCATTGGTTCACCTATTCAGAACACGAGGAACTGTGCTTTTCTCCGTTCGCAATCTGAGGTCATATGTTTCCAGGGGGACCTCTTTGTGAGCGCACGGGGGGTAAAGTGATACCTGTGCCTTTCATCCTAGCAAAAGCCCTGTTGTTTTGCTGCTGGTGTGAAAGGGATTCTCTATCTAGGACTCCAGAGTTAACCTATATAGCCCGCACACTCACCTATCCAGGCTCATACTAAGACTCGACCCACCCTTATATAAACTAAGCACTCAGGCTGGGCCACAAACCCCCCTGTGATGCGTCCTCTAGCCTTAGGAGGCACATCTCACATTGGTGCTGAAAGACGGGCTCAGTTTCAGTGCCGTGAGCAGATAAGCAGCTCGGTGCTGGCGAGCAGCGACAATAGGAGGTCTGTGTCCCTGCTGAAGCCAGCGACCTGAGACAGCTGAAGACTGGTGATGACTGACAGCATGAGACAGCTCCGCTCTCCCAGTCCACTGAACAGATTTTGCCTTTAGAGCTTTTCTCGACTGAATACTATCGTTTTCAACCGAAAAATAATGACCTTCCCAGCGGAACTGACCGAGACTCAGGACCATCTCCACAGGCAAACGCTTTCACGCCGATGTTAAACTCAGTTTCAGCGTCTTCTACTAATATGCCTTAAACAATGTTTCTATGCGTGTACAAATTCCCTAATGTTCCACTGCTGTGTTTTATGTATTTATTTATTTTTACTTGCAGGCTTCTAAGCAGCCAATAGAGTTGAAAAGGGATATCTACCGCTCAAGGCCAACCGGAGTGTTTCTCCATCCTGTCCTCTGTGATGTTAATGAGGTCTCACTCGGAGAGAAAAGCCTTCTCAGGCCTCTCCGCCCTGATGACGAACAGTTCCCCCATTCAGAGCGGCATGGCTTCCCCCCGGGGCTCCGTCTTCGAACCCGTCACCCTCACCGCTCCGCCCAGCTGGGTGGCCCAAGCCCTGTGCAACCTGGAGCAGGGAGAGCGAGAGCTGGAGAGGCTGAGGGAGCGGCAGATGGCGGAGGTGGAGGAAGTGAACGAGGAGCTGGGAAACGCCGTCATCGAGGCCCAGAGAGAAGAGCGCCGCCTGCTGGAGAAGGTAGCGCAGGACCACAGAGAGGCTCAGCGGCGTCTGGAGCAGGTGAAGAGGGAGAACGCTGCAGCAGTGCGGGTCGGGCAAACCCTGGTGGACCGGCAGCTCCGCAAACTGGGCCAAGTAAAGGAGCAGATCCAGAGGTGGGGCACCACTAGTGGAGGGTCGAACAAGAACCAGCTGCAGAGGGGTGTTGCGGAGGTCACCCAACCCTGGGAGATATCCCTGTCGTTGAAGAGGGTCACTTTCCTACCAAGCACCCAGTCGGTGAGCCTCGGTGAAGTTGACGTCCAGGAACACAGCCTGAGCTACCCCATCGGAGTGTGTGGAGCCCAGGGGCAGAAGTGCGCCCTCCACTCGGGAGAAATGACGTTTGCAAACTGCGGACCGGTGGAGATCAGAAAAGACCATTCCTCCAACGGCGGCGGAGCAGATCACCGACGCAAAGAGACCGCCAAGGCCAACAGTGGGAGCATGCGCACGGTGAGGAAGCTGCGTCTCTCATCTCCAGGAGAAGATGAGTTTAAGGAAGAGTCCCAGACGCCGGTCCCAAAGTCCCCGGTGAGTCCTCAGCCACGAGACGTTTCAGAGTCTTCTCTGGAGGAGGAGCTGGAGTCTCTCTGCTCAGACACCCTGGGGCAGGACTTGTTCTTGGCCTTCCCTCCCATCTCCAGCCAAGGAGAGTCCGAGGGAGTCGAGCCACCAGTGGGGCAGAATGGAAACAAGAGGCGCTCCATCCTCAAGGGGAAGAGAACTCTGGTTCTGGTCTCCAGCGAGGAACCATCGTGCCCCCCTGAAGGGAATGGAGAAGTTCCACTGACGTCATGGGATGCGACCGCTCCCAAGACCACCTCCAGAGGAACCTCTTCCAGCCTTCCCAGAAACTGTCCTCCCTCAAGCCTGTCTCTCAACAGACAGCCCAGAGGAACTTCTATGGAAGAAGCAAGCCCTCCCTCACCAGAAGACAGTGAGGATGCCTGTGACACCTACACAGTGAACTCCCCTCTCGGCTCTTTGAACCAGGAACCAAGGCGCACCATGTCCACGGCCGACCTCTCCGGCAAGGTCCGTCTCTTAATCGACGGAGGGAAAGCTCCGGGATTTAGAAGAGGTAATCGGGCCTGTATGTGCTCTGATCCGTCGACCCTTCATCCAGAATCTGTCAGGAGCCCCACAAGTTCGGAGGAAAGGGAGTCGAGAGCCCAGAGCCCGGTGAAGCGGGGCGTCACATCGAAACGTGTGAGCCGCTCCTTATCCATGTCTGCCATCGAAGGCGGAGGAAGTGTGAACCCGAGCAAGGAGCAGCAGCAGTCGGAGAAAGGGAGGAAAGAGGGAGCATGGAAGACAGCCTTGGGAGAGATGGAGGAGGAGGGTGGATCCCACGCTTTGGATTCAGCATGCCTGCTGAAACAGTCAGGGAAGCAGGGCTCCGGACGGACTGACTTCAGCCTGCCCAGCGGGCTCCACGCCACCGTCAAAGGGCAGCTGTTTGTGGTGGACTGCGGAAACGCCCGAATTCAAGTGACCGACCTCCAAAAGAACGTGGTGCAGCAGGTGTCCCCTGCTGGGACCGAGAGATCCGCCCGCATCTGCAACTACTTCGACGTGGCCGTGAACTCCAAGGGCCTCATCGCTCTGACCTGCGCCGCCGAGAGAGCGCTGCTCGTGTTCAGCCGCCACGGCCGTCTGCTGCAGACCTTCGGCGGTACGCTGATGGGATCCACCAATGAGGAGCTGGATGCCCCCAGAGGAGTGACCGTCACTTGTTTGGATGAGTTCCTGGTGGCGGACATCAAGCGCGGTACTCTGACTGCCTTGAAGCTGGATTCAAAGACGGCCGCTCGGCTGGAGCGCACCATCGTCACAGGGTTCCACAGGCCCTACCTGGTGGCTGCCTGCCCGACGTCCGGCCTGATGGCTGTGTCGGAGAGGGGCAACGAGAGCGGCCGTGCTGCTTGCATCCGGGTGTTGGACCCTGGCTGGAAGACCATCCGAATCCTCGGGGTGTGCTCCGGGTTGGGGCCCGTTCTGACATGCCCCTGGGGGCTTTGCCTGGACAGTGATGGGGACATCCTGGTGGCAGACTGGGGCTCTCAGCAGCATCGTGTTGTGTTGTACCCAGCTAAAGGAGTGGGCTGGCCCATCATCACCCAGGGCCTGAGCAGCCCCCGGGGCCTCGCCCTGCTGCCTGAGGGCCAGCTGGTGGTGTCCGACAGCATGAACCACTGCATCAAGATCTACCGCTACAAGTGAGGAACAGAAGGAGTGAGGGACAGAGATCTGGAGACGCTTATTCAGTCATATAACTTGGCGTTCAGCTGATAACTTGGCGTTTACTCAGTATGCCTTCAATACTTTCGAAAAGATTTGATGTCTTGTTGGGAGGGAATCAGTCATTCACATATTAAGAGAATTATGTATTATATAAAAAATGTAACACATTATTTAGAAAATATACATACTTTGGAAACTTTCCGAAATGGTAAAAATAGATTTTTGCTTGCCATTTCATCCCATATATACTGGGATTTCACTCTATACCATATTTTTCTAATTAATTTAGTTTCAAGTGGTGAACAGGTATAATTTCTTATATTTACAAATCGCACATTTAAAAGCATGTATAACTATCTTTGATTGACGTGTGTTTACCTTCACACATTTAAAGACACAGACATACAAACACGTACACACACTGAAATGATTCATTATTTGTGAAACTTTGGGATTTGTGATTGAATACTTGCTTTTGAGAAAGAATAAGAATATCTTAATGCAAATCAAATCAACAATAATGCATAACCATAAATGATCTATTTTGCTATTATGTTGAGGGAATAAAAGAAGGTAGGTTTTTCAGTTCTGTTGGAGCCTGAAATTCTGGGTAGAACCTTGACCAATTTAAACTTAAATTCAGTTGAAATGAGGCTGTAAATGAATAAACGTAAATTCTAATACTATCACTATGCACACATTTCACGGTTGCAGATTGTTAAATTGAGGGAATTAATAAACCTTTGGCTTGGACTAAATTGTTGTTTGTTTTTTTTGTTTGATGTTCATTTGTTTTGATAGCTTTTTCACCCATAGAAAAACACTTTAAGAAACCGATTAGTTTCAAATCAGACTGTCTGGCATGAATGCTGGAGGGCCAGCTGAGGGGGGAGAGCTGAAACCATCTGTCTAGTTTGATGTTCTACAATCCCAAAACAAACCATCTGACCAACTGGGGGAAAGAGAAGAGTGAAGGAGATTGTTTTCAAACCCATCTGTGTTTGATTTGTGTCGTAACTGTGTTCTTTATCTGTTTGGATCAATGTTTTCGGGGCTGAACTGAGTGTTCAAAGTCCTTCTTAGACCAATGAGGACCGACTGGCCTGGTAAGAACAAATAGGACTTGATGATGAATACAGATAATTAACTTGATATGTAAACAACATCAAATAATCACACTGCTTGATTTTTCTTCATGATTTGTGCAGTAGTTTACTGTAGAGATGTTAATGTTTAGAAGAGTAAAACAGCATATGAGATTCGGACATGCTCCATTGTTTCCAAAATAGAATTATCAGATTTCCACAAAAATGAACAACTCTATAACCTTTTTTGTCAAGAAACATTTTGCAACAGCTCACCCCCCCCCCCCCCCCCCACCCCCCGCCCCATCTTGTCAAGGAAAAACACACATCTACACACAGGACTTTCCACCCACTGGAGCCAGGAGTCTGTATAAAGATCCATGTCAGCTCAGCTTCAGCACAGTCATGCCCAGAACTGCTCCTCCAGGATTCACCATGAAGATGCTGTCTCTGACCCTCTGGCTGTGTTTACTACTGGGATTCAGCAGAGCTGCTCCCTCGTAAGTACTGACACACTGCCAGGCCCTAACCCTAACCCTCTGGACTCACTTGTCTGGTCTTTCCAAGACCATGAGCACGTTTACCTAAACCTAAACTCACAGAGAACAGGAAGATATTCAGTTCAGTCTTTCACTCTTGGTAAACCATGTGTTCCACAGGGGCTTCAGTCTAATTGTTTGTATATTTGTTTCCTTCTAATCAGGCACCATGACAAAACGATAGCAGGTGGGTCTTTGAAGAATGTCGCCGTTAGGTTGTTGAGTTCATTGAAGTCAGGGTCTGTATTTTTAATTCTCTGAACTGATTGATATCTGAGTATCCAGGCCTCACCTGAGTGGTTCTGTAGAGCTCCTCTGATGAACAGCCACTTTGTGTGGGTCACATGACTCTATCCAAGCAGGCTCTTCCAAAAATGTGGGGTTGCAGAGGGTCACGCTTGTTAAATCCTTCTCACACTTTGATCTATCTCCCATATATGAATGACCTTTCAACCACGTTGACATGATGATTGGTCAGATCCGCCCCACGAAGAGGCTCATCATGCTGCCAAGCCAGACCGGTGTGATGGCATCGAGTTTGACGCCATCGCACCCGATGAGAAAGGAAACACCTTCTTCTTCAAAGGTACCGTAGGCTTCTGTATCACCAAAGCATTCATCAACTTTTCGGACTTTTCTTTAAGATCATTTTTTTCCGAGCTGAGTACAAGGAGAACATTAGGATTTTGTTTTCTCCACTTTTGGAGAAAGTTTTGGACTGTTTTGGACAAATGTGGGGGGGGTCAGATGGCTCAATGGTTAAGGCGTTGGCCTCATGATCGGAAGGTTGTGAGATCGAGCCCCGGCTGGCTATATGACGTTGTGTCTTTGGGCAAGGCACTTCACCCTACTTGCCTCAGGGAAAAATGTCCCTGTACTTACTGTAAGTCGCTTTGGATAAAAGCGTCTGCTAAATGAATAAATGTAAATGTGTGACAGATCTATTAGGGAGTATGTTGGGTCTGAGAGGAGGTCTGCTTCATGCACCCCTTTAGGTGACCACCTGTGGAAGGGCTTCCACGGAACCTCTGAGCTCTCCAACGAGACCTTCAAGGAGCTGGACGAGCACCATCACCTGGGACATGTAGACGCTGCCTTCCGCATGCACAGCAAGGACAAACCTGAAGACCACGATCACATCTACTTATTTTTGGTACTGTCAGCTTTCTGTCACCTTCACAGATTAAGGCAAATCCTGCAGGATCTCGACTTCTTTAGTTCTGGCTGGCGTGAAATGTGTTTGGTTTCATGGTCAATTCCTCATGTTCCTTATGTGTTGAACAGGATTTCTCTCTGGCGTTTGTGTTCTGACTACAGGATGATAAAGTATTCAGCTACTTTAACCAGACCCTGGAGGAGGGATATCCTAAAGACATCCAGCAGGATTTCCCAGGTGTCCCCAGAGACCTGGACGCTGCAGTGGAGTGTCCACAGGGAGAATGCATCTCTGACTCGGTCCTGTTCTTCAAAGGTAAACATATGGTCCCATATTTACTTTAATTCATCATCCATTCGTGGGACTCTACCATTGCTTCGTGTATCTTGGTAGGCGACACGGTGTACAGTTACGACATCCCAACCAAGACGGTGAAACAGAAAGTTTGGCCTCACCTTCCCGCCTGCACCTCTGCCTACCGCTGGCTGGAACATTACTACTGTTTCCGAGGAAACGAGTTCACCAGGTTCCATCCTGTTACTGGGGCTGTGGAGGGAGATTACCCCAAAGATGCCAGAGCTTACTTCATGAGATGCCCCAATTTCGGTGAGCGGATCATTCGGAGATGTGTCCTGAAGTAGCAGACTACTGTAGACTGCTGAATTTGCTTCATAATAATGATGGATTACATAATGTTGAAGCACAAGTAAATCAAACATTGGCTTTATTGAAGACGATATTTTAAACTTTTATTCACGGTTGGGTTCCAGGACATGGAGGAAGGTACGCGGTGCCGAAATGCAGTGAGCTCAGCCTGAATGCCATTACAGTCGACAGCGCTGGGAGAACCTACGCCTTCAGAGGTCAGTGTCACTATCTTCTCTGCGTGTGTGAGGTGTGACTGATACATACTACAGGGCAACTCTCAGGTCAAACAGCAGGGTTATGGAGACGACCCAGGGTTGACCTGCAAGAGGTCTGTATGAGCGCTGTTCATTGGTGTTTAGTAATGAGGTAAATGAAGTTATAATAAGTAGGAGACGTCTGATTCCCTCACTACAGATTCTTATTACATGCGCCTGGACACGCACCGCGACGGCAAACATGCCTTCCCCATCACCAGAATCTGGAAGGAGATTCCTGGGACCGTGGACGCTGTCTTCAGCCACAAAGACAGGATGTACATGATCACGGTAGGTCATGACAGGATGTACATGATCACGGTAGGTCACGATATGATGTACATGATCACGGTAGGTCACGACAGGATGTACATGATCACGGTAGGTCACGACAGGATGTACATGATCACGGTAGGTCACGACAGGATGTACATGATCACGGTAGGTCACGACAGGATGTACATTATCACGGTAGGTCATGACAGGATGTACATGATCACGGTAGATCATGACAGGATGTACATGATCACGGTAGGTCATGACAGGATGTACATGATCACGGTAGGTCATGACATGATGTACATGATCACGGTAGGTCATGACATGATGTACATGATCACGGTAGGTCACGACATGATGTACATGATCACGGTAGGTCATGACATGATGTACATGATCACGGTAGATCATGACAGGATGTACATGATCACGGTAGGTCATGACATGAAATCATAGTACAAATGATTTCTTCATTCATCTGTTCTTGGGAACGTGTTCTTAATGACTTTGGCTAATGACTTCTGTTGAACCGGTCTTACCCACTTCCCCCCTGTACCCCCACCCCTCCATCTCCCACCCCTCCACCACCCTACCTCCCCCCCTCCACCTCCCCCCTCCATCTCCCACCCCTCCACCACCCTACCTCCCCCCTTCCACCTCCCCCCTCCACCTCCCCCCTCCATCTCCCACCCCTCCACCACCCTACCTCCCCCCCTCCACCTCCCCCCTCCACCTCCCCCCTCCATCTCCCACCCCTCCACCACCCTACCTCCCCCCCTCCACCTCCCCCTTCCACCTCCCTACCTCCCCCCTCCACCTCCCCCCTCCACCTCCCCCCTCCACCACCCTACCTCCCCCCCTCCACCTCCCCCCTCCATCTCCCACCCCTCCACCACCCTACCTCCCCCCTTCCACCTCCCCCCTCCACCTCCCCCCTCCACCTCCCCCCTCCATCTCCCACCCCTCCCCCCCTCCACCACCCTACCTCCCCTCTTCCACCTCCCCCCTCCACCTCCCCCCTCCACCTCCCCCCTCCATCTCCCACCCCTCCACCACCCTACCTCCCCCCTTCCACCTCCCCCCTCCACCTCCCCCCTCCACCTCCCCCCTCCATCTCCCACCCCTCCACCACCCTACCTCCCCCCCTCCACCTCCCCCCTCCCCTTTGTGTATCTTCAGGGGGATCAAGTGTACATCTACAAGTCAGCCGCCCACTACACTCTCATCGAGGGCTACCCCAAATCCCTGAAGGAGGAGCTGGGCATCGATGGCCCTGTGAACGCAGCTCTTTTGTGTGGTGATGAAAATATAGTGCATTTTATTCAAGGTAAACTGAATATATCAATATATGTATATCATGTATGTATAGATGTTTAGAATGCATTATTTGGGTTCTGTCTTGGTGGTAAATGCACAATACTAGAAAACGAGAAAAGACTTGCCATTGACTTGTCTTACTTTTGCAATTTGTCACATTTATAGTGTTGCATAAACCTGTTGCATCATCAGACCTACCCAGATTCATGTTGCATCATGATTACATCTAAGGTTCTCACGGTATCAATAGTGATGTCATATCCTGTCTCTAAATCCCCCCCCCCCCCCCCCCCCCCCCCACACACAACAGGCCAGAAGATGCTTGACGTGGACCTGTCTGCCACCCCCAGGACAGTGCAGAGTGAAGCTCCTCTGCCTATTCAGGGGATCACGGCCGCCATGTGTGGCCCTGAGGGAGTCCGAGTGTTTGTGGGGCCAGTGTATTACGACTATGAAACCCCGAGGCTGCTGGCGTTCAGCAGGATGAGGGTCCGCCCTAGTCAAATCTCCTCCCACATGTTCAACTGTGAATAAGATGGTCGGAGTTCTTGAACGTTCACCCACAACATTGTAACTGAATGGGACCGGGTGGTTTGAGTTGCCTTTGTAAAAAAAAAAGAGAAGAAAGAAGCTTTAAATATTCATCTTTTCAAGTGAAAAATAAAAAAGGCGGATTTTCACGTCACACTTTTCAAAAACTGTCAGGGCAGCTTGTGACCACTAGAGGTCATAACATACAAGGATGAATTTCACATGGAATAATTGACACGTTAACTGTCTAGATATCTGACCAGAGATATTATTCGTTTTTTTTAATACTCATTAAAACATGAAGTAGAGTGTGGTGACCATCTGTTTTAGTAACACACGGATATTCTGACAATTCATTTCAAACGTCCTTTACTGACAATGCATGACACCTGGAAGAGTACTTAGTAAACACAAGTTTTTATGTTCTATGTTTTGTAAACGGATGCAACTGAGGAATTATCTAGCCAGTAAGCTGTGTTGAGAGCCCAAACCTTAGTGAGTTTGTCTGTGGCAGAGGGGGAGTGTGCGAGCCTCCATTGAAACTGTTAGAATAGTCTATTTCTAAGCAGGGGGGGTTCACGGAGCCAAAGAGAGCAGCTCAGTACCCCCACACTTGAAATGAACCACGCCTGGCTTCAACTTGTCTACCGACGGCCATATTGAATGTCTTAACAAATCGCCTTATGGTGAATCTGAGTTCTCCAGCCTCTCATCCATGTTTGATCTAACGGGCTCCACCAGAAGAAGAGAAGAGACGGCCATAGATCTATATATACTGTCTGTAAGTTAAGCTTGAAACATTGTGAGTTAGCGCCTTTTGGGGGTGATTTTCCAAGAGGACAAGTCCTTGAGTAGAGGTGAGTTCCTTCCTGAAGATGAGCATGAACTTAGATGCGGTGCCGGGGTTCGATTCCCCTCGTGTTCAGGACGGCCTTGGTCAGTAAAGCAGAGAGAATGAGCCGCACATCCAAACTGGAAATAACACAACATGTTATTGTGTTTATGCTTCAAAATGTTAACATTAGTGACTTGTGTTGGGAGATCACATGTCGCTCATCGTAGATCGAGTTGTGTCGATGTTGCCTTAATCTTGAGTCGTGAAAAGATACAAAGTAAAGTTTTCCGATTGTGAACCTAGTTTAGGTTTAAATTCACTTGATTCAGTGTCCTTATGCGCTCCAAGCAGTATGTTGCGCAACACGCTGTGTATTTAAAATGTTACAGTTAGAAGAACCGCACAGCAGCTGTTCACCCAACTTGTTACATTGTGGAAGCCGTGTGTCCTCCTCCAGGCTGGGGGACTGTTCTCTTCCAGGCTGGGGGTCTGTCCTCCTCCAGGCTAGGGGACTGTCCTTCTCCAGGCTGGGGGTCTGTCCTCCTCCAGGCTGGGGGACTGTTCTCTTCCAGGCTGGGGGTCTGTCCTCCTTCAGGCTGGGGGTCTGTCCTCCTCCAGGCTGGGGGACTGTCCTCCTCCAGGCTAGGGGACTGTCCTCCTCCAGACTGGGGGACTGTTCTCTTCCAGGCTGGGGGTCTGTCCTCCTTCAGGCTGGGGGTCTGTCCTCCTCCAGACTGGGGGACTGTTCTCTTCCAGGCTGGGGGTCTGTCCTCCTCCAGGCTAGGGGACTGTCCTCCTCCAGACTGGGGGGACTGTCCTCCTCCAGGCTGGGGGTCTGTCCTCCTCCAGACTGGGGGACTGTCCTCCTCCAGACTGGGGGACTGTCCTCCTCCAGGCTGGGGGACTGTCCTCTGGCTGCCTGTCACCGCTCCAGGCCCTTAGGGCCCCTTATGGTCCCCGGTTATTTATTGAAGCAATCAACATTTGACCAAATGGGAAAGATTCCTCCAGGCTAGGGGACTGTCCTCCGGCTGCCTGTCACCGCTCCAGGCCCTTAGGGCCCCTTATGGTCCCCGGTTATTTATTGAAGCAATCAACATTTGACCAAATGGGAAAGATGGATGGTGCAGTACACTTTTAGTTGTGTCGCTTTGGCAATCGGGACAGTTAAGATATAATTACGTGCAAGTCTGAAGCTGGAATCACCCTGTGGTTTGGATTCAGTTATATGTGTTACTTTAACAATTTAAACAACCAACCACTTATTGACCAACCACAATGATCTATCCATTCACTGAAGTGGATGTAGCTTTACAGGGGAGGTGCACACAGCCACATGCATGACCTGAAGGTGCTCTAGTAGATTGAGGTTCACGTCTAGCTTTGATTGATGTGATGTGTTTACATAACACCCATTAACTCCCTCAACCGGAACCAGCAGGTCATGCACACATATCATTTCAGAGTCCTGTTACACAGTAGGGCAGGTCGAGACCAAACTGCCATTCAGTGATGTGTTCGACTTACACACACACACACCTGTAGTGTGTCGTGCATGCAGTGGCCAGTAATTACTATTAGAAATTCTAGGTTAAATAAAGGTTTGTCCTTCGTTTTCAGACCACAAATCTCATGCGATATACTATTACTATATATTAAAGTGAAGGGGTGGACTTGAGAAGTAAGGCTCCAGGTACAGAGAGCTCGGCCCGTACACATCAGAGGGAAAAAGAGGATTTGCAGTGAACAGATAAGGCTGAACGACCCCCCCCCCACCTTAGTCCATGTTTTATTGTCTCCAAGGCAACCATCCTATAATTAGAGGCAGCATAATCAACCTAACCACTGCTGATAAGGTGACCCAGGTTCAGCTCAGTGTGTTGGAGTTGTGCTTTCCAGTGACATGGCAACTTCAGGTCAGCAGTGCCAGGAACCCCTGAAATAGATTTCTGTCATCCTCAGAGCACTTTGCTGTGAAATGGTTAACATGATAATGCTAATATAGGACCCAGACTACTTCCTGTTGCTACTTGATAATGCTAATATAGGACCTAGATTATTTCTTGTTGCTTCATGATAATGCTAATATAGGACCTAGACCAGGGGTGCCCAATCCTGGTCCTGGAGAGCCCCTGTCCTGACAGTTTTAGATGTTTCCCTGCTCCAGCACACCTGATTCTAATAAAAGGTCTTTATCAAGCTCTGTGGAAGCCTCGTAATGAATCAGGTGTGCTGGAGCAGGGAAACATCTAAAACTGTCAGAATAGAGGCTCTCGAGGACCAGGACTGGACACCCCTGATCTAGGACTATAGCTTGAATGTATTTGGTTTATTTTCGTCCTGATGGGACATCACTTGACAGAAGTTGTCTTTTTCTCCAACACAGGAAGTTTGGTCGTTCTGTCAAGGTCTAGTCTTCTCTAGTCGGGGCAGAAGGAGGAGGGAAGACCAAGATGCCTAAACCGGTAAGACGATTCGAACACACAGGATCCAAAATATAAACAACCCAGTTACAGATGACTTGGAAGATCGGTGATGGTCCTAGAGAAGTGTTTAGGTTTGAATGCTGGGCTCATTTTAATCTTGGGCACCATTGTCAATATGAAGCATGTCTGTCTATATATCCTGACCAACACGTGACTGCCCCAGACCAGGCGGTGACCTTTGCAGTGTGTGTGCTGCATCTTTCTTCTTCCAGCCAGAGCAGTGAGCTCTGTAGCTGTCCCATGGAAAGCAGAACCATGGTGGAAAGTAGCCTCCCCTGCTTGTAAGCGCTCATCCTGTCCTGGGTTTGGCAACACTGTTGTTGCTAGCGAGGTCTTGCTAGGTCACCAGCTAATACAACAGAGAGTAGGACAGCCCTCTTAGAGACAGTGAGACCCTGAAACACAGCAGCCCTAGTTGCCCCTCAGCCTGATGTTCTTAGCAGCTAGCCTTGTGTTGTGGAAGTCACGTGGCTCAGCGGTTAAGGCGTTGAGCTAGTGATCGAGAATGTTGCGAGTTCGATTCCCGGCTGTGGCTACATGATATTGTGTCCTTGCGCAAGGCACTTCACCCTACTTGCCTCAGGGGGGAATGTCCCTGTATGTGCTGTAAGTGGCTCTGGATAAGAGCGTCTGCTGAATGACCGAATGTAAATGTGTTGGACTGTTGCAACAGTATCCAGTGAGACTGAGGGCTGACTCACTGTCCAGTTTGAAGATATTCCAGAGAGAGAGAGAGAGAGAGAGGGTACGCTGTGTGCAGTAAGCTTGCTTCTGCGGAACGATAAGCAGTGTTTGTGGGTTGGGGAAAGCTATTGTGTGAGGGGAAAAGGTGGGAGGATACTGAGAGCTGGATTGGAAATAGTCTCTCCTGGCTACTCTTGAGTTCATGCTGCGCCTGGGGGGGTGGGGGGGGGGGTGATTTATACCACCGTATCACATGAGGAGGGGTGTTAGAAGGTGAGAGGGTCCAGGGTGGAGCCTAGAGGGGAGTCTATCCCCTGACTCTCTGGGGCAGCGCCCCCAGAATGGCTCCCAGGCTGGGGTCTTCCCCCAGGGGAGTGTCGCAGTCCCAGGCCAGCGAACAGCCTGTCCCTGGGTCTCTGTCACCACGAGGTCGCCTCCCAACAATGTCTCTGCCAGGAATCATAGCAACACTGTTTTGAACTCAGCTTATATGGTCCATGGCCACAGCCCCCCTCTAGGGGGGGGTGGGGGGTCTGGGCTGTTTGGGGCGCTGGTGCAAGTAGCCATCGGCCGAATGAGTGTGACTCACCAACATTATTTCTAGGACAGTAGAAGGTCCTGTCAGTCATTTTCCTCTCCTGACCTCTGCAGGGGGGGGGGGGGGGTTGTTTCTGACCTGTCTGAGCCCACAGGAAGTGGGCCCTACGGGGCCTTGCATGGGCCTGCCTTCCTGTTTGCCTCAGAAGGCCTGCAGTGTGGATCGGACCATCATAAATCCAGGGACTGTGTCAACATCCTGTGCCAGTGGAGGGGGGGGGAGTCAGGGGAGAACGGAGGTGTGTTCGGAGCAAAGTGGGGGTCAGGCTTGTTGTCATCGGGGCCGCAGCTCTGTTGGACCAGTGTTTCCTACTCTGCGGAGGTACTGCTTTGCACGATGGGAGTTTGCGTTCAGCATGTGGTGCCTGTCTAATATGGAGTCTGAGTTTGAGGCTTTGCCAGGTGAGTAGGCAGGGGCGAGGGGGGGGGGGTTGGAGGAGAGAGGTGGAGGGCAGAGAGAGAGAGAGAGGTGGGGGGGTTAGAGAGAGAGAGAGGTGGGGAGAGAGAGAGAGAGAGAGAGAGGGTGGTGGGGGGGGTTGGAGGAGAGAGGTGGGGGGTAGAGAGAGAGAGAGAGAGAGAGAGGGTGGGTGGTGGGGGGTGTTGGAGGAGAGAGGTGGGGGGTAGAGAGAGAGAGAGAGAGAGAGGGTGGGTGGTGGGGGGTGTTGGAGGAGAGAGGTGGGGAGAGAGAGAGAGGGTGGTGGGGGGGTTGGAGGAGAGAGGTGGGGGGTAGAGAGAGAGAGAGAGAGAGAGAGAGAGAGAGAGGGTGGGTGGTGGGGGGTGTTGGAGGAGAGAGGTGGGGGGTAGAGAGAGAGAGAGAGAGAGGGTGGGTGGTTAATCAGCCGGACAGACAGCTGCTCTGGCCCAGAGGCCCAGATTAGCAGATCCTCAGACTGGAGAAGAGCAGTCAGGTGTGTGTGTGTGTGTGTGTTGTCCCTCCTCTCAGCCAAGTCCTCGTAAACTGCTTAGAAGAAAACAACTGCAGCGTTTCAAGGCAGTCATCTGACTAAGAGCTCATCAACACATGTTCAAGACCGGCATATGAATGAAAACAGCCGAGCATGAGACGCTTGTTGTTGTTGTTCTCGTTCTCACACGGCTGTCAACACCATGGAAGTTTCTAGAGTCCTTTGTGGCTGTAGCTCGCCTTGTTCCCTTAATCAATATGCAGAGTTCATCTGAGGGGAATGCCCGGTGTTGCGTTTCGGCATTACAAAAGCTGTGCTTCTCCGGCGCAGCTTGCTAAACTCCCGTCTTCAGGCTGTGGTATTGGCAGAGGCTGTGATTAGCTGTGTCAGTGCTATGGCATTCTGCTCCTCCTCCTCCCCCATCTCCCGGGGTGAGGCGGGGGGGGAGGAGGGGGGGGGGATTAGAGGGCTGTCTGGCCTCTCTAGTCTTCTCTCTCTGTGTGTAGGCAGTATGTTGGCTCAGCGCTCCACAAACACACACACACACACACACAGTTTTACACACAAAAGGCACATGTGTGGGCTGACACAGGCATGCATACTGTACACACACACACACACACACACACACACACACACACACACACACACACACACACACACGCAGGCACTCACTGCAGGCAGACAAAGGGCTGCTTTTTCAAAGCAGATTGCTAGGGGGCTGCCCTTCATAGATACAAGGGTACATTCAGCCAGCAGGAAACCAAGCTAAATTCTTCACTGCCTAAGAAGGGTTTCGCCAATCAAACGGAGAGGTTTTGAGGCCTGTTCTGGTCCAGTCTGTCCAGTACAAATGTCCCCTTGTCTTGGTTCCTGTCCCGTTCTCCAGGACATGGATTGTGACGGCATGCAGCTTTTCTTGACATGATGATGGAGGTGTGTGTTGGGTGTCGTCTGGTTCTCCTCCCCCCCCTCCTCTTCCTCCTCTTCCTGCCCTCTGCTTCTTCCAGCCTGGTCCTCTCCTTCCTCCAGCCTGTTCCCCTCCTCCTTCCTCCAGCCTGGTCCCCTCCTTCCTCCAGCCTGGTCCCCTCCTTCCTCCAGCCTGGTCCCCTCCTTCCTCCAGCCTGGTCCCCTCCTCCTTCCTCCAGCCTGGTCCCCTCCTCCTTCCTCCAGCCTGGTCCCCTCCTCCTTCCTCCAGCCTGGTCCCCTCCTTCCTCCAGCCTGGTCCCCTCCTTCCTCCAGCCTGGTCCCCTCCTCCTTCCAGCCTGTGAGGTGTCCGAGCTGCTCCCTCCTCCCTCATTTCAGTCTCCCATTTCACAGGGATCTGCTTTGGTTATTCAGGCTCCAGATCACGTCTGGCTGGCTGGATGGATGGACCTTCTGGAACAATCCGTGCCTCAGACCGGGGGAGAGAGACGTGACGGAGAGAGAGCGGTTGCATGCGCCAACCAACTGACTTGGATGACCTCACAGCCTTCGTTTTTTCCCACTACGCTTTCCAAGTTGTAATAATCGTAGCCTTTGTGGAAGATCTAGTCGATAACGTGCTTTTGATTAAAAATAACTCCTATTCAAGACTACAAGACCAAGGGAAGCATCTTAAGAGGCAGAGAAACCCATTCATAACCAAATGTATCTTTGGAATGTTTGAAAGTCTCCATGGCTACGCTTCATCACCCAGTCTCCCTTACTGTGGGACCCTTCCCCAGCCAGCCAGCCTCACACCAGGCAGGAGAGAGAGCTCTCATGGCCTGAACCATGTAGCCCTCCTGGAACTAAAGTAGCATCTATTCTCCATGTAGCGTGAGGAGGCACTTTGCCCCTCCGTAGCTCGGCTGTGGTAAATCACGGAATGTTCTGGAATGGGTTTGTTTCAGTCCAGCTGGCTTAGAGATGGAAACGGCTGCATCTGTAGCCCAGAGTTTGGTGGGAGAGAGGGGCAGAAGGGGGATGCTGGTGGATTCATGGGTAATTCATGATTGTGAGACCCGGGCAGACAGCACTCTGCTGAACCAGGAGAGGGTCTCCCAGCGAGGACCCTACATGCTGAGGTTTCACGCTTTATTAATCGAGCAGGAGCAGAGAGAGGCAAAGCGATAAGGGAGGTGGGGGGGGCTTTGGCCTGTGCTTTTATGGAGGAGAAGGATAAAGAATGTTGTATAATGTTCCTGGGGTTTCATGGGTAATTAATGATGGGAGAGGGAAAGGGATGAAGCTGGGGTCTGTAGGGATGAAGGCACTAACTCCACTGTAATATTATCCCAGAGAGAGAGAGAGAACCTGGCATCATCTTTCTGTTGCTCTCGTTTTACCCCCTCTCGTTCTCTTCAACCCTTCTTTGCGCCTCATCTTCAACAGCTCTGGAAAAAGAAGTCATGGAGAGAGGGAGTGTGTGTGTGTGTGTGTGTGCGTGTGCGTGTGCGTGCGCGTGCGTGTAAGTGCAGGAGGATACAGGTTGCCCCCAGGGTCAGTCTTGTTCTATCAGCTGTGTGTGTGTCGGGCCTGTTGCCAGGCCCCCCCTCAGGCAACCAATCGCTGCACTCCCCAGCCAGCCCCACCTCAGCAGGCACAGCATTTTGGGTAGGGGAGGAAGCCACAAGGAAGAAGAGAAAGTGCTGGGGAGAGAGAGAGAGAGCTCTTAGGAGTGCTGAGAGGACAAAGAAACCCATGTAGAGTTGTACGGTAGACGCACACTCATTAAACTCATCGCTCCTCCAGAACAAACTAGAACTTGATGTTCCGCTTTAGTTGGTCCCTTGGAGTATTCAGTATCTTATTCCGTGTCTGAACACTGTATGAGTCTCACTGTATGAGCCTCACTGTCTGAGCCTCACTGTCTGAGCCTCACTGTATGAGCCTCACTGTATGGGCCTCACTGGCTGAGCCTCACTGGCTGTGCCTCACTGTATGTGCCTCACTGTATGGGCCTCACTGTATGGGCCTCACTGGCTGAGCCTCACTGGCTGTGCCTCACTGTATGTGCCTCACTGTATGGGCCTCACTGGCTGAGCCTGTTCTGGGTTTTAATCAGGTTCTGTCTGTGATGGTCAGAGTTAATCTGTATTCACTGTGTTTTCCAGATCAATGTGCGGGTGACCACCATGGATGCAGAGCTGGAGTTTGCCATCCAGCCCAACACCACAGGCAAGCAGCTGTTTGACCAGGTAAGAGTGATCCTTCACAGACATGACTAACACCCAATCACCCAAACAATACACCCCCCAAAACAAGGGCCCGCTGCTGGGTCTCAGTAACCACTCACCCCCCTCATCCACTTTGTGTACCGACACAGATACGCACAGGCCTGGGAATTCTATAACGATCTCACAACTGTGCAGAGCGTCATTTTTGTTTTGTTGACAGCCTTGCCCTCCATGTCAACCCCCCCACCCCCAACCCAACCCCCCCAAAAGCATTCATACATGTACACACTCTGCAGTATTCATGATCCCACCTGAAATATTCATAAGCTAGTGTTGGGGTCTGGTGGGGTGGAGGGGGGGGGCTAACACACCGGCTCCAAGCCCAGGCTTCAGGCTCTGCTGCTGGGTGGGTTTAATGATGTGCCCAGGGTGCCGTTGGACCAGCGTTATGGTGGGGATGAAGCCCTCCCAAATCACCACCGTGCATTACGGCTCAGGTTTGACTCTGGCAATGTAAAACATGGCTGTTAATACAAGGAGGAAATGGGTTCACCATGAGGAGGCTGGACGTGGTCAAACCATGCAGGTGTTTAGCATCTCAGGGGACCAGGGAGCCAGTGCTGGGTTGGGGGGTTGTGGGGGTGTGGGGTAGGGTTGCAGGGGGAGTGTGGGGTAGGGTTGCAGGGGGAGTGTGGAGGGTTGCAGGGGGAGTGTGGAGGGTTGCAGGGGGAGGGTTGCAGGGGGAGGGTTGCAGGGGGAGGGTTGCAGGGGGAGTGTGGAGGGTTGCAGGGGGAGGGTTGCAGGGGGAGTGTGGAGGCGCAGACCTGGAGGTGTGATGTTGTCCTGACTGTTCCCAGGTGGTGAAGACCGTGGGTCTCCGTGAGGTCTGGTTCTTTGGGCTCCAGTACGTGGACAGCAAGGGTTACAGCACCTGGCTCAAGCTCAATAAGAAGGTGAGTCGTGTGTGTGTGTGTGTGTGTGTGTGTGTGTGTGTGTGTGTGTGTGTGTGTGTGTGTGTGTGTGTGTGTGTGTGTGTGTGTGTGTGTGTGTGTGTGTGTGTGTGTGTGTGTGTGTGTGTGTGTGTGTGTGTGTGTGTGTGTGTGTGTGTGTGTGTGTGTGTGTGTGTGTGTGTGTGTGTGTGTGTGTGTGTGTGTGTGTGTGTGTGTGTGTGTGTGTGTGTGTGTGTGTGTGTGTGTGTGTGTGTGTGTGTGTGTGTGTGTGTGTGTGTGTGTGTGTGTGTAAGCTGAGTAGGTTGTGCTGTTTCCATGGCCTCAGGTGTGCCCCCCTACAGCCCCCCTCTGTGTGTCAGGCCAAAGGACTCTCCAGCTAAATCCCTGTCTGTGCTGAAGCGTAGTTAAAGTGTGTGTGCGTGTGCGCGTGCGTGCGTGCCGCTGACTGGCAGTCCTCCAGTAGCAGCAGTAAAGGACCTGTCAGGATGATCTACGGCAGGATTCATTTTAACAAGTGTCTCCAGTGGAAAGTATTTTGGCTCCTGGCCCCCCTGACCAGAACGCTAAGGGCCTTTAAGGCTTCTAGCCCTAATGGCCGCTATCACTGATAATGACCTGATGAGATTACCAACACATGTTGCTGTACGCCGTCTCTTATCACGCAACCTTCTGCACCAGGCCGGGGTTTTTCTTAGCCCAGGTTTTTAATAGTGGGGAGAAGCAGGGTCTCTAGTCCTTTACCCTGATGGATCCCTTCCTGGTGGATGTGGCTCCAACCACTCCGCAAAAACAAACCTGATTCAACAGGAGTTGCCTGATCAACCAACTAATTATTCCAATCACGTGTGCTAGATTAGCAAGAACATACTGGCAGGTGACTTTCCAGTAACAGGGTGGGAGGATATCAGCCATCTAGTGTCCCCTACCTCCCTCCCTACCTCCTTGCCTCCTACCTCCTTACCTATAACACTTGGTACCATGAACATGTGCTGAATCCGAACCAGCCTACTTCGTCTTCTGGGTCTGGGTTCTCCAAGGTTCTCTGAGTGTTCTCCATCTTCCAGGTGACCCAGCAGGACGTGAAGAAGGAGAACCCGCTCCAGTTTAAGTTCCGGGCCAAGTTCTTCCCCGAGGACGTATCGGAGGAGCTCATCCAGGAAATAACCCAGAGACTCTTCTTCCTGCAGGTGAGGACGCCGGCGCACCTTGATGACATCACCACACCGTAGTGGCAGGAGGACGCTCTCCTCCCGTGTCATCCACTACATTTACATTGATTCATTTAGCAGACGCTTTTATCCAAAGCGACTTACAAGAGAGAGCTTTACAAAAGGGCATCGGTCACTGAGCATAGCAATGTGATAGACCCCGAACACAGCAGGTTTATAGATTATGAAACATACATCGTGAGAACCAATAAGTGCCAAGAAAAGAGCTGTAAGAGCATTCAGCTGGACAGTTTACAAATTTAAGATGAGTCTCCGACGGACAGTAGTCTACCTGTGGGACACGAACAATAAAGCAACAACGCTAACGAGTTTCCGCACAGGGATTAACAAGTAATTCTGAACAACAACAACAGATGATATTTCTAAGTGCCTTAATATATCTAAGCACCATTAAATTCTCGCTTGTTGTTTTTCCTCTTCAGTGAGACTTGCTTGCGTAGGCAAAAACAAAAAATTCATGGTTTTATGAGACGACGACCAAACTCACTCTCCAGATGATGTCTTCCCAGGTGAAGGAGGCCATTTTGAACGATGAGAATTACTGTCCTCCAGAGACGGCAGTGCTGCTGGCGTCCTACTCTGTCCAGGCCAAGTACGCAGACTTCAACAAGGACCTTCACAAGCCTGGCTACCTCACTCATGACAGACTGCTGCCCCAGAGGTCAGCTGCCCCCCCCCCCCACCATCCCACCCTCATCCCACCCTCCTCCCACCCTCCCACCATCCTCTCCCCCCACCCTCCCACCCTCCTCCCACCCTCCCACCATCCGCCCCTCCCACCCTCCCACCATCCTCCCACAGGGAACTTTAATTGGGAGAGGTTGTGTCAGCTGCTGCTCTGACCTTGTGGTTGTGTTGTGTTGTTGTGTAGAGTTCTGGAGCAGCACAAACTCACTAAGGAGCAGTGGGAGGACAGGATCCAGACCTGGCATGAAGAACACAGAGGGATGCTCAGGTGTGTGTGTGTGTGTGTGTGTGTCTGTGTGTGTCTGTGTGTGTCTGTGTGTGTCTGTGTGTGTCTGTGTGTGTGTGTGTGTCTGTGTGTCTGTGTGTGTCTGTGTCTCTCTGTGTGTGTGTGTCTGTGTCTGTGTGTGTGTGCTGTGCTACAGACTGTGTGTTTGATTTTCGCCTCTGTGTTTTTTTGGAAGCCTTACCCATGTTGCTTTCCTCCCGGCGTGCGAGCAGGGAGGACTCCATGATGGAGTACCTGAAGATCGCTCAGGACCTGGAGATGTACGGGGTCAACTACTTTGAGATCAAGAACAAGAAGGGCACGGAGCTGTGGCTGGGAGTGGACGCTCTGGGCCTCAACATCTACGAACACGAAGACAAGTCAGTTCTGCGTCGTCGTGTTACGACTAAAACTAAAAACACATCACAAGCATCTCTGACTCCCCTAACCTAGTTCAGTATGAATACATCCTGCAGAGATGCTACAATCTTGACAGGAAATGTGTAAAGGACTAAATAAGAGAGGGAGGGTTCTGTAGAGGGGGGGGGTGAGGAGAGTTGACGGGTGAGAGAGACGAGGGAGAGAGTGAAGTGGCTGGGGGGGAGGGGGGGGGAGGAAGGAGGGGAGGGACTGTTTCCTGTTTTTATCTTCCGTTGAGGGTCGGGATGGGCCTTGTCTCTGTTGCACCATTTCCTGCGAGTGCGACATTTCCTGTCTCTCTTCCCCCTGACCTTGTGAGTCGACACTATTTCTGATCCGCTGAGAACAGTCCTGAATCCAATCTCCATTGTGGATGGTAGCTGGAGATAAGCAGATGGGAATGGTGAAAACCATGCTGTTCTAACACATGCGCTTGACAGGATTCCGAGCAGATTGGATGTGGTTAAAAGCATATTGCATGCCAGATCCGGCTGCCAATGTCCTCCCGACTATTAGATTAATGAGGAAAGGCAGGAAGCATATTTAGGACTGACGATTAAAGTGTCAGACGTTTTAATCTCAGTAATTATGTCTGCCATCTGGTGGCAGACTTTAGAATTACATGGAATATTTGCTTAGTGTGCTGTATTGCAGTGGTTCTCAACCCTGGTCCTCAGGGCCCACTGTCCTGCATGTTTGAGATGTTTCCCTCCTTCCCACACACCTGATTCTAATGCGGGTTCATTATCAGGATTCTTCTGAGCTAGACAACGACCCGTTCATTAGAATCAGGTGTTGGAGTAGGGAAACATCTAAAACATGCAGGACAGTGGGCCCTGAGGACCAGGGTTGGGGACCACTGCTGTATAGTGTGTGTGGGGGGGGGGGGGGAGTGGGTGTGTGTTTTCTGACTGTCTTGTTTTCCCAGGCTGAGTCCGAAGATCGGCTTCCCCTGGAGCGAGATCAGGAACATCTCCTTCAACGACAAGAAGTTTGTCATCAAACCCATCGACAAGAAAGCCCCGGTAACAACCACACATACACGTAGAGCTGACCCAGGGCTCCATGCACAGCTGTCTGCACACAGTGCAGGGGCGTCAGATAGCTCAACACATAAGGTGGTGGCCTCATGTTCAGAAGGTTGTGAGATCGAGCCCCGGCTGTGGCTAGATGACGTTGTGTCCTTGGGCAAGGCACTTCACCCTACTTGCCTCAGGGGGGAATGTCCCTGTACTGACTGTAAGTCGCTTTGGATAAATGCGTCTGCTAAATGAATAAATGTAAATGTAAACAGTGGTACTAATTAATATAACATACAGGAGAGTCTAGTCCAGGAGTCTCTCCTACAGTCTTCCTGGACAGCTTACCTTCTGTAGGTCTTTGCTGCAAAGCTAGAGGAGTGGCTGAGCGGTGAAGGAATCGGGCTAGTACTAGTGCCAATTCGAAATCCCGGCTGTGCCAAAATGTCATTGTGTCTTTGGGCAAGGCACTTCACCCTCCTGTCCTCAGGGGGAATGTCCCTGTACTTGCTGTAATTCGCTCTGGAATAAGAGCGTCTGCTGAATGACTACTTGTACATTTAAAATGTAACCTAGCACACCTGATTCTAATGATTTGACTGGTTGATGGTTTTGAATCAGGTGAAGTTACTACTGGGGTTGCAGCAGAAACTAACAGGCAGGTTTCACTCCAGAGAGCTCTGGAGAGGCTGGCCGACACCCCAGTCTGTCTCACCCAGCTGTGCACTCGTCCTCAGGACTTTGTGTTCTACGCTCCGCGTTTGCGGATCAATAAGCGGATCCTGGCCCTGTGCATGGGGAACCACGAGCTGTACATGAGGAGAAGGAAGCCTGACACCATCGAGGTGCAGCAGATGAAGGCTCAGGCGAGAGAGGAGAAACACCACAAGCAGACCGAGAGGTGCCCACCACACACACACACACACACACACACATACTCACACACTCACACACACATAGACACACACTCACTCAGACATACACACACACTCACTCAGACATACACAGACACACACACAGACATACAGACATACACAGACACACACACACAGACAGACACACACACACACACACACACACACACAGACACACTCACACACACACACAGACAGACACACACACACACACACACACACACACAGACACTCACACACACAGACACACTCACACAGACACTCTCACACACTTATTCACGAACACTCTCACAGACACACACACTTTATCTTAACTTATGTAAGTAAGAGAGAGATACGATATGTACATTGTGGCAGGGCAAGGTTAGTTTTGTAAAATGACCACCAGATGGCAGTATCACAACTTGAATATACTGTAGGAGTTACAGAATCACGATCAGAAAGGGTTTTAGCGTTTTTATTTTTTTGAAAGTTTGCATAAATAAGGAATTTACTTTGGCAGGAAGGTACATACATTTAACAAAGGAATCTTAAATAAGTGGTGTACAAGTTTAATTACACTAAAGACACTAAGTCTAACTAATATGAAGTAATATGGGTAAATCAAGTTTGTAAATATTTAGAATATAAAATAGATACAACATACTATATAAAAATACAAATAGGGGTTTTATATAGTTTAAATATTTTGCAGATGAAGTGTTTAAATGTGTCTGCTAGACTGCTGGTGTTGTTGAAGAGGCCAACACTGGGAAGCTTTGTGGTGTAAAATATGACAAACCTTGAATGATCTTCTTCATTGCCTCTTTGAATGTGGATCCTTGGATTCTCCTCCACGTGACGTTACCCTCCTGTGCTCCACTCAGAGCCCAGCTGGAGAACGAGAAGAAGAAACGTGAGCACGCCGAGAAGGAGAAGGAGAGGATAGAGCGAGAGAAGGACGAGCTGATGGAGAGACTGAGGCAGATCGAGGAGCAGACCCTGAAAGCTCAGAGAGGTACCCAGGTTCTCCAGGTTCTCCATCACCCCCTCAGACCCTGAGCACTGTCCTGCACATGCTCAGTACGGTAGGATCAGTTGCCCCCCCGCCCTCCTCAAGGCCAGCCTCACTGGACCTCCAAAGTTATGCCCTTTCATCTCCCATCGAGACAAGTTAAGGACTAACCAGGTTACTAAAGCCAAACACAGTGGCTTTTTCAACAGTTTTCAAGTCTGTTTTCGCCACAGTGTGAAATGTCCTTTGTGCTGTTGGAGGTGTGAACTTTGCCCTGCTGCTAGAAGCACTCAGGAACATAATCTAACATGAGGTCCGGACATCTACATCCCACACATCCGCTTTGTAGTGGACCTCCCATTTACATTTGGTTGTTGCCATGGTGAAGCTATGGTCCCAGAGAGTGTGAAAGCAGAGTGTGTCCGCTGGGTGTGGCCACCATCTTACTAAACTATAATCTCTCACCTCTTATAGGCCTGGTCTCAGCTCCAGGTAAACTGTCCTGACCAATCGGAAACACCCTTCTAGAATGTTCCCCGTCACTTCTAGAAGCAGTGTTTCTGCCCCCTCTGTGTTCCCCTCCGTAGAACCTAGAACCCAGTAGCACGTTGGTGCTGCCTTCATCCATTATTCTGTCAGCCATTAACCATGTTTCACTGTGACGTTTGTCTTCAAGGATCGTGTGTGTGTGTGTGTGTGTGTGTGTGTGTGTGTGTGTGTGTGTGTGTGTGTGTGTGTGTGTGTGTGTGTGTGTGTGTGTGTGTGTGTGTGTGTGTGTGTGTGTGTGTGTGTGTGTGTGTGTGTGTGTGTGTGTGTGTGTGTGTGTGTGTGTGTGTGTGTGTGTGTGTGTGTGTGTGTGTACATTTGTCGCTGGGGTAACGTCTTCACTCTTGTATTTTCCCTTTGTGTCCCTTGTGTTTATCCAGGGTCTGCCTTTGACTCAGCCAAGTATAGATGCATCACACTTTAGGTCTATCAAGGAGACTAAGACACAAGTGTGTGTGTGTGTGTGTGTGTGTGTGTGTGTGTGTGTGTGTGTGCTGGTCCACAGACCTGGAGGAGCAGACCCGGAAGGCCTTGGAGCTGGAGCAGGAGAGGCAGAGATCGAGGGAGGAGGCGGAGAGGCTGGAGAGGGAGAGACAGGCGGCGGAGGAGGCCAAGGCAGAGCTGGCGAGGCAGGCGGCCGACCAGATGAAGAACCAGGAACAGCTGGTGAGGGAGCCAGAGAGAGGTGTCGGCTCTGTCGTTACTCTGAGGCCAACGCTTCAGGAAAAAAGGCCGTAAAACGTATTTTCCAGCGACAAGCAGAAGGTTTCAGTGTTTCAGCTCAGCCCCGGGGGAAGATCTCGCCATGTTTAGCTGTTGTCAAAGTGCACGATCAAGTCATTAACTTCGGCAAACACTTTAGAAAACGACTCCATAACGAGTTACTGAACAGATCCTCACTGTAGCCTGAGACAACGATGGGGCCTTGTGATTGTTGTTGTTGTTGTTGTTGTGCCTGACTGAGGGAGCTCTCTGTGTAGGCGGCCGAGCTGGGAGAGTTCACAGCCAAGATCGCTCTGCTGGAGGAGGCCAAGAGGAAAAAAGACGAGGAGGCCACAGAGTGGCAACACAAGGTAGCTGTGAGGAGCAGCAGCGCTCTGGAACATTCTAACACCTCGAAGTTGGTTCATAGCCCAAGTGACAACGTCCCCCTCCCTGCAGGCGATATCAGCCCAGGAGGACCTGGAGAAGACCAAGGAGGAGCTGAAGCTGGTGATCAGCTCCCCGATGGCGCCGGCAGGGGGAGCGGCCGAGAGCGAACACGACCACGACGAGCAGGATGAGAACCACGCGGAGGCCAGCGCCGAGCTCTGCAACGACGGCGTGAGCGCCCTGGACCTGCGCAGCGAGGAGGAGCGCGTCACTGAGGCGCAGAAGAACGAGCGCGTTAAGAAGCAACTGCAGGTCAGTGAGGCTCGACATCTAGCCCTGATTAGGTTCTACCTCCTGAGGTACAAGCGCAGTCTAACTCTCCTGAAGTACCAACTGAGTCTAACTCTCCTGAGGTACCACCTCAGTCTAATCCTGTGTAGGTATTACCTCATTCTAGCTCTGTGTAGGTATTACCTCAGTCTAGCTCTGTGTAGGTATTACCTCAGTCTAGCTCTGTGTAGGTATTACCTCATTCTAGCTCTGTGTAGGTATTACCTCAGTCTAACTCTGTGTAGGTATTACCTCATTCTAGCTCTGTGTAGGTATTACCTCAGTCTAACTCTGCGTAGGTATTACCTCAGTCTAACTCTGTGTAGGTATTACCTCAGTCTAAATCTGTGTAGGTATTACCTCATTCTAACTCTGTGTAGGTATTACCTCATTCTAACTCTGTGTAGTTATTACCTCAGTCTAACTCTGTGTAGGTATTACCTCAGTCTAGCTCTGTGTAGGTATTACCTCAGTCTAACTCTGTGTAGGTATTACCTCAGTCTAACTCTGTGTAGGTATTACCTCAGTCTAACTCTGTGTAGGTATTACCTCAGTCTAACTCTGTGTAGGTATTACCTCAGTCTAGCTCTGTGTAGGTATTACCTCAGTCTAACTCTGTGTAGGTATTACCTCAGTCTAACTCTGTGTAGGTATTACCTCAGTCTAACTCTGTGTAGGTATTACCTCAGTCTAACTCTGCGTAGGTATTACCTCAGTCTAACTCTGCGTAGGTATTACCTCAGTCTAACTCTGTGTAGGTATTACCTCAGTCTAAATCTGTGTAGGTATTACCTCATTCTAACTCTGTGTAGGTATTACCTCATTCTAACTCTGTGTAGTTATTACCTCAGTCTAACTCTGTGTAGGTATTACCTCAGTCTAGCTCTGTGTAGGTATTACCTCAGTCTAACTCTGTGTAGGTATTACCTCAGTCTAACTCTGTGTAGGTATTACCTCAGTCTAACTCTGTGTAGGTATTACCTCAGTCTAACTCTGTGTAGGTATTACCTCAGTCTAACTCTGCGTAGGTATTACCTCAGTCTAACTCTGCGTAGGTATTACCTCAGTCTAACTCTGCGTAGGTATTACCTCAGTCTAACTCTGTGTAGGTATTACCTCAGTCTAAATCTGTGTAGGTATTACCTCATTCTAACTCTGTGTAGGTATTACCTCATTCTAACTCTGTGTAGTTATTACCTCAGTCTAACTCTGTGTAGGTATTACCTCAGTCTAACTCTGTGTAGGTACCACGTCAGTCTTAACCCTGTGAAGTTAGATCTGGATCTGTTTGGATCTGAGTCCCAGTCTTGGTTCACCATCCTTCCTTCCCCTCCTCCCCCCGGTCAGACGCTGAGCTCCGAGCTGGCAGAAGCCCGAGACGACACCAAGAAGACCCAGAACGACATGCTGCATGCTGAGAATGTGAAGGCGGGCCGCGACAAGTACAAGACCCTGCGGCAGATCCGCCAGGGCAACACCAAGCAGCGCATCGACGAGTTCGAGTCCATGTGAGCGCCACGAGTCGTGCCAGTCAACCTCCCGCCCCTCCTCCTCCTCCTCCTCAGCATCCTCTTCAGGGGTGACTCGCTTTTTCTGATGCCGTCCGACCCCTCGCCCCCCCACCTCCACCCTTATAGATACTCGAGGTGCATGGCTGCCTCCACCTTTGCCAAAGCTCTGCCCTAATCTCCACCCAGAACCCACGCTAAGCTAACGAAGCTAAGCTAACGGAGCGATGACACCTCGTTCACCTCAGAGGTGAGCGAATGATGCGCTTGCAAAGCACAAGAACTGGAGATGCAAGGAAAAACCAAAATTGGGAAAATTGGAAGTATTTTTTTAAGCAAACTTTGGCCATCATGAAAGCTATTTTTGTTGCGTATATGCTTGCTATGCCTGTAATGCAAAGCTTTAGTATTACCCTCCGTCGTTGAGTTGAAAGTATCGCTAACTTAGCTTTACTTTTAAAAAGTGTTTTTTCCGTTCTTGCTTAACTCAGATGTTTTATCGAAGCCCTTCCATTTTAGTTGTCTGTTACCTTTCGTACTAGCTGTGCACAGGATCGGTCCTTGGCTGGGAAGAGAGGCTTGATTTTGGGGGATTAATTCAGTTTTTTTTTTGGGGGGGGGGGGGGGGGGTGTTTCAACGTTAAAAGATCAACACAGCTGCAGACTAAATGAAGCTAAGCCATCAGCGTATCTTTATGATCTGACATGTCACCTGGTAGTGTCAGGATAGATGGATGACATGATGGATGGATGACATGATGGATGGATGAAGGGGTCAGTCCCCAGCTAATAGGGAACAAGGTTGCACCGGTCACCATCACTCAGATCTAGTCATGTGTTTACGTCAGTGCTTTAGGAGATGAGCCGCGGGCCTTTTCCTTATAAGATGATTAGAACGTGAGGATTCACGTGTTGGTGTTTTAAAAGAGACTCCTAATATCCGGTCTGTCTCACTGCCAGTGTTTCATGCTCAGTCACCATAGATGGTTTTCTCTGCCTACCAGCTCACAAAGGCCCCCGGGTCAGACAGACAGACAGGCAGACACACAGGCAGGCAGACAGGCACTGTGCACCCTTCACGTCTAGCTGTCTGTCATGATTGTCTTCAGGTGTGTATTGGGAGGTTCCTTTCTGGCTGGAGAGCATACGAAAACGTCAGTCCTTCACACAGGACCACTCTCTACCTCAGTACTGTAACCATGGTGACCGAGCAATCGAAACACTCCAGCTGTTAAATCCCCCCCCCCCCCCCCCCCCCCGTTTCATTTGAAGTAGAGGCAGGTGCCCGCAGATCAGCCATTGGTCGGTTGCGGTTCAGAGCAACACGCGGTGGGCGGGGTTACGAAGGTAGCGTTTGCGTCTGCGCGCTAGGCCGCTCGACGTGGCCCATTCCTCCTCGTCGCGAGCCCCCCCCCCCGTCTGAATCGTCGCATGAAGGGAGAAAGATGCAGAGAAAAGCACCTTTCCATATTAGAGGAGTGTTCTTCACAGAGGACATCCAAGTCCCTCATCCAAGCCAATGTTCCACTCCCAACGACCTGTCCACAAACACCTGGAGAACAGCTCCCCACTCCGTCCCTCCCTCCCCACTCCATCCCCCTGAAGCAGGTGGACTCACAGACATGGTCCTACCTGCTGGGGCTGGATCTGTTACTTGTCTGTATGCCAGCCTGCCTGCTTGCTCGCCCTTCCTCCTGACCTGAGGGAGACCGACCACCATGTTCAGAGGGGGAGAGAGAGAGAGAGAGAGCAGGGGCAGGGATGGTTGTTATTTTTGTCCAGTTGCATCGCGATCCTTCTTACATGTGTGAATAGAGAAAAAGGCCAATTATTATTATTTTTTTGTTGCTTTCTCAGTATTTTCTAATCTAACAGTTTATCTCTCTTTCCTTCCCCTTTATGCTCAGTGACTCCATCTTTTTTTGTTGGGGAAACGGGTGTTTGTTGTTCTTCTGTTTCTTTGCGTTACGGTGAAAAGTTTCTTTGTATGACTTGTTTTGCTACACTTGACAGCTGGTTGAGTGGAACCCAAAACCAGCCTTTGACTAAAACCCAGTAAGTGTCCATGTAGGTGATCTTTGCCATAGCAGGTGAGCAACATTGTGCTTCCAACAAACCTTCTTTCTTTTTTTTTTTTTAAACAACCTCACCTCCCAGCATGCATCAGTAGGATTGTAGTCCTTGCTGGAGGTCCAAGCTCTCTCCTGTGTATGCCAGCGTGGCACCTCCCATATTCGGGGCAGTGCTCAAGAGGGTTAGCCTGGTGGCTGAATGTCGTTAGCCTACTTGTCAGCTTGAATGAAGGCAGTGATGCCTGCACTAGACACAGCTGTCTTGGTGTTTGCGGTTCCGTTTTTTTTCTTTTCTTTTACGTTTATATTAGCATTTCTGTATGATAGAAGCCACAGATGGCACACAATTCATTGGTTCACAATAAAAGTTTAAACTTACAAGTTGTCTTTTTTTACCCCCTTTTCCTGACTTGGTTCATACATCTCTCTAAAACTATTCTTATAGTTATGGGTTGAGAAGCATCAGATTTTTTATTTTTTATTTTACACACACTACTGTACATTGTTTACATTACAAAGATATAGGTTAAATATATATAGATAGTCACATTTCACACGGGCCACGTGTCATATTACCCAAACAAGACATCCACTGGTCTGATCAGTAAACCAGATTAGTTTGGCACAGAAGTAAAGATTGCACCAGCTTCGTACGTCCTAATGTTCTATAGCCCACTGAAAGTTATTTGGGTTTAATGGTGTTAGTAGAGCATATCCATTCTACTGGACTGTATGCATTAACAAAAATACCTGGGTCAGATCATGCAATAAGAAAGATGGTTAAGAAAAAGCGGTTAGGATGAAACGGCATCAAGCTCATACAACCTGATCAAACAAAACACACACACAATTCGAAACACACCTCTGAATTGTAAACTAAAATGAACTAAAACATTTTAAAAACAGCAGAAACACTTTGAAAACCAAACGCATGCATTACAGTTTGCTGAACATAGTTCAGAGTATCGGATGTGTCGTAAGCACAACGCCATTCACAGGCATTACTTTGGACCTCAGTCCTCCCTAACACACAGTGTCAGGAGGCAGAGAGAAGAAGGCGCTTCTTCTAACATTTGATTATTGTTTCCGAAAACAAACATCAGATTTTAGACAGACTTTTTCCCTTTTTTCGCTGACTTCTCCCACGAGTTTAAGCCAGTTAAGCCATCCAAAGAAGTCAGAATACCTAAACAAAATAGGTAAACCACTCCTAAATGTTTAAAATGATACAATAAAAAGATCAACTGTTCTCATGAATGAACATGGCCTTGCGATGCATACAAACCTCAGCGATAAAACGGAATGATACAATTTGTATCAATAAAGAAAGTATTTTTTTGTCTGCTGACAACGGATCGTACCGGGAACAGACAAGCTCACTGCCTGATGCCAGGCTCAGTCAGCGGGGGTCATCCACCCAAGGCCCACATAATAAAGCAACTACAAATGTCCAAAGACTTAACTAAGAAATGCTACATTTCATCATAACATTTCGGTGAAAGCTGACCTTTTACCTTTTAAATGTCTTCCTGTCCTGTTGCCTGTTCATGTAGCAGCTCTCGGTGTTAGCAGGGAGGGGGAGAGAGAGGGAGAGGAGGGGGGAGAGAGAGAGAGAAGAGAGGGAGAGTGAGAGAAAAGGAGAGAGAGGGAGAGGGAGAGGAGGGGGGAGAGAGAGAGAGAAGAGAGGGAGAGTGAGAGAAAAGGAGAGAGAGGGAGAGAGAGGGAGAGCGAGAAAAAAGGTGAGAGAGAGAGAGAGAGAAGAGAGGGAGAGTGAGAGAAAAGGAGAGAGAGGGAGAGAGAGGGAGAGCGAGAAAAAAGGTGAGAGAGAGAGAGAGAGAAGAGAGGGAGAGTGAGAGAAAAGGAGAGAGAGGGAGAGGGAGAGAGAGGGAGAACGAGAAAAAAGGTGAGAGAGCGAGAGAGAGAGAGAGAGAGAGAGATTCCACTTCCCCACTGCGGGACAAGTAAAGGATGATCTTATCTCATGTCCCTTACTAAAACTAAGGTCCACACTGCGAGATCTACAACCAGGCCAGCAAGCTAACCTCACCTGTAATCAGCCACCTCTAAACACAGCAACGCACTAAACACTTCAAACACAACAGCAATAAATAAGGTCTGTATTTGTACACTACAGCTAGAAGATCTGATCTCATTCCATGATCGTCTAGTACCATGATTTGTCAGTGGAGTTAAAGAAGGTGGGGTGATCGATTAAAATGATGGCCAAGCAGAGAAGCGTTGAAGTAAGTTATGTTAATAATATTAGTCACAGAAAGACAAAGTGCTTTGTTAATCAGTTCATATTGTTGCACCGTGCACTACTAACTATTAAATCAGATTGACAACCAAAAAAAGGAACACTGAATAAATAAAATGTTTCCGATGTCTTAGGTAAGACGACACCCATTAAAAACATAGTATTGTGTAGAGACAATCCCTTTTTCTAACCAAAACCACCATCAACGGTGACATCACTGACTGAAGCCTCACCAGGGAGGCCCTGTGGCCCCCTGGCCCCCTCACTAGTAGCCACACTGGGCCTTCTCTGCCAGGATGGCGGCCGCTAGCTGCTGGGGGTCTATGAGGTGGGGGCTCCTGCTCATCACCCTGCCAACCAGCTCCGAGGGGAAGATGTTACACAGGTTGACGTACACCTTCTCCCTGGCCTCGTCCAGCTGGCTCCGGGAGGGGGGCCGCAGGGGGTGGGGAGGGGGGTGAGGCGTGTGGGATGGGGGAGGAGGCATGTGTGAGGGGTGGGGGAGGTGAGAGGGGAGAGGTGTACCGGAGTGGCAGGGAGGGTAGTGGGGGTGGGCTGGGGGAGGAGGAGGGGGCTGGGTGTATCTGTCCCACCCCCAGGCAGACGCGGATGCGTGCCAGCCAGCCGGGCGGCCTTCCGACAGGCTCTGGCAGCTGGGGGGGTCGTACCGGGGAGCGGGGGGTTGGCGGTACTGGGGGTCCCAGCTGGAGAAAGGCTTCTGGTGGTGCGAGAGCGGGGGGGGCGGGGGGAGGCGGTGCTCGTACAGCCGGGAGTCCGACACGCTCTCCACCCGGGTGGAGGCCAGGCAGCGGGCCAGAGGCGACCCAGGAGGGTGGAGGCTGGTCGGGGTCAGAGAGGGGTAGTCTCCAGGGCAGCTGGAGCGGGCCCCCACAGTCTGGTGCTGCAGGTGGGGGGGGAGGGGGTACAGAGGGCGCTTCAGGCAGGGCTCGGGAGGGTCGTCGTGGGCGTAGCTGTGCTCACGCACCAAGTTCTGGTGGTAGGGGTGGAGGGCAGAGCCGGAGGGGTAGTCAGGGGGGTGTTGGTGTCGCTGTTCGGCCAGCGGTGCGTTCGGAGGACCGTACAGACGGCTGTGGGGGTTGTGGTGGTGATGATGCTGGTGGTGGTGATGATGACCGCTGTACGACAGGCTTTTGCCGTCCAATAAGGGATCAGGACAGACCGGACACGCCCTCTCGCTGCTGAACGACTCGTAGCTGCTCACGCCGCTCTCGCTGCCACAGTCCGACGCCGCCGAGCCCCGGCGCAGGTCCACGTCCCTGGGGTAACAGAGGTCGGGGCTGTGGCGCGACGCCAGGCTGAGTCCGGAGTAGGCTCGCATCACAGAGTAGTAGCTGAGGTCCGGTGGCTCGGCGCTGGGGTAGAGGTCCGGGTGGGGGGAGGGGAGAACGCGCTGCGGCGTGTCCGCTCTGGGGGGCTGATCTTGGGGGTAGCTGCCCAGCCCTGAGGGTGGACCTCCAGGAGCGGGGGACAGGACAATGCTCCCGCTGCAGCTGCTGCTGCCGCTGCTGCTACACAGGCTGTTTTTGCGGTCCTCCCCCCGGCCTCGGCCCAGCAGCTTGTCCTCAGCCTCGCTGTACGACAGGGCCCTGACGCTGGGGTCCGACTGCCTCTTAGAGGTCCCGGTCTTGCTGCCCGCCGCCCCAGCAGCCCCCACCGGCACGCTGTGGCTCTTCACCAGGCCCTCACCCTGGTTCTTGCTGCTGGAGCTGCTCTTGGCGCTGGCCCGGAGCTCGTCAGCTACAGAGCGCTGAGGCTGGGCTCCACGTTCAGGGTGGTAGTACTTACACTTGTGGCCGTAGGTGCACTTCTTACCTGGGGAAGTGGGGGGGGGGGGGGGGGTAGTGGTCAGTGCTGGAGGTGGAGGTGGGATGTGCTGGAGGTGGAGGTGGGATGTGCTGGGGGTGGGATGTGCTGCAGGTGGGATGTGCTGGAGGTGGGATGTGCTGGAGGTGGAGGTGGGATGTGCTGGAGGTGGGATGTGCTGGAGGTGGAGGTGGGATGTGCTGGAGGTGGAGGTGGGATGTGCTGGAGGTGGAGGTGGGATGTGCTGGGGGTGGGATGTGCTGCAGGTGGGATGTGCTGGAGGTGGGATGTGCTGGAGGTGGAGGTGGGATGTGCTGCAGGTGGGATGTGCTGGAGGTGGAGGTGGGATGTGCTGGAGGTGGAGGTGGGATGTGCTGCAGGTGGAGGTGGGATGTGCTGGGGGTGGGATGTGCTGCAGGTGGGATGTGCTGGGGGTGGGATGTGCTGGAGGTGGAGGTGGGATGTGCTGGAGGTGGGATGTGCTGCAGGTGGGATGTGCTGGAGGTGGGATGTGCTGGAGGTAGAGGTGGGATGTGCTGGAGGTAGAGGTGGGATGTGCTGGAGGTGGAGGTGGGATGTGCTGGAGGTGGAGGTGGGATGTGCTGAAGGTGGGATGTGCTGGAGGTGGGATGTGCTGCAGGTGGAGGTGGGATGTGCTGGGGGTGGGATGTGCTGGAGGTAGAGGTGGGATGTGCTGGAGGTGGAGGTGGGATGTGCTGAAGGTGGGATGTGCTGAAGGTGGGATGTGCTGCAGGTGGAGGTGGGATGTGCTGGGGGTGGGATGTGCTGCAGGTGGGATGTGCTGGAGGTGGGATGTGCTGGAGGTAGAGGTGGGATGTGCTGGAGGTGGGGGTGGGATGTGCTGCAGGTGGGATGTGCTGGAGGTGGGATGTGCTGGAGGTGGAGGTGGGATGTGCTAGAGGTGGGATGTGCTAGAGGTGGAGGTGGGATGTGCTGCAGGTGGGATGTGCTGGAGGTGGAGGTGGGATGTGCTGGAGGTGGGATGTGCTGGAGGTGGAGGTGGGATGTGCTGGAGGTGGGATGTGCTGGAGGTGGAGGTGGGATGTGCTGGAGGTGGGATGTGCTGGAGGTAGAGGTGGGATGTGCTGGAGGTGGGATGTGCTGGAGGTGGGATGTGCTGGAGGTGGGATGTGCTGGAGGTGGAGGTGGGATGTGCTGCAGGTGGGCTGGAGGTCTCACCATAAGGGCAGGGCTGCTTCTTCTGCTCAGGCATGATGGGTCTCTTCCTGAGGAAGTTCTCCAGGCTGGGGCCATGACGACCCAATGGGTCATCAGGAGGCATGAACCTGGGAGAGAGGAGGAGAGAGGAGAGGAGAGGGAGGAGAGGGAGGAGAGGAGAGGAGAGGGAGGAGAGGGAGGAGAGGGCGGAGAGGGAGGAGAGGGCGGAGAGGGAGGAGAGGGCGGAGAGGGAGGAGAGGGAGGAGAGGGAGGAGAGGGAGGAGAGGGCGGAGAGGGCGGAGAGGGAGGAGAGGGAGGAGAGGAGAGGAGAGGGAGGAGACACACACAACAGAATCAAACTTCACCCTTCAGCAGAATAAAGATCCATTGATATTGGTGGACAGGGTTCACTTGCAGACTGACGACCCAGAGGAGGGCGGGGCCTGGGCAGAAGCCCCTCCCTCCTTACTTGTCGTTGACGAACGAGTACATGAGCAGGCGCTCGTCGATGAACTTCTTCCACTCTGGCTTCTCATTGGCCAGGTCTCGGTAGTTGTCGTTGGATACGATGATGCCGTCTGACTCGTGGGCCAGCTTGACGATGAAGCGGTCGTCGTAACAGACCACGCGGCGGCCCTGGACACGGCGAGACGGAGTGAACACCACGATCTTCTGCTTCTCCAGGCGACGCAGGATCTCCTGGTCTGAGGAGGAGAGAGAGAGAGGGGGGGGGAGGGAGAGACAGAGACAGGGAGGGAGGGAGGGAGGGAGGGAGGGAGGGAGGGAGGGAGGGAGGGAGGGAGGGAGGGAGGGAGGGAGGGAGGGAGGGAGGGAGGGAGGGAGGGAGGGAGGGAGGGAGAGAGAGAGTGAGTGAGAGAGAGAGAGAGAGAGAGCGAGAGAGAGAGAGAGAGAGAGAGAGAGCAAGAGTGAGTGAGAGAGAGAGAGAGAGAGAGAGCAAGAGAGAGAGAGAGAGAGGGGAAAAAGGGAGGGAGAGAAGAGAAGGCAAGAAAGCAAGGAAGGAAAAGACTAATATTTTAAAGTGCATGGTTTCATCAGAAGGATCCAGCTAGACATTCCACTGTGTGTGTCAGTCAGTGTGTGTGTGTGTGTGTGTGTGTGTGTGTGTGTGTGTGTGTGTGTGTGTGTGTGTAGGTCAGTGTGTGTGTGCAGATTCCCAGGAGTGTGGCACTGACCTGTAATAAGTGCATCAGGGGCGGGACTGCTCCTTCCTCCATGCGGGGACAAACACAGTGATGTCACGATGACCTCGATCCAGGAACCAATCAACAGCCAGCTGAATCCCATGGCAGGAGAACACCTCTTTATTACCATGGCTACCAAGGAGTAAACAGACAGCTGTTAGAAGGATCCAGAACAATACAGGAGATCTTTTGAAATCAACTGGTGCGTTCCCAACGATTACACTGTTCTATCTACATAACGGTTAAGAATCGCTCTTACATGTCTTCTGAGTAAGACTTTGTCTTACCTCATGGCTACGTTGCTGCCATCAATAACAACGGGCCTCAGGTTGTCTTTATCCCCCAGCGGCTCAGCAGGACAGGGGGACTCGGCCCCCGGGCCTCTAGAGACTCGGACAGGCCACATGTGGAGGAGCAGGAGGAGGTGGTGGAGGAGCAGCAGGAGGAGGTGGGGGGGCTTGGAGGTGGTGGAGGCCGGAGCCTGTTCGCTGTCCGGTTTGCTGCCCAGCTTGACCAGCTCTCCCAGGATGTCGTTGATGAGCGTCCCAGGGCCCAGCTTGGTAAGGACCAGGCGGACCGTGTCCTCCGAGTAGCCCAGCTTCAGAGCAAACTCCATCTTGGTCTGGTACTCCTTCAGCCTGGCTCCTGGCTGCTCCGCGGGAGGCTCCAGAGGGCCCTCGCTCCCCAGGCAGGCTCCAGACACACAGATCAGGCACTCCTACCCATTCCCACTACCCAGCAGCCCCCCACTCCCCAGCAGCCCCACTCCTACCCATTCCCACTACCCAGCAGCCCCACTCCCCAGCAGCCCCACTCCTACCCATTCCCACTACCCAGCAGCCCACTCCCCAGCAGCCCCACTCCTACCCATTCCCACTACCCAGCAGCCCCACTCCCCAGCAGCCCCACTCCTACCCATTCCCACTACCCAGCAGCCCCACTCCCCAGCAGCCCCACTCCTACCCAGCCCCACTACCCAGCAGCCCCACTACCCAGCCCCACTCCCCAGCAGCCCCACTCCTACCCATTCCCACTACCCAGCAGCCCCACTCCTACCCAGCCCACTACCCAGCAGCCCCACTACCCTGCCCCACTCCCCAGCAGCCCCACTCCCCACCCCCACTCCCCAGCAGTCCTGACTGGAACTGTCAACCACCTCCCCTCCCTGCCCCCCTCCCTCCTTCCCCCTGCCCTGCCCCCCTCTCTGCTGCCCTCCCTGCCCCCCCTCCCTGCCCCCCCTCCCTGGCCCCCCTCCCTGCCCCTCTCCACTGGACCCTGAGTGCTTCACCGCATCTTCCTCCTCCTCCTCATCGTCATCATCATCATCATCTGATGCCAGAACATGATCGTTAGTGACAAAGGCTGATGTAGTGTAAGGTCAAGTTAATCACATCGAACGTCTAATCGCATCGAAAGGTGAGTGTGTGTGTGTGTGTGTGTGTGTGTGCAGGCAGGGAGCCAGGGGAGGTGTGTGTTAGTAATGAAGGTTTATAGCTCTGGGGGGCGGGGGGGGGGGGGGGGGGGGGGGGGGGGGGGGGGGCACAGGGGTTAGATGGTGATATAAGGTGACATTTAAACAGTGGGTGGGTGGGAGGAGGGCGACACCAGCCAATGAGGAAGAGGTCTGCGCTGAAAACCGCTCATTACGTGTGCGTGTGCTAGCTGTGAGCTGCCACACAGCACGCAGAAATAAGTAAAAAATAAACACACACAACCCACACACACACACAACACACACAACACACACAACCCACACACACACACACCCCCTCCCACCTCCACCTGAACCTATAGAAAAAGTCACCGTTTTGGGCATAACACAACACAGACAGCCTGTCCTGCTTATCAACATCCTCCTGCAGCCTCCTACAGAAGAGCGCTGGGAAAACAGTGGCTCAGCAGCCCAGCCTCTTACTGCTGCATACCAGCACACTGACCCAGTTCTCCCAGACACAGCCAGCGCCTGCCCCGGCCCCCAGCCCCAGCCCAGCCCCCAGCCCCCCATCACCACCACCCTCCCCAGAGGACCGCCACTCAGGGAGGATGAGAGTGGAAAAGAGTGGGATGGGAGAGCAGGCAAAAGGGAGAGTCGATTGAAAGAGCGAGAAAGACGAAGAAGAGAGAGACAGAGAGAGAGAGCGAGAGAGAGAGAGAGAGAGAGAGAGAGAGACTGAGAGAGCAAAATAGAAAGAGTCAGTGAACATGATTAAGGGCTACAGAGCAAGATCATGCATATATGGGAAGGCAGATGAGGTATGGGGACAGAGTAACCATAAACTGAGCAGCATGTTATCGGATCATGCTGGGAAGAGAGAGAGAGAGAGAGAGAGAGAGAGAGAGAGAGAGAGAGAGAGAGAGAGAGAGAGAGACACAGAGAGAGAGAGAGACATAGAGAGGAGAGAGAGAGAGAGAGAGGACAGAGACGAGAGAAGAGACACAGAGACACAAGAGAGCACAGAGAGAGAGAGAGAGAGAGAGAGAGAGAGAGAGAGACAGAGAGAGAGAGAGAGAGAGAGAGAGAGAGAGAGAGAGAGAGAGAGAGAGAGAGATCTAGTCCACTATCAGAGGGGTGTGGTCTGGTCCAGTGTTCAGGATCAGAGGGGTGTGGTCTGGTCCAGTGTTCAGGATCAGAGGGGTGTGGTCTGGTCCAGTGTTCAGGATCAAAGGGGTGTGGTCTGGTCCAGTGTTCAGGATCAGAGGGGTGTGGTCTGGTCCAGTGTTCAGGATCAGAGGGTGTGGTCTGGTCAGTGTTCAGGATCAAGGGGTGTGGTCTGGTCCAGTGTTCAGGATCAGAGGGGTGTGGTCTGGTCCAGTGTTAAGGTACATTAGATCAGTAGCGGGGTTAAAGTGGAGTGGAGATGGGAGGGGGGGGGGTTCTGATCTGTAAGGCAGTATTGATTGCAGTGCAGCAGCCTGTACTGAGCCTACCTAACAGCTCCACTTAAGACAACAGCTGCTCTCAGAATCCCCTCTTGAGGAAACCCAGACACTTTCTCAGGGAGAGGTCAAGGTGCGTTCCCATGCAACGCTGTTGCTAGACGGTTCCGTCGGCCTGGTTTACAGATTCGAATGGAATCGGATTTCTCCAAATGAAACGAGACAGTGAGGTGTGACTGAAGTCAGACTGCTGTTTGAATCAGAGTACGAGACCAGTGAAGGAAGGAAAACCTTCAGGGTTTAGAGTGTGTACACACACACACACACACACGTGAGGTTGGGTTCCTGATGAGGTGGTTTCCATCCTACCCCTATCCACGTCTCTCTCAACCGCCCCCGCACACTCTCTCAAAACATACGACGACCATGTAAAGACAGAGCCCCCCCCCCATGAAACAACTCTGTTTGACTGAGGTCATGTGACCAGGGCGATCTTGGCCACGTCGGCCAATCAGCACGTAGTTAAACCCTAACCACCAAGATGGCACCAATTAAACCCCAGGACCACCAAGCCCAACCATCAAGCAAGTACGAAACAAACAACAAGGATTATCGAAGGCCTTAACAGTTGGGTACCTGTTGCTTTTGGCCAGTCACCCCGTCCCTCGAACCCTGAACACTAACTAACCAATCAAGAGCCTCCACTGGTTTGGCTATAAATAGCTCCAGTCTTAAATCAAAGCTAGCAGCTTGTTAACAGGAAACAGGCGTGTCGTCTGGATGGGGGGTCTTGTGTTCTTGACCACAGTGTGTTCACCTGTCCTGATATTACAGATAGACCACAGTGTGTTCACCTGTCCTGGAGGAGTGGACAGGAGGAGGTGACAGAAGGAGAGGAGGAGGTGACAGGAGGAGAGGAGGAGGTGACAGGAGAGGTGACAGGAGGAGAGGAGGAGGTGACAGGAGGACAGGAGGAGGTGACAGGAGGAAGGTGACAGGAGGAGAGGAGGAGGTGACAAGAGGTTACAGGAGGAGAGGAGGAGGTGACAGGAGGAGAGGAGGAGGTGTGGCTGAGTTATGGAGAGTCTGCCCTAACAGTTGTCTGGGGCGATGGATCACGCTGCTGTCATCTTCACCACGGTGACGGTGATGACCTCAGCGGTCCCCTTTCGATGTCATTTATTCATCTTGTTTCCCGGGAAACGGCCAGCCCGCGCAAATCCTGACACCAAAGATGGAGATGAAGCGGGTGACGTTCCGTGACCGAGGCCATCCACCATGATCTCAGGCCCATCATGCTGCTGGAGGGAGGGGGGGGGGGGGGGGGGTCTGACCGCCTGAGACACGACATCCTGCTGCACAGGATCAGGATCAGGTGGACTGAGGCCATTCCACTGAGCGATGGCTCGGAGATTCAGCTCTGACCATGGCACCTGCAGGAAGCAGCGCCCCAGTGCTGCCAGGGGCCCCACAGTAGTGGGCAGGGTTACTGAGAGCTAGTGTGCTACCCTGGTGAGGGGTGGGGAGGGTGGAAGCCTAGCATTCCTGGTACTCAAAGAGGGCAAATTGACAAGGAGGGCGAGGGGAGAAGGGGGAGAAAAGGGGGAGATAGGAGGGAGAAGGAAGGGGGAGAGGAGGGAGAGAGAGAAGGGGGAGAGGAGGGAGAGAAGGAGGGAGAGAGAGGAGGGAGAAGGAGGGGGGAGTGGAGAGAGAGAAAGAAGGGGGAGCCCAGTTTTAACAGGGCCGGAGGACAGTGCGGATCTGACATCAGCACGACAGGGGGGTTCTCCCAGCGTCCCTGCACAGACCTGGCAACCCCTGCACTGCGGTGGGAACAGGGGAGAGAGGGGCGAGGACAGGGGGGAAGATGTGAAGCCAGACTAGAGAGGACCAGGCAGAGGACCAGGCTGTATGACTGACTAACACTGGCCCTTCTGAAGAGGAATCCTCCACACACACACACACACCTCACAACTCAAAGACCAACATCTTAAAAAAAGAATTGAAAAGAATCGTTTCCCTGTCTTCCGCCTCCGAGCAGCTGGGGCATTTAGACAGCGTCCACATGGGCCAGTGAGCTGGGTCTGAGCCAGGAGAAGACTGCTGATCTGAGAATCCCTTTGAGCAGTGCAGTGTGTGTGTGTGTGGGGGGGGGGGTTCCTCTCCTTCTGCACCAGAGAGTTAGATTGACTTAAGTCATTCAGCAGACGCTCTTATCCAGAGAGACTTACAGCAAGTACAGGGACATTCCCCCCTGAGGCAAGTAGGGTGAAGTGCCTTGCCCAAGGACACAACGTCATGTTGACACAACCGGAAATCGAACTCGCAACCTTGTGATCACTAGTCCAACCCCTTAACCGCTCAGCCACCTGACTCTGCTATTTTCATTGGAACAACGTAGGAGATTGAAAGTCATGACAGATGTTTAACACTAAATATACAAAACTAAATATAAAACATAAGAAATACATCGAACTCTTCCAGCCCACACAAACACAGGACCTTTCTTGAGTCTTTGTCTGAGTTCTATTAAGTCTGTCTACAAATATCATTTCAGAGCCAGCCTGGGTTCTTGTCTTAATAATTGTTCTTCATGAGTCAAGCTAAAGCTCTTAGACTGCTCTGCTTAATCTAGCCCCCCCCCCCCCCCCCCCCCCTGTCCTCATGGCTTGGTTCCAGTGACTGGTCACTCCCTGTCATTTGAATCTGTCTTGCATGCAAACTACACTTCCATATGCCATTTGGGTTCTTCCAGCGCTGGATAACGAGACAGCCTGTTCTGAGAGTCACTGATTCTGTTAACAGGAGGACTGACCCAGTCCACAGCGTGAGGGCTGTTTCTGAACCAGACGCTTTCCAGAGTTTCACCTTCAAAGCGACAGGATGTGTGTGGAGTTTTTGTGTTTTTTTTTACTATAACAAGCCAGCTTAATGCATTAATTGTGTGGGCTCTATTGTCCCCTCAAAAGAGGATAAGGCAGGAAAAGAAACTGTGACAAATGATCAACAATAAAAATGAAGAAGGCCTCCCAGTGAAGAGAAGTCAGTCTAGTTTTCAGTTGGAGGCCATTTGACTATTCAGTGTTTGAGGATTCAACAGACAAACAGGTCCTTTCTAAAGAACTATGCTGGCGGATCGGAAGGCAGGCGGGGGGGGGGGGGGTCCAAAAAGCCACCAACACAGAGACAAAACCATCTTTGTAATGGAGCAGGGGAAGGGGGGCTGTGTGCTCCTGGAGCAGGGGGGCTGTGTGTGCTCCTAAAGCGGGGGAGGCTGTGTGTGCTCCTGGAGCAGGGGAGGGGGGGGGGGGCTGTGGCTGCTCCTGGAGCAGGGGGGGGCTGTGTCTCCTCCTGGAGCAGGGGGGGCTGTGTGTGCTCCTGGAGCAGGGGGGGGCTGTGTCTCCTCCTGGAGCAGGGGGGGCTGTGTCTGCTCCTGGAGCAGGGGGGGCTGTGTGTGCTCCTGGAGAGAGGGGGGGCTGTGTGTGCTCCTGTAGCAGGGAGGGCTGTGTGTGCTCCTGGAGAGAGGGGGGGCTGTGTCTGCTCCTGGAGAGAGAGGCTGTGGCTGCTGACAGCTGCTCTTCAGTCAGTTGCAGGGCCCCTCTTTCACACCACATGGCACATGCTTGCTCGCCTGTCTCACAGCTCAGTGCTGCACCCAGCTAGCCCAGCCCTGATAAGACAGCTGACAGGCAAGGCTCACGTCGCTTCATGCTAGTTTGCTTCATGGCTAGGCAACCCTGGTCCTCCAGAGCCACTGTCCTGACAGTTTTAGATGTTTCCCTGCTCCAGCACACCTGATTCTAATGAATGGGTCATTATCAGGCTTCCACAGGGCTTGACAACAACCATTCATTAGAATCAGGTGTGCTAAAGCAGGGAAACATCTAAAACTGTCAGGACAGCGGCTCTCAAGGACCAGGATTGACTACTGGAACATGCTCCACTACTGCATCCACAGACCCATTAGTGAAACACACGAATCCAACCACAGTCTGAAGAGGAGAACAAGGCTCCAGTTTTCCACCAGACCATGGATGTCCTTCATTTGACAGGATAATAGATACTAGCCCTGGGCTAATTTTCCAGAAGCCAGTCAAGGCTGTCAACAACAACATTTTGTAGTCAAGTATGCCGTTAATTAATCAAATTACTTGGACGAACGTGCAGTTTTTCATCTTGGGAATGGTTATTCTATACGAGTAATAGCCACTTTTCTGGGATGTAGATTCAATGAAAAAACTGTTGCGTGAATTTCTAAATCTGGACTTTCAACTACATCCTGTTCCTCAATCAAATGACTGCCAACATTCTTGGGTTTCCACTGATATCATTTCATAAAGATGTGACAGAATAGTGACAGAATAGCACCCACATAGCTGTTTGTGATGTGTTAGAATCCGATGGCGTGTTCAACAGAGACCTAGAAACAGCAGACAGCATAAGATCTGCTGCTCCGTCTTGGTAAATAAATGCCAAACAATGACTACATTATTAGATGGAATTTCTGAGTCGTTAAGAGAGCAATCAAATCCACCAAATGGGTCGATTTCTGCATGGCCACAAACCATCTGGTACAGTGGGAGGACGGTATGCAAGTTTGTTTTCCATTACCAAAAGGATCACATGACCATAAGAACATACCATATAGCCAAACGTTTACCCACTGCGTTTTAAAACAGATTAAATGGTCCTGCATTTAGCCCATAACTGAACCAGATCCACAGCCTGCTGGAAACACAGCACGATGTCAGAGAGCTGGAAGGCATGCTTCAGGTTCAGGAGGTCACTAGGGCAACGCTACAAGAATGAAGGCCAAGATGAAACGGCCTTTCCATAGCTGCCCAGATACAGTACTGCAGACAGACAGGCTAGCGTGTCCAGATACAGTACTGCAGACAGACAGGCTAGCCGGTCCAGATACAGTACTGCAGACAGACAGGCTAGCGTGTCCAGATACAGTACTGCAGACAGACAGGCTAGCGTGTCCAGATACAGTACTGCAGACAGACAGGCTAGCCGGTCCAGATACAGTCCTGCAGACAGACAGGCTAGCGTGTCCAGATACAGCCCTGCAGACAGACAGGCTAGCGTGTCCAGATACAGTACTGCAGACAGACAGGCTAGCGTGTCCAGATACAGTACTGCAGACAGACAGGCTAGCGTGTCCAGATACAGTACTGCAGACAGACAGGCTAGCGTGTCCAGATACAGTCCTGCAGACAGACAGGCTAGTGTGTCCAGATACAGTACTGCAGACAGACAGGCTAGTGTTTTCATTCTGTAATAAGTGGGGAAGCTGGACTGGTTGTCGTTAGATGGCATTTTTTCCCCACAAAGCCTTTTTGATGGTTTCCCTGATGGGACAGCCCTAGTCGTTATTTTCTAAACTCCCATTTGCTGCCTATTTTAGCTGCATAATGAACACATGCAACTAAGGCTAGACATTGCAAAGAATAGGTCAAATACCCTGATGAAGTCCTGTTTACAGTGAAAGGGTCTCCACACACCCCCTACACCCCACGTCCCCCCCCCCCCCCACACACCTCACCCCCACCCACCCACACACCGCACCCCCACCCCCCCTACATCAAAACCACAACCACAGCCACGGTTGGGCACTTGGCTCGTGTTTCATACCAATGGGGTCCCAATCGAAATAATGTATCTATTTGCAAAGTAAGGGGGACCAAGTCTGGCAGAGAGCACAGCATGAAGAGCCACAGCCTGGCCACACATCGAGGGGGATTGCTTGTGTACCTTGTATACTTGTCCATAGGTGCCATTTCCGACCACTTCCACCAATTCAAAAATCCCAGCTGGATCCTGCAAAGGAATCGAATAAAAAAGATCTTTCAGAAAACAAAATAACCTGGACGGTGAAAGTGTGAATCAGTTGTAATGCTGGTCTGTAGATGAAGGCAGCAGCTCTGATCTCTCCCAACATGCCAAATGATCCTGGAACAAAGGAAAAGGCTCGAACACCTCGATGCTGCTGCTGGATCAGAATGTCAGACTAGACTCAGTGACTGGGCTGGGAAAAACCCAGACAAATAAATACCTGACGTGTTATCAAGCGAGTTCAAACGTTCTGTTTATCTGAACCTATTGTTAAATTGATAAAAAAATTGGGGGGTAAATCTCCGCTTGTCTCCATTATAAGAGACCCTGCCCTTGTCCTGTACTTACCCGCAGTGAAGCCAGGTCTATCTCTACCAGACTTTTAGCCGGAGAGTCGTTCGCCATTTTTTCCAATAATTTCCTTATCCTTCCTTTAGGTTAAATAGTGAATATTTGATATCGGATCATTAGAGGAAGCCCCCCCTGCTTTTAGAAGAGGCAGTCCTGTGTTCCTCTTTGTGGTCCGCTTGTTACTCCATGTTGAGGTGGCAGATCGGCCCTGCTGCTGCTGCTCCTCCTGATGCTCCTCCTCCTCTCTCTCCTCTCTCCTCCTCTCCCTCCTCCTCTACCCCCGGATTGAGGGATCCGGTGGGTTAAATCACGGAGAAACGGCTGGGCATCTATGCACGAACTGAACGGAGCTGTGATATGACTGAGCTGAGCTTTCCCCCCAGTCAAACTGGTGTGTTAGAATAACATGAGATGTTCCGGTATAAAGGAGGGATGAGAAAGAATGAAAGAGAGAGAGAGAAGAGAGTGAAGGCTCGGGAGAATCTGTGGACATGCGCACATGAGACATCAGGTCAATAGTGGTAATCATGGGTGTGGCGACCTGAAGCCTAGTAGACTGATGCATCACTATTCACTTTATACAACCCTGAGTCAGTAACATTACTACTTATGACCAAACTGCTGATATGACCTAATTTGCCTCCCTGTTAATACTTCATCGCAGTGTTTTTATTGTATATTAAAGTCCAGTCCAGAATGACAGTAAAACGCACCAACACAAAACTGGTCCTTAGAGACCACCTGACTGGTTGATGTATTCCTTTTGAGGAGCCTAATATTTCTATAGAAATATAGAAAAAAAGTGTGACCATATCAGAACCATATCAGAGATCTCTTAGCATAACTGGGATGCCTGTGTTGGTGTAAAAGATGTGTCTGTGTTTTAGAAGCAGGTCAATGTGTTCTGGACCAACACCGGTAACACTGTCTTCCAACCCCTGTAGTGTCTGGACACAGGAACACATTGTGTGTGTGTGTGTGTGTGTGTGTGTGTGTGTGTGTGTGTGTGTGTGTGTGTGTGTGTGTGTGTGTGTGTGTGTGTGTGTGTGTGTGTGTGTGTGTGTGTTCAAACTCCAGCTCCTGTGTTGTGAGTCATTCAGCTCACAACCAGGACGGACCTGTCTGGCTTAAAAACACAACACAGGCAGGTTGCTCAACACTTTCTGAGACACTCTGTACATTATAAGTGTAGCCAGGTAAGAAATAACCACTAAAAACAGCTAGAGCAGATCCACGCGGCTACATCTGGAACTAAATTATTCATTGTCTTTTAGCTGCACACTCCTATTGGTGTCCAAATGATATCAATAAAGATTACATCAAGAAATATAGGCTCTTTATACTGTTCCACAAAGGCAGTAAAATCCCCTGATCATCATGCGGAACGTCTGAGCAAATAAAGATGAAGGAACTGTGATAACTCCTGATCTAGTGTAGATGCTTTTGTCGATCCTGTTATTATAACCTTCTTTTACTGACACCGTGTGGACATATGGCTGTACTGCAGGATTCCCTCCACAGACGGTCTTGTGTACAAACACGTCAGAATCAGATCAGAATCAGAAATCGTTTTATTCGCCATGCAAGTTACACCAACATTGAATTCACTGTGACAGGATGGAGCAAACAAAGAACATATACGGAAATTAAATAAGATAAAGATGAAATAAATAGGATAAAACTATGGGGGGTGGGGGGAGGTAGGATGGGGGGAGGTAGGATGGGGGGAGGTAGGATGGGGGGAGGTAGGATGTACACATTAGTGCAATTCCTCAAGTGATAAAGTGTAAAAGGGGCTTGTGCAGTGAAATTGACTTGATTGACTGGACTTGAAAGTATGACTTAATCCAATGGTGTCAAACTCGTGCCATCAAAGGCCAAGAGGGTGCAGGTTCTCACTTCAACCAAGCAACTACACCATCTGATTTCACTAAGTAGAGAAACTCGTAGATTAAATGAGCTGGTGTGTAGTGATTGGTTGACACCCTCTTGGCACCTCGATGGTGTTTGACACCAATGACTTAAGGATCTTCCTGAAGGATGTAGTTTGGGTGTTTGAAATAACAATGCAGACCAAACTATTCATGAATAAAGACATGTTTATTGTGCTATAGTAAGTGTAGAGATATACAAATGGAATAACAATAACTTAAGGCTCTCATCATTTAACATGTGCAACAGGACACACAGTTTTGGTTGAAGGATTCAAAGACACAGTATTTACATCTACAAATGCTTGGAACTACAATAGGAACTGTAATTCACCAGCAGTCCCCATTTAAATACATTTTTGCATCATTTCAGTTAGTGAAAGTCTTTTTTTGTAACAACAGCACCAGATAGTCGGCCATCTTGTCACTGCGCCTGGCGTTTGCGTGTGACGAGGGTGATGACGCGGCGGACAGAGCCCAGTCTGTCTCGGAGGGCGGTCATGGACAGGATTCTGAGCTGAGTTCGCTTCTCCAGGGGCAGGACAGCCAGGAACCACCAGCACCAGGCAGGACAGCCAGGAGCCACCAGCACCAGGCAGGACAGCCAGGAGCCACCAGCACCAGGCAGGACAGCCAGGAGCCACCAGCACCAGGCAGGACAGCCAGGAGCCACCAGCACCAGGCAGGACAGCCAGGAGCCACCAGCACCAGGCAGGACAGCCAGGAGCCACCAGCACCAGGCAGGACAGCCAGGAGCCACCAGCACCAGGCAGGACAGTCAGGAGCCACCAGCACCAGGCAGGACAGCCAGGAGCCACCAGCACCAGGCAGGACAGCCAGGAGCCACCAGCACCAGGCAGGACAGCCAGCAGCCACCAGCACCAGGCAGGACAGCCAGGAGCCACCAGCACCAGGCAGGGCCACTGGGGCTGGGCTGGGGGAAGGAGCTTAGAGTTAGTGCGAATCTTCTAGGTGCACCTAATACTGTGTTACTGTGTAACATCTGTATTCACAAATGACAAATAATCTGTGCATTAACCTTCTACTGGCTCAGAGACTGAAGGAGAGAGGGGAGGGAGAGCGAGAAAGAACAAAAGAAGGAGAGAGTGAACCAGAGAAGGATATACAACTATCAATTATCATACATCTTACTAAGTAAGACGCTCCATCCCGATAATCCTATTACTCTTCTAAGGACAAAAAGACATAGTTAATCTAAATCTGCTGTTCGACCCATCGGTCTAAGAACTGGGGGGACCAAGCAGAGTAAGACACTACTCCTAACACAGGGCTAGGCAACCCTGGTCCTAGGGAGCCACTGTCCTGAAGGTTTTAGATGTTTCCCTGCTTTTGCCACACCTGATTGTAATGAATGGACATTATGAGGCTTCCACAGAGCTTGATAACAACCCATTCATTAGAATCAGGTGTGCTGGAGCAGGGAAGCGTCTAAAACCTTCAGGACAGTGGCTCCCTTTGACCAGGGTTGCCTTCCCCTGTCCTACCAGACAGCACGGTGTAGTGTTGTACCTGAATGTCAGCTTCTTTCCTGGGAAGCCGTCCGAAGTGGCTGAGGATCTGGCTCCGAATGGTGTCTCTGAGGGAGGTGATCATGGTTCTAACACCCTTTCACACCCGGATCTCTGATCGGCCCCGCCCATACACTTGCACTTACCCCTGACTTTTATCAGCCTACTAAACTCGTACGAGCAGCCAGCATGCCGCTCGTTTTTACTGCACAGCTCCGCAGGTTTATAAAATAACAGATTTTAAATCACTCTCTCTCATTAGAAGAGCAAGCTAGTTGTGATGCAACTGTTGCCTAATATCAGGTGACATGTGACCGGAGGCAGCAGAGTCATTGGTCAGTCTGATTGTTTATGTCATGAAAATGGTTGTACAACAGGAAATAACTGCATATTTGATCATACTGTTAGGGTGAAGAAACAACCAGATATCTATCACACCAGTTGATATGAGTGTGTCAGGGCCAAATCACCACCTGCAGAGAGCAGCAGACAGCTCTCTGTTCGCACAACACATGGACACACATTTACCAGCTGGGAAAAAAAGCAGAGGAATTAAGATGGTGCTTTCTTGGTTACTTACTGTTCTGTATGACACACTGAAATCTGAATAATAAGAATTGATGATAACTAATAACTCCACAAGTCTGCTGTCATGCGATACCAATTTGCTGGCTACCCATGTGCTGCTAACACACTGCCCCCCTAACCCACCTTAGTCCATCAGTCCAGCCTGACACCTGCTCTGCTCTGCAACCATCATAAAGAACTGGGTCAACACAGAACAAGAAAGAAACATATTTCTGGGCAACACAAGGTAACTATTGTTGTGCTGCTGTTGTGCTGCTTCTGGTTGGACAGTTTTTCACAGCCTATCAGATTGCAGGATCTCACATGAGGGGGACATGGAATACCAGGGTTCAAACCAGCGGAGAACATTCAGAACCCACACTGCAGCTGTCCAAATGTGTTATGGACAACAACAAGAAGAAAAACAAAAAGAGTTGATGTTTTCTTGATTTCATATGGGCCTTTATTGGTGAGTCACACACACACACACACACACACACACACACACACACACACACACACACACACACACACACACACACACACACACACACACACACACACACACACACACACACACACACACACACACACACACACACACACACACACACACACACACACACACACAGAACACACAAGAATGTTTGCTGGTATGAAGATGTTTTGAGTTAAACTAAATTTGCTGTCCCCCCCAACACCCCCCCCCCCCCCCCCCCACTGTCTCCACAGAGGGGTGACAGAATGGAAGCCCCTGGATGAGACACACGGACTGTCTGTGCCTTGAGAACCTTAGCACAGCACAGGTGTAAAAGCTAACACAGCCACAGTGCCAGGCTAACACAGTGCCAGGCTAACACAGTGCCAGGCTAACACAGTGCCAGGCTAACACAGTGCCAGGCTAACACAGCCACAGTGCCAGGCTAACACAGCCACAGTGCCAGGCTAACACAGTGCCAGGCTCACACAGTGCCAGGCTAACACAGCCACAGTGCCAGGCTAACACAGCCACAGTGCCAGGCTAACACAGTGCCAGGCTCACACAGTGCCAGGCTAACACAGCCACAGTGCCAGGCTCACACAGTGCCAGGCTAACACAGTGCCAGGCTAACACAGCCACTGAACCCGTTCACCGTCTGTTCCCCACCCAGCCCCTGCTGCCCCCTGCTGCTCCCTGCTGCCCCCTGCTGCTCCCTGCTGCTCCCTGCTGCTCCCTGCTGCCCCCTGCTGCTCCCTGCTGCCCCCTGCTGCCCCCAGTGGAGGGCTGGGAAGCAGCGACATTCACAGCTCCTTCCTCTGCAAACATGCCATGGTTACACTTCTAACCAGAGGGTTACACACTTTAGCTTCCCTTTTAAATAAAATTAGCTTCGTAACAAAAGCTAAACGACTACCAAAAAAAAAAAAAAAAAACATTACTATGCGGGCACTTCATTAGTGTTACTGCTGTAACCATGGCTACAAACTTGACCTCAGTCCGCATACTGTATCGGGTCTGGGTGTGGCTAGTTGAGGCGAGATCGACTCCAGCCAATCAGGCTCCATCTGAGGATCCTGCCTGGCTGCTGACAGCCGTTATCCCCTCAGTACCTCATCCTTCATGAGGGAGGAGCCCTAAAATCTCAGTCCACCCTGCCCAGATTAGAAACCAGTTATCTTCCTTAGCTTACAAGCCTATCAGAGCTGTCTTTAGCCTGTTAGCTCAGTTCATTAGGAAGTCTGGACTGGGATAGCCAAACAGGCTGAAGTCGCCCTGGTATCTGGCGAAGAGACGCCTGATGTCCCGCTGGCTGATGTCTGCGAAGTAGTGCTGCACCTTGGTCCTGTTGTAGCGGGTGATGCCTGGAGGGATGGTGGGGTAGGACACCAGGCGCTCGATCCCAGCAGCTTTGAGGATGTAGGGAGCGTCTCTCTCCAGGGTCTCATGGTGACCCACCACGCTGTAGGAGATGTCGCAGGGCGCGCACAGCTCGGCGTACGTCACCCAATGGATGACGTGCTCGCCAAACTGCCGGTCCAGGCGCCGCCTCCCGGGCACGTCGCCCAGGTAACGGACGAAGTCCCCGAAGCGCAGGCCGGTGGCGCCCGCCTCGTTGTCTCTGTGGCTCTTGCGGTACTTGCGGATGATGGCGGGGGCGATGTCGTGCTTGTACCAGGGCTCGAAGCGAGGGTTCTTCACAAACTTGTCCTTGAAGGCTGAGATGAGGCGCTCGAAGGGGTCTCTCACGATGAAGAATTTAAAGTAGGTATTTAATCTGGAGGTGAAATGGATTCATCTGTTAGTGCCGAGGCGATCAAATACATTAACAGCTCACTATGCTATCTGAGCAAAGTAGAAAGCTTAGCTGTGACACAACTAACTGACATTTTGTGGTCAAAATCGGGAGAGGTCAAACTTGAACTCTGACCTTTCGGTGATCTCCGCCTGACTCAGAGATGAGAGGCGAGGCAGGCCGTTCTTCTCGTGATCGTGAACCAGATTTTCTGGGATCTCATCCACAGTGGAGAACACTCCTGACGGACAAAAGAAGAAGAACCAATGACGCTCGCCCTCCCCGAACCACCGACCATCAAGCGGTCACACCGGGAACCCCAACACTCACCGTTGAGAACGATCAGGACCTTTTTCCACTGAGTGTTTCCCACTTTGGGCGTCTGGCAGAAGAGGATCTTGTGCTTGTCGCATACAAAGATGCGGTCCAGGACGAACTTGTTGATGGCGGTGTGAGTGAGGTTCCTGAGCGTCGAGTTCTTGCACACGGCTGTGAGCAGCTCCAAGCGCTTCGCCTCCACGGAGCCCCAGTCAGAGACGTCTAAAGGGGACAACTCAGACGTCTGACATATAAACACACAGACACACAAACACACAGACACACAGACACACAAACACACAAACACACAGACACATAAACACACAGACACACAGACACACAGACACACAGACACACAAACACACAAACACACAGACACATAAACACAGAGACACACAGACACACAGACACACAAACACACAGACACACGGACACACAAGCACACAAACACACAGACACATAAACACACAGACACACAGACACACAAACACACGGACACACGGACACACAGACACACAGACACACAGACACACAGACACACAGACACACAGACACACAATCACACAGACACACAGACACACAGACACACAGACACACAGACCCACAGACACACAGACACACAGACACACAGACACACAGACACACAGACACATAGACACTGTCTTAATGAGACATCTGCTGAACTCCTGTGTGTCCTTCATCTACGTAGTGATGAGTCATATTATCTACCAAGTCAGACAGCTTGTCATCTTGTTTTTCAGATTTCAGCATGGAGGGTGATTTGAGGCTCTTGGTTCCCGACACAGTCCAGCTCTGCAGTGACTTTTCCACATAGTCTGAAAGAGCCAGCAGGCATGTATGACACAGTCAGGACCCAAATCTGTACTGACAAGACAGAACTGTCCGCAGGTCTCTGTACAGCTGACATCTTAACTCACCATCCGTGCCTCTCAAATTGAAATTGATGAATTTGCTGGCGAACATTAGGATGAGCAGCATCCAGCCGCAAGCCCCTACGAGCAGCCAGTGGTGCCGCATCGTTTGGGCATCAGCCGTCGGGCATCAGCCGTCGGACATCATCCGTGGGACATCATCCGTGGGACATCAGCCGTGGGACATCAGAACAGTGCAGCCTCCAGGCTAGAGGCAGACAGGATTGACTGACATTGCAAAAGACAGATAGACTGATGGTGGTTAGGAAGCTTCAGGGAAAGATACCCTGACAGAGGTTATCGTGTGTATCTAGTAAAAAAAACGGATGTATGTTAGGATTTAAGGCATGAGTGAACATGTTAGCTGTTACTTTCTATTTAGAAATCAAGATCCAGCATTAGCTACGTGATGTTGTTGGAAGTGTTGGCTAGGTCGATACAGAACATAACATTAGATCTAACAATGTTAGTAACATGTAGCCTACAGCAACTTAGAGCCAAGATAAAACTGATGTTTCTTAACTTTAACCCGAGCTAACAAAGCTAGCCAGTTAGCTGTCCAGCCACCCAGACACTACTAATGATTTGGCATGTGGACTGGAAACTAAACATAAGCAGCACAAAAAGCAAACAGCAGCAATATCAGTTGTCTTACCGTTTAAACGTGTTGCCGTTATCTCAGTTATCTCAGTTAATGTTCAACTAGATGTGTAGCTGCAGCGCCTCGGATGACGTCATGATGTCCTGGAGTCTGTTGTGATGGATGCAGAGTTCAACCAATCAGAGTCCAGCAACGTTCGAGGTCATGTCGCCCACTGGTGTTCACATGTGTCCACTACATCACATGTGTCCACTACGTCACATGTGTCCACTACATCACGTGTCCACTACGTCACATGTGTCCCCTACGTCACATGTCCACTACATCTCATGTGTCCACTACATCTCATGTGTCCACTACATCACGTGTCCACTACGTCACATGTGTCCCCTACGTCACATGTCCACTACATCTCATGTGTCCACTACGTCACATGTGTCCACTACATCACGTGTCCACTACATCACGTGTCCACTACATCACATCATGTGTCCACTATGTCACGTGTCCACTACGTCACGTGTCCACTACGTCACGTGTCCACTACATCACGTGTGTCCACTACATCACGTGTCCACTACATCACATGTGGAGACATGGGACGTGGAGCATGAAAAGCTGCTTTGTGTGTGATTATGATGCAATATATTCCATCTCTCGGACATTGATCATATTTTAAATTTCAAGCGAGACTAAATTAAAATTGCATTTATTTATTTTTTGAAATACGATTACTTTAACTTCCAAGTTCACAAATGTGAATACAAATGACATTGCAGTCATAAAGCAACGTGCTTGAAAATATACAGTAATGGTAATAAGAAAGATAAGAAAACCTTTGTCAACCAGGGGGGGAATTGCAGTTCACAACAGCAGCAGGGTAAAGTACAGCACACAGAGTTGCAGGGTAATTCACTCTTACTGCATTGTTCTCAATTAATCTCAATTCAAAGTACAAGACTGAGTTGTTTCATTGCAGACTTTATATGTGTGCTGGAAAAATGTGCCAGGAACAATGGGCTTAACTGTGACAGCTGACGAGGGAATGTTCTTAAGACTGAGAGCCTTATGTCTCTTCTAGACATCTCCTGATCCAGAGCAAAGACGCATTCACAGATCAGATCATTGGAGAACCAGAGGAATGCTAGTTTATATTACAACATTACGAAACAAGGGTACGAGTCTTTAACAGCTCTGGGTGGGTTTCTGCCTGTACAGACAATCCACACTTCCAGGAAGCAGGATGCATTTTTATCACACCTGTCACAACATCATACACACAATAAGTGCCAATCCAGGATTGAACGACTCTTATTGAGAACTGTGTTGCTCTTTATGCCCAGTTTTAACTGATTTGACATTTTTGTACTCGCTGTGAGGTGTATCATTACTTGCTTTCCTACAGGTACACAATTTTACATTTGAGATGCATGCCATGTAATTGTAACTTGTTTAACTGAATGCTCTTGTGGTTCTTCCTTTTGGCATGTTTGGTTTCACTCAGTGTTTCATAATCTGAATACCTGCAATGTTTGGGGACTATAATGTTGTTAAGATCAGTGACCGATGCTCTTTTGTAAAGAGCATCTCTCTTGGAAGTCACTTTGGATAAAACTATCTGCTAAATTAATACATGTAAAATATAATCCATATAAACACATGTTAAAATTTTAGGAGAACAGTTAAGAGCAAACTCTTATTTTACTGTGTTTGCCAACATGCGAGCATGTAACTGTACCTTTGACAATACAAAAGAAATAAAAAGTGAAACCTTGGGATTATCACAACAAACTATAACTAAAATAAATAAAAACTATAACTGTATAGTCTGCAACCTGCACCTTATCCTGTATATTCTGCAAAAAAAACGATAAATCCTGTACATCCTGATATAATACTGTATATTCTACAAGACTGTATATTCTACAGGATAGTCTGTACATAATCATTTATCCAAGCCTCTGGCCCCCCCCTCCCTGTGTGGAGTCACCTCACCTCACCCACCGTTTTTACTTACTGTTATTGCCCCCCACCCCCTATCCCTGTGTACACTTTCTAATCTTTTACCTCACACCCTTACCCTTGTGTGCTTTGCGAGACTGTGTGCCGTTGCTGCGAAGGAGTTTCCCTCGGGATAAATAAAGTATTCTGAATCTGAAACACTGACCAAATATGTTAATGGCATGTAAATAAAGACAAGAGGCAGATATTCTTTTTATACATTTATTCCACTCTCAGAGCGACCCTTTAGTTTTCATCCACATTGACTGTCTGCAACCCTGCAGGATCAGACGACAAAAAAGGCTTTTAGATGAGTTTGTTCTCAACCTCCAAACATGATGAATGTTAAGAGATGTTTCAGTGCTGCTTTACCTTTGTATGTTGTGACAGGTACATATGTGACGAGGGTGTACAGTTTGTTAGGGGAGTCCTCGTCCTCATTACGTTTCCTGGACAACCGTACGCGCATTCTGTACGGAACGTTCCTGAATGACAACAGAAGAATACAGTGGCTGTTATCTCCTGTGGCAGTAACTTGTGTAGAAGTCGCCCATAACACCCAGCTAATGCAGCAGAGTAAGAGCAGAGTAACATCTAGATCAGGGGTCCCCAACCCTGGTCGTCAGGGTCCACAGTCCTGCATGTTTTAGATCAGGGGTCCCCAACCTTGGTCCTCAGGGTCCACTGTCCTGCATGTTTTAGATCAGGGGTCCCCAACCCTGGTCCTCAGGGTCCACTGTCCTGCATGTTTTAGATCAGGGGTCCCCATCCCTGGTCCTCAGGGTCCACTGTCCTGCATGTTTTAGATCAGGGGTCCCCAACCTTGGTCCTCAGGGCCCACTGTCCTGCATGTTTTAGATCAGGGGTCCCCAACCTTGGTCCTCAGGGTCCACTGTCCTGCATGTTTTAGATGTTTCCCTGCTCCAACACACCTGATTTAAATGGATGGTCATAAGCAGGCTTCTGCAGAGCTGGATCACGACCCATTCGTTTAAATCAGGAGGGTTGGAGCAGGGAAACATCTAAAGTAAGCAGGACAGGTGATCCCTGAGGACCAGGGATGGGAAACACTGATCTTAACAGCCTGTTCTCTTCCTCGTGTGTCAGATCCACAGTCCTTACCTGATGCCTTTGGTCCACACGGCCTTATTCAGACGGGTGTCGATGCGAACATCAGGAGTTCCCATCTCCTTCATGGCAAACTTGCGGATCTCAGTAAGAGCACGAGGTGCTCTCCTCTTGAAACCCCTGCAGACACACAAGAGTGGAAGAGGTTGGTCTTTGAAATGAGGCTGAGCGTAAAGGTTAAGCAGGTTAATGTGTGGCGGTTTCCCCCACACACAGCATCGTCAGGCGGACTCACACTCCATGGATGCGCTTGTGGATGTTGATGGTGTACTCCCGCGTCACCACTTCATTAATGGCGGAGCGCCCCTTCTTCTTCTCTCCCTTCTTAGTTGGGGCCATCTGCAACGTTGCACATAAGAAAGATTTGAGACTATATGCGGTTACAGGTTGACTGCAAGTGTCTACACGATGTTCATGCACGCCTTCGCTTTGAATATTGTCTTTTTTGTCTTATCTAACCCGTAAACCCTGGAGGATATCATGTTCACCAACCAGCTACCCGACAGTGCTAACATGATTGGAAAGGCTATACTAAAGCACACAAAATGATGTACTCCAGGCAGTCAAGATGAAAATATACATCTTGTCACTGTTAGATGTATTTTTGTCTTTTAATTAGACAAATGACTGGTTAAGACCGTCTTAAACCAATACAGAAGCTTCAGCGTGTTCCAATGGGCTAATGTCGCTCCTCATAATGTTCAGCAATTTAAATCGTATTTAACTACATTAATGCAACAAAAAAACACTTCAATATATCATCCGATTTATAAGGAGTAACATAGATATGAAATGGGACCGTATATATACTATTTTAACGCTCAGAAATGGCAGGATGGTGTTAGATTGTTGGAGGATTTGGAAATCAGAAAACTTACTTTCAAAAGGAAACTGACAGAAAGGAAGTTATCAGGCAGAAGGATTCTGGGTAAAGGAAGTGGGTCCGTCAGTCGCCACTCCTCCAACAACAAATACAGACTTTAAGGTTCCTGTCAATCAGTATTAATATTGACGAGATTGGACCGTTTTTTATTTGTGTCATTTTATCAGGGTTAAATTAATCATGTTGTGTCTATTGTGTTAGATATGTTGAAGTTTTACTTGGTGCCTTGGAGAAAATTCAGAATCAGCTTTAGATCTCTGATAAAACACTGTGCTTTCTGATCTAAAAGTACTAAACCATTTGAGTTGAAGGTGGTTTCATTTCTGGTTTCTATTCATTAAAAGCATTAAAGCTATTAACCTTGCTGTGATCTTTTTTTTCACGGTCATTCCTTTTGTGTTCCTGTTCCAATATAACAATCCCTTTATGGTTATTGTGGGACCATAACAAGTGTACACAAGTTAAATAAAACAATACAAATTCAACATTTTCGGAGGGTGAACTTCTTAATCAGTCTAATTTGACTGGATCACTGGTTTCAGACTTCAACGTCGATACATTTACATGTATTCATTCTAACTTCAGGTCTGAGCATCTCTTTAGTTTGACAATGTCTGTGTAGGTGGGGAATATTAATGTCTCTGCTATAGTGTGGGACCTCTTTAATTTAACTACAAGTTCAGCTACGCTTTAAGGCCTCTCTCATTTACATTTGTTTGTTTTTTTCTCATAAAGGTTGCCTGTTTCTCAGAGTGCTCATGCAGACGAACAAAATAGTCTGCATTCTCGTTTTGAAGCGAATGGATACTTTTCTGAACTCTTAACACAGACTGACACCTACAAAACACAATTGGCCAAATGGGTCATTTTCTTCTCAAAAACAAATTTTGTTAAATATTTACTAACTCTCCATTTCAAGACAGAACACACATTTCTCTGCACGCACTGACTTAACCAAAACACTGGAAATCTGACTCAAAATGACACTTGTTTTCACTTGACAAGGTACATGCAGTCAATCAAAGTACACCAGGTTTAAAAATACTGGCTATTGTTGACATAAACATAAAAACGTATGTTTATATAGTATATGTTTATGAATAGACTTCAGGTTATTGCATGCAAAACATGCAATCCACCTTTTACACAAAATTTCACGATTACATTTCTGGACACAAATCAGTTTTTCCCCCAGTGGGTGGAAGATGTTGCATTCTTTTTAGAGGGACAAAATAAACTCAACATATACATTACTGTATGACCTTATTGACATTGACAATAGCATGTGAACAATCCATGTAAAATGCGATAATTATCTGTTGGTTTGTTGAAAGATGCATACAATGGAGGCAACCGTTGACCACCTCAACTTGGGTTGCACTCTTTCACCAGCCTCTCTTAGTGAAAGACCATGGTTGATCACATGGTCAATGATGGTGGCACCTGACTACTGTTCTTGCAGCCCTTGGAATGCCACCACCACACATTCTTACCCCTCTACCTTGGCCTCTCCTTGGGCCTGCTCTTCTCCCCAGCCCTGCTCCCCTCACTGCTCCTGCACCTCTCCCTCCATCTCTCACTGCTCCTGCACCTCTCACTGCTCCTCTCACTGGTCCTGCACCTCTCACTGCTCCTCTCACTGCTCCTGCACCTCTCCCTCCATCTCTCACTGGTCCTGCACCTCACCCTCCATCTCTCACTGGTCCTGCACCTCTCCCTCCATCTCTCACTGCTCCTGCACCTCTCCCTCCATCTCTCACTGGTCCTGCACCTCACCCTCCATCTCTCACTGCTCCTGCACCTCACCCTCCATCTCTCACTGCTCCTGCACCTCTCCCTCCATCTCTCACTGGTCCTGCACCTCTCCCTCCATCTCTCACTGCTCCTGCACCTCTCCCTCCATCTCTCACTGGTCCTGCACCTCTCCCTCCATCTCTCACTGGTCCTGCACCTCTCCCTCCATCTCTCACTGCTTCTGCACCTCTCCCTCCATCTCTCACTGCTTCTGCACCTCTCCCTCCATCTCTCACTGCTCCTGCACCTCTCCCTCCATCTCTCACTGGTCCTGCACCTCTCCCCCCATCTCTCACTGCTCCTGCACCTCTCCCTCCATCTCTCACTGGTCCTGCTCTGCTCCCTGGGCCCCTTGCTCTTCCTCGTCCAGACATGAAAGTGTATTTTTGTGTTCCCAAAAACATCACTCCTCAAAGTCCTTCTTTTACAGTAAAGTATAGTCTAGTCGAGTCTAGTCCAATCTGCAGATTGGGAGAGAAAGCCAGACCTCTGGCAAAAAATGAAGACTACACAAGGTTCAGGTCTCAATCTCTCTTTTACAAGGGAACAAGAATGTAAACATAGATATTGACAGTCAAGCAGTGATGACGTTACAACAGCCTCAGAGAAAGATATTCACAGCTCCAAACTCATGACCACTCTCTGACAAGAGATCATAGTTGGAGCTCTCTTTTTCCTGACCCCAAACCTTTATTAAGCCTGACACATAGGTGCAATCTACTTATTATTAATAGCAAGCTCACATGATAAATATACCAACTAGTGTCCAATGGCTAGTTCTATTGATTAGTGATTAATGTAAGCACACAGGAAATGCCTATTTCTTCTTTAAGTCAGGGACAGTGTTGTCTTTATGAAGATCAATGCAGTTGTGTTTAGTGTACCTTAATGTTCTGCAAAAATCCTGTATATTCTGTAACATAACATCCTGTAACCCTGTATATTCTGCAAAAAGCTGTACTTGTACAATTGTATAGTCTGCACATAAAAACCCACACTGCATGTAGGTTGTTACAACCCTTAGTATTAGTATGTATAACCTTAAGTCAATAGGGTTGTATCTCCCAGCTATTTATCACCGGTCTATTTTTACCTCAAGATCCGTATATATTGTATCCCAGCAGTCTATTTGCTTTTTATGTGCATTTACTATTTTACCCCCATTCCTTCAAACCAGTGTGCATTTACTTAATTATTTACCCCTATTCCTTTATCTCTGTGTGCACTGTGCAATCTTCTCTTTTACCTCACACCCTTACCCGTGTGTTTTGACAAGACTGTGTGCCGTTGTTGCTAAGGAGTTTCACCTTGGGGATTAATAAAGTATTCTGAATCTGAAGTGGCTGATGTTGAAGGAATGACACTGTGTTCTGTAGTACCTTGGGCAGTGGTATGAGATAAAGAAGCTTCCTGCTGTGTTTGAGAAAGGAACATGCAACCAAGCCAATTACTCCTTACTGCAGGATGGAACTGTCCAAGTCCGCAATGCAGAGCTGCTTTGAGTTAAACCTCAGCATTGGCTATGTGTGATTACACATCCATTCACACTCCACTAGAGTGATGAAGAAATATGAACCCATTCTGTCACACAGGTCACATGGGCAGACAAACTCAATAGAGGGTGTGGTCAAGATCAAAGCTGGCCCTGTTTACTTGTTGACAGTCAACAAGTAAAGCGCTTATGTCCATGCAGCACTACAAGTAAAAACATGGACAAACACAGTTTGGAGAAAAAGAAAGTTTATTTCTCCTAGATCGGGTGGGGTGGGGTGGGGTGGGGGGTGGGGGGGTGGGGGGTGGTAGGTGGTGGGAGAAGAGAGCTGGGAGAAGAGAGCTGGGAGAGGGGGAAATGAAGCATGTCTGTCAATGTTACACAGACACTGGGGGCATGCCCACAGACACAGGCAGCATGTTGATGTTCATGGTGCTGCTGTTCACCGGCTGAACGTCAATAAGCCTGGCCACAGGTTTCTTAGGCTTCACCCCCAGGCAGCGCTTGACTCGCAGGGGGAAGGTGCCCATAGCCTTGACCATCTTCTTACACTGCCGACGCCACCAGCTGGAGACAGAGACAAAGGCACAGGAAGTGAGGGAGCGCGGGAACAGGAAGAGAAGAGATACAGTGGAAAACAACTGAGAACGTGGTTTAGATGGTTATAACGTGGGTGTGTCCTCTGAAGACAGACAGGACAACAGGGGAAGTGATCCAGGAATTTGGACTCTTGCTGGTGTTGTGGACAGTCTAACTCCCACGTTTTATTTCTACACTGAACTGGTAATGCACCTTTTGGTCTGGACATCAGTGTCCACGCTTGGCTCCTGCTCTTTCTCCTCTACTGCTTGAGCAATCTGCTCTTCCTCCACATCAGGTTGGTCAGCATGGGGTCCACCAATCCTGTCCATCAAATTCACATTCATTTAGCAGAGGCATGGAGATGTAGTAGGAAAGTGAGCAGGTGCAGTGAGTCAGATGTGCACACTTACATCCTAGCGTTCTCTAGCTGGACCTCCAGATGCTTTTTCTTGGTCAACAGCTCCTGAACACACACAAGGTCAAGAATGAAAGTTTCCAACGCTGTCATCATAATATCAATGGGAAAGAAAAGCAATGAAAGAACGCATTCTACTGTACCTTTATAATGATGTGAAAATCTTCAATTGAAGCTTTCAAGTCTTCAATGTCCATCCATGTCTACAAATAAAACAGAAACAGACATCAAACCCTTTTTGTAATAACATAGAGTAGAAAACCACATGCAGGACTCTGCCAGAGCAGGAAAGTTCTTCCAGAAACTGTCTGATATTACATATGGACACAGATCCTACCTCATTCAAGTCCTTACAGCATGTATCAAGGACGTGTCTGCTTTCGTCCAGTTGTTCCTGAGTCAAACCCCAAGCAGTCAATCATTCATATTTTTCATTTTCAAACATGTAAATAAATGTGTGTGTGTGTGTGCGTGTGTGAAAGGTTGATGATGAGATACCTGTAGGTTCATGATGTGGTTCCTCTGCTTGTTGTAGGTGACATACATCTCTTCAGAGGCTCCATCCTCCATCTTAACCTGCAGCGCAGATATCCCACCCTGCAGGTCCTCAGGATTCCTACAGAACAGATCCCAGCGCACATCAATTTCACAGGTCATAGAGACTAGCCACTTATGTAAACCCAATCAAGCCTGTACCTGGCCAACACTTGTAGCACCAATTCCAATTTGATTAATTTATTTGGTCTGCATACATTGTTGCAATTTGTTGTGTGAAGAGTGTGAAGAATATGCTGTGTGTGTGGTAGGTGTTTTTGAATCAAATCTTACAGGTCTGAAGTTTTTTTCTCTCCTTCCATGTAAGCTTTCTCAATGACTGTCTCCGTCCGTGTCTCGTCTTCAAATGAGTCTTCTTAACAGATGGGATCCTACTAGAACTTCGGAATCCCTAACTTGCTGCGTTTATGACGTCACATTGTGACAGCGTTCCAAGTCAGAAGCAGCTCCCTTTGAAATTAATTTAATAACATCATATAATAAACTCTATTGTCAAGACTCTCAGCTTTAATTAGCTATATAGGATAAAAGCGACAAGCTAGCTACTTAGTAGCCTGCTCATGATTTCACACTGAAGCTTGTCTAACATTGTTTCTCTATATAAACATGATAATGACTTCTCACATTTAGTTTTGACACTGGCAGTCTGTACAGGAATATGTTAACATGTTCCCTCTGACTCTGTAACTTTGTTCAGTTTGATCCCGTTTTAATAAAGATCCTCCGTTTCTCCCACTGTTCTAGTTTAATTGGAGCCTCTTGTTTGTCTTCATCAAAACCTTCCAACTCCTTTTGCTGTTCATCTTGTCTCTGTCTCTCAAGACGCTCTTGCTCATTCCTAGTTTCTCTATCACACTTTGAGCTTGATCACACCGCATCTTCTCAAGACAGAGCAGAAATACCCACCAGACGACTGATTAAACAAAAAGAACTACAATACCGTGTGGTAGTGGACTACAAACATGGCTGATTCTCGGCTTCCAGGCGCTCGGTTAATAGACGCGCATTCAACCATAGACATTATAATGCATTATTTTATATTTTATATAGCTAGTGTGTTAATAATTTATAATGTCTATGCATATAGCGACTCACTCCTCGGGAACGCGCATACAATAATTAACACGACTATGTTCACTCAACGAACCACAATTGGTACTTAATAGAGACCAGTTCATCAATAAACTTCCAGTCTGTCTTCCCCTTTAGCATTTGATTGTGTCCCTCGCTGATCATTTAATACCACATTTGTCTGTTAATCATGTATAGATAATGTATAGAGAGGGGAAAGTTATATAAAGGGCTAGATTAAGAGAATGACCAAAAAAATAGAGTTTACGGAAGAAAATGGATGGATGGATGAATATGATCAGGTATTTTAGTTGATGTATGCTGTTCATTAATTCTAATTTTATTTCAGGATTTTTTAAAACAAGACTTACTCTATCTGATAAATTCACTGAGCCAGTGAGATGGTGCTTAACACTACCCAGTACACCTCATCAAATGGTTAAGTTGTTATCTAAATCATAAATGTCTTCTATTTATTTAATGTTTGGTGGTATGCCTCAGGTGAACAGACCGAACAGAAAGCAGACAATCAACGCTTTTTGTAATGAAACGGTTTATACCCCCAAAGAAATCTGCCTCGTCATGACATCAACAAGCTTTGCAAAAGACCACCAGAGGTCCCCATGATGTAACTGAACAGCCATCGCTGCATCACAGATGTGAGACCTCTGAGCCCATCCTGTTGATGAGGATTAAGAACATGGAGCTGACAGGGTCTCTCCATTCACCCTCCTCACTGTGATCCAGAACCTGCAGGATCTACCTAACGGGTAAGTTACTTGTAGTTTTTTTATCATGGTCTTAATTATTTTTAGAGTCTTAAAATAGAATGTATTGCTGCTCATATTTTTATTGTTTGTCCTGTCATGTGGATCACCTTGACTTGACTGTCTGCATGGGATAGTGGGAAACGTAATTTCGATTTCTTTATGTGTCGTGTAAATGTAAAGAAATTGACAAATAAACTACTTGAATCTTGAATCTTGAAATGACGACAACTTTTGGAATCGCTTTCATTTTAAAATAGGCTATGTTATTAATAATGTAGTGCCTACTCCTTTTGATTACACGTATTTCAGAAATGGATAGAAGTTTAATTTCCACGCTTTATAGTTTGTTGTTTGCTCGCTAAACAGCAAATAGCATGTCAACAACTAACGAAACATAAAGACACTTAAATGCAAGTCTTATGCTGTCTTTTTGTAAAACTGATGTACAGATCTTCAAACCTTGTTGAAACCTTAAGTCAGCATCTGTTGAATATATAACTCCATGCACACCTGCACGTAGATTCTGTCTTTATTACAGTGTACCAGCTTTACCATGCCACATGTCCCCCTTTGAGACAAGTTAATGAAGTGACAGGTGACGTTATGAACCCATTGAAAGAAAATGGCTTTTTCAAGGTTTTTCTTTTGGCCAGTGTCACCATAATGAACGGCTCCAATAGTTACGATGGTGATATGACTGCGCCTTGAAGATGGATATGGAAGAGACTATTTAGCCTAGTCTTTACATTTAACTATGATTTAAGACTGCAATGCTTTACCTGCACATCCTGTTTATGACCAGTTTTTTAATAGATTTTTTTTACCTTTCTCTGGAAAAATGGCAGAACTGTTTGAAATCCCTTCTAACAGGGTCAGACTGCACAGTTGAACCCAGATGGTTCGTGTTGTTAAAGACCCTATGAAATACCCTTCAAGCTCTGCTGTTAAATTCTGGTCTGGCATTTGGCTACATTAGAGTCTTAAGTTGGGTAACATATGACCTAAGATCAGTTTTACTCAAACTCTGTACTTAAAGCATTTGGATTTAGATTCAGAAATCTGATCTCAAGGCAGATTTTAGGCATGGACTTACTGTTCTGGCACTGTTGAAGTCTCCCACTGTCACTCTATAAAAAGTTGATTTCCTGGCAAAGCAGAAATGGAGGCACAACCACAAGTGTATGTTTTATATAGGGAACCAACTGCTGAGTTTGGCTAACATTATCCCTCTCCACAGCTGTACAGAATCATTGTTCTTACAGTAGCCCCGTCACTGTGCTTTCATCCCTGTCTATGATGTCTAACTTAACAGGATACAATGAATGCCATCTTCTGCTAGAACATAGAACCTGGTTCCTACAGTCTTTGCTACTGTTTACTATGTAGACATTCAGCTTCTCAGAAATATGCCTTTAGACTTAGTGGGGGTTGGCGTAGTCTAGACATGAAAGACGTCAAACAGTGTTTCCAAGTGATTGTGGTTTGTGTAGGTAGGGTGCTTCATGGGTGGCAGACAGGAAACAACCAAGGAGAAACCTCATTCATTAGATGCATCTTATATGTTCTTGTTTTGAATTGTTGTTGTTGAGGAGTCACCATGGTGATGGCTGTTGGAGTCGACCTCAGGTTATTGGGTCTTTGAGACCACTGCTGGTGCTGTGTGTCACGCTCTGCTTTCACTGTGCACTGATCTGTCTAACACACGTTCTGTCAGATTTCACCAGAATCCTCTCGGCTTTTATGTTTTTCTTTAACACGTTCATGGATATTAAATATATTTAATACACATCAATCTTTTTTTCCCAATTACCGGTATGCATTTCGCAGAAACTCAATGTTAAAAATCCCAAATGCAAATAAATATATACCTGAGTGGTTACTGCTGCAGAGCTTGACCAGTGAGATCAGTATCAGTCCACCTCAGAACACCAACTATCACAGCCTCTCACAGGCCTGGTGTTCCCAACATGTCATGATCTGATCCCTGGGTACAGCTACAGCTGGTGTTCCCAACATGTTATGATCTGATCCCTGGGTACAGCTACAGCTGGTGTTCCCAACATGTTATGATCTGATCCCTGGGTACAGCTACAGCTGGTGTTCCCAACATGTTATGATCTGATCCCTGGGTACAGCCACAGCTGGTGTTCCCAACATGTTATGATCTGATCCCTGGGTACAGCCACAGCTGGTGTTCCCAACATGTTATGATCTGATCCCTGGGTACAGCTACAGCTGCAGAAGGTGTTCTGGAAGGATGCTGTCATCACACCACCGACCCTGAAGAAGAAGACAAGACAAAAACACCAGTCAACCCCCAAGGTGAGTCTGTCAGTCTGATCGCCATACATACATACATACATACATACATACATACATACATACATACATACATACATACATACATACATACATACATACATACATACATACATACATACACACACACACACACACACACACAAAGCAGTTTGGAGCAAATAACAATCTCTTTGTTCTCAAGCAGCTAGATGTCCATCTTAATTCATGTTCTCTCTGAAGTGATCTGGATGTCCATTCTTCCTGCAGCCAAACATGTGTCCATGTGGCCTGTCTGAAGGCCTGCAGCTCTGGATCCTGGTGATGGTGACGTCTGCGACTCAAGGTGGGTTTCACAGGAGTCATTCCTTTGGCTTTAGCCTCTGTTATATCTAAAGAGACTAGTGAGAATACCTCCACCTGATTGGTGAGCTATCATGTGACGTCCCTTCTCACTGGTTGACATGTTCCTCACCTGTCAGCTGAGGTGACCGCCCCCTCCAGTCTGAACGCCGTCGCAGGTCTTCCCTTCTCGCTGGGCTGTAATGTCACCATGGAAACTGGCCACACGCTGAAGCAGGTTCGCTGGCTGAACCAGCACAAGCAGGTTCTCCTGGCGTACAGACCAGGGCAGCCTGCCACCATCTCCTCCCAGAGGGACGATGTGGCGCTCACCGCCTCCCGCAGCGACGGCAGCGTCATAACCATCAAGAGGGTGGAGCCTAAGGATGAGGGATGCTACAGGTGCATCTTTGATATTTATCCCAGTGGGGGGCAGGAGGCAAAGACCTGCCTTAATGTCATTGGTGAGTTCCAGTTTGGTTTTTTTACTCATCAAGTGAGTCAGGTGGCTCAGCGGTTAAGGTGTTGGGCTCATGATTGGAAGGTTGTGGGATCGATTCCCGGCTGTGACTTGGTGTCCTTGGGCAAGGCACTCCACCCTACCTGCCTCAGGGAGTATGTCCCTGTACTTGCTGTAAGTTGCTCTGGATAAAAGCGTCTGCTAAATGAATATTAAATTTGACTTTATTTATCAAAGCATTCGAGTATTGGAGACTCAGGTCTTTTTCAGCTCTGCTTCATCCTCAGATTTTGCAGTGTTTCCTAGAGTTTAGAGTCACAATAATGGTCTGAAAACAGGAAGTATGCTGAGGCAAAGAGTTCAGGTCAGCCCATATGTTTTCCTGTCCACTGGACCACCATAAGTGACCTGCTTTAAATTAACCCTCAGTAGTCTGGAAGTCATCATTCATCTCTTTCCTCTAGATTAGATTAGATAAACCTTTATTTGTCCTCCGGGGGGGGGGGGGGGGGGGGGGATTGTAGTTCACAACAGCAGCAGGGTAAAGTACAGCACACAGAGTTGCAGGGTAATATAACAATAACAACAAGGGGGGCACGGTACAGTATAAAAAATTAAAAATGAGTTAGTTAAGTATGTGGTTAAGTGAGTTAAGTGAGTGGTTAGGGTTAGGGTTAGGGTTAGTTCCTGTCTTGAGAGTGAACCAGATAACCTCTAAGCTGTTCACAGAGCATTCAACCTCTTAACCAATGTCCATGTGTGTTTCTCCCCAGGTGAAGTGGGCACGGAAGGCAACAAGACTGTGGTGAGTGGCAGGCAGGCCACCCTGTCCTGCTGGTATGGCCTCCAGGAGAGGGTGCACCAGGTGCTGTGGAGAAAGACATCGGAGCAGGGGGACACCACCAGCGTGGCGTCGTACGCCAAGCGAGGCCACCCCACCGTCGAGAGGCCCTTCCTGGGCCGTGTGACCCTCAGCTCCACCCTGGGAGATACCCAGCTGACCATCCGGCCGGTCAAGACCGAGGATGAGGGATGCTACAGCTGTGAGTTCCACACCTACCCAGAAGGCACCAGGAGGACCACAGCTTGTCTCTCTGTGGATGGTGCGTATGGGGAGCAGCAGAGATCATTCAAGCCTCTGTGAACTGAACTAAGACGATAAGCTGCTTCAGACACTGTCTGACTTCAAACTATACTTTCTCCTTTTTTGGGATTGTGGCTTGTGCTTGATTGGATGTAAAAACAACAGAGAATGAACTCTGTAGATGTAGTTGATGACCGCTGTGGTTTGGGTTTGAAAGAGCTGCTGTACCCAGATCCAAGCTGAGATCCAGCTCATCTTCAGAGGCTGGTGATGAGCGTGTCCGCAGTCGTTCTCAACGCAGTCTGCAGGAAGGCCAGGCCTAATAATGCCTCGTCATTTTAGAGATTACGGAAGGTCATGTGAAGTTTAAGAGGTTGGCAGGAAAGAGGCATTTTAGTGTGTGTGTGTGTGTGTGTGTGTGTGTGTGTGTACTTGTTGTATATTCAGACAGGAAGAAAGTACAGGAAGGGGAAGAGCTTTGAGTAAATAAACTATTGTACGTAGACAGTGGCAGATGTGGCCCAGAACTGCTACTGTAGGGACTCTGCACACCGCTTCCCCTGCCCCTTAGAAACCAATAGTGTTAGACGGGTCAGTGTGCTCTGTGCTCACTCCTCTTTGACTCTCTGTCTTCTATGTGTGATGGCGTTGAATGGGAATGTGGTACTGTGTTCAATGGAGAGAGAGAGAGAGAGAGAGAGAGAGATAGAGAGAGAGAGAGAGAGAGATAGAGAGAGAGAGAGAGAGAGAGAGAGATAGAGAGAGAGAGACTGTGTGGATTATATCCGTTTTGTGTCATACCAGGGATCAGGTGTTGTCTGGGATCAGAAAGTTCAGTACAAAATGACAATCAGCTTTGGGCCCAATGATCAAAGATGAACACACAAACACACAACGAACACACAAACACACAAAACTACTAAAACAACTAACTAAACTAAAACAAGAAGAAGCCCTACTGGGATTTAAAATGCTGACGGATTTAACAATGTGTTCTTTATATTTCCAAGGCATGATCTAAACCTTGGTATATCTTCCTGCATGTCGGATGTTGACCTCAGTGCTGCCTAAACCGGAGGTGACCTCCGTGACGTCGTCCGCCGGGGTCATCGAGGCCAACTGCACCGCCCTGTCTCGCCCGCCCGCCAAGCTGCTTTGGAACGTAGAGGGAGACAACCGAACTCTGGGGTCACCTGTGTCCTCCTCCTCCGAGCAGGGGGACGGCACCACCTTAGTCACCAGCACCCTCCTCCTCCAATCGGATCTGCTCGACGACCTGTCCGTCAAGTGCCTGGTGCATCACAGAAGCCTTGACACGCCCATGTCTGTGTCCCTGAACACAAACGGTGAGGATGGTTAGACCACTGGCTCTCAACCCTGGTCCTCAGGGTCCACAGTCCTGCATGTTTTAGATGTTCCCCTGCTCCAACACACCTCATTCAAATGAATGAGTCATTATGAAGCTCAGCAGAAGCCTGATAATGACAATTCATTTGAATCAGGTGTGTTGGAAGGGGGAAACATCTAAAACATGCAGGACAGTGGAGCCCTGAGGACCAGGGTTGAGAGCCAGTGGGTTAGACAAGAGCACCCTGATATTATGTTGTCTTCACGTCCTCCATGACTCATAAGGCTTCGCTCTAAGTGTACAGAACACTGGGTTGTGTGTTCTGCATTCCAAAGCCCAAGTGGTTATTGTATCCGGTGGATGTTGAGGTTCAAAGCAGTAATTCAAATCCTGGTTTCTCTTTCCAGTAGATTCTATGCTATTTTAGTGACGCGCAATTATTGCTAGTTTGACGGATGATGAAGTATTTCTTTTTTTACAGTTTTGGGTAAATTGGGCTCTAAAATAAGAAAACTAGAAAGCTCCAACCTTGCAGCATCTGATCTCCAGATGGTTCATATTCCTCCCTCTTTAGTTCATGTACAGCCATGTGTGATTAGGAGCTGTGTGTCACAGGAGATGTGTGTGTGTGGGTGTGTTGTGTGTGTGTGTTGTGTGTGTGTGTGTGTGTGTGTTGCAGTGGGACCAGCTCTGGCAGTCCTCATCTCTGTATCCTGTGTTGCAGCTCTGCTTCTCCTGTCCCTGTGCGTTTGTCTCTGCAAGTGGTTTCTCTGCCGCGACGGTGAGTAACCAATCGATACGGAGCCATGCCACCCAGGCTGATGCAGACTGTGAGGGCTCCTGTCTGACAGAGTCATGGGATCCAGTATCTCCTCATGGCTCCTACTCAGAGGTCACACTGTGACCTGCTTAGCTCTGCCAATTCAGAAGTGCCTGTCCCTGCAGTGACTGTTTCCAAATGAACGAGAGTAAACACACATGGACTCTTCTGTCTCAGAGGGCTGACTTTGGTGTTTTCTCACAGCTTATCATATGAGAGCAGAAGGAAGGTCAACTACTGAACCTGAAGAAGGAACTGGGGAACATTCAGGGTCAAATCCCATTACCAGTTATGTTAGGAAATGTTATTTCACTCTCAAAGTCTCTTGGCCAAACTAGGTTAAAATATGCTCCCCCCCCCCCCCCCCCCACAGACAAAATGATGAGTAGATCCTTCTGCATCTTGACATGTTTAAGCAGGAGAAAGGATATGAACAAAATGGAAAACTTGTGGGAAAGTATAGCAGTGGGGGTTTTTGAGTCACGGAGGTGGGAGTTTCACAGGAAAGTGACAGAAGTCACTGCAGACCTGTGTCACATTCACTGCCAACATTCCTGCCAACATGTTTTCCCATGACCCTCTTTGGTTATCTTGTATTTAAAGTGGCAGCGGAGGATGGAGCAGCCTGGTGCCAGCTCCCTGTGGCATGCGTGGCTATGCCCCTCCACACTGTGCCAGCCCAGAACTGGGCCACTTACAGGATGTGCTGTCAGAATAGAACAATAATGCCTTTAATAGAACAGGAAACTGCAAATGTAAGACTACTGGAAGGTTGTCATAATAATATAAATTTTTACTTCTAGGTCGTTGTAAACTACGGAAATATCAACTTTCAACTTGAACTTTCAAGCTTCAACTTCAGAATGTTTGTCCAGTGGATCCCAGTGAAAGAGTGTGTTGCATTAGGTTGTGGCCCCAGACACACTACTGATAGGACTGTAGGTGGTCATTTTGCACAATAAGCTGTAGTGATGAGCCAGAGGAGGATGGTTACCGCCTAGATGAGGGGTTGTGTTAGAACAGAGCCTGGATGTTACATCATCCAGGTAGTCTTTGAACTGTTATTGCTGTCTGTGGGGGTTTAGTGTTAAGTCTTGCGGTTGGCACAAAGTTAAAGTGGGTTGGTCTGAAATGGAAAAATTGGTCTTATGTGTGGTTTGGGTGCAAGGTGCAATAAACCAGAGCATCAGCTCACATTGTCTTTAAAAGCAGGAGCGCCTGTTTCATGGCGTGTTGGGATTACAACGGCGGATTTGCCGGGCGCACGTCTAGAACGCTTAGGAGCCGAGGAGACCAACGTCCTCGCTGAGCTGTCAAAAGAAAGAGAAGTCACACTGCACAGGGACGGGAGAAATTAACCCAAGTTAACAGGCGTGGGAGGAAACTGCCACAATTGTTTCCACTGTTGGCAACCCCATTTATAATGCAACTAGCCTCTGGACAGAAGAATCTACTTTGCGTCGGGTGCAAAATATCAAATCAAATCAACATTTATTTGTATAGCCCTTTTTACAAGCAATGTCAAAGAGGGCTTCACATATGCCCATAGAACTGCCCCTCAACCAACCTAAACCCTCAAGGAAGACAAGGGAAAAACTCCCAGAAAAACTCACTAGGAACAAAAAATGGAAGAAACCTTGGAAGGAGCAATTCAGTGAGGGATCCCCTCCTCCAGGGACGGTTGGAGAAAGTGAAGAGCAGAACACAGGCTAAAACAGTCTTAACTCTAGAGAGAGTTAACAACATCAATACTCAATGCTCAACTTGGGTCTTAGGTTGCAATAGGAATGATATGTGTTGGTGTACAAAGTCAATTGCGCTGGGTGCAAAGTAGGGCCATAAGTGTCTTTAACAGTGTTTGAATTCATAAGCAGTGCACTCTACTGTGACAACATTTGATGGCTGCAGTCACTGTCTTGAAGTCACTTTGGCAAGACATATTTGGACTGGAAAATGTGTAACAATGGCCTCTTTTATCGTATCTGGATTCTGCTCTCCACACTATGTAAATCAATGAGCCAGTGATTTGTGTTGGTTGCCCAGTGCTAGTGGAAATGAATCCTCTCTAATGGTGTTTTCTGAGCCAGATTCACAGGAGTGGCGGGAGGGAAGGACTGCTGCCCAGGAGGACAACAACGGCTCTGTCACACTGCAGCCTGGGCCTTATTCATCCGTGCCCTGGCTCACACTGTAGACACTCCCTCTCACTAATCACATTTAGAGGTCAAAAGAGAGTTCTGGAAGGCTTGGCTGTGGTGTTTATGCCACTGGGACTGAGGATGATTTGTGGATGGAGAGCCAGCTGTGGCTCTGAGATGAAGAATGACTAGACTATCTTTGCTTGTGTGAAACTTTGTTAACTTATTCCAAATACTTGGAATGAGCGGAATAACTTTCCTTTATGTTTGGACATGGCAAATGTTTTCATTGAGTGACAGCCAGCTGATGTGTGTAGTTCTGGTGTGTGCAGTAGCCTGAGAGCCTCTGTCTTCAGTGTGGATCAGGGGTGTCCAATCCTGGTCCTCCAGAGCCGCTATCCTGAAGGGTTTAGATGTTTCCCTGCTCCAGCACACCTGATTCTAATGAAGGGTCGTTACCAAGCTCTGTGGAAGCCTCATAAAGATCATTAGAATCAGGTGTGCTAGAGCAGGGAAACATCGAAAACTTTCAGGATAGGGGCTCTCGCGGACCAGGATTGGGAACCCTGGTCTAGATGATATCAGCCTCTTCAGTGTGGATGATCTCAGCCTCTTCAGTGTGGATGATCTCAGCCTCTTCAGTGTGGATGATCTCAGCCTCTTCAGTGTGGATGATTAGAGTTTGCTGTAGAACCACGGGTGGGTGTGTGTGGTTCTGCTCATTGAACTGGTGACTGTAATCTCTGTCTGCTGTCATCAGTCAGGAAATAGATCAACTTCACGGGAAAAGCTCAGTCCTGTGTGATTTGTGGGGGTGTGTCATGTGGGACCCATGTTATCTTGGTCGATTTTTTTTTTTGGGGGGGGGGGGATTTTTGTCCAAAATTAAGCAAATTAAGCAATTAATGCAACTTATTTGGAATTGTTCTCAATGATTGATGCTTTGAGAAGAAAAAAAACAACCATAGAGGAAGTGCCAGCTAAGTTATCTATTTTTGATTAAAGATTTTCCAGGGGCACCCTTAATCTGTAACACCACAGGAAGTACAGGGAGTAACCACATCCTGTCCGGTCCACAAACATGTTTGGCCCTTTGTCACTCGGAGGGTAGTCCGCTGGGTGACCTTGATTGTTTAAGGACAGGAAAAGAGGTAGGGGAGAGAGATGAGAGGTGTCTGAAGTAAACTCCAATATCTTCCCTTCCACAATGACAACCATGTAGCTGAAGGATCTTCTGTCAGTTAAGAGCCCCCTGGTGGTGGACAGGGGTAGTGATGATACAGAGCATCTGTGCTCGTTTAAATGTTATTCTTTCAAACGTATCCCTAAATTGTCCATACTTTTGTCGGTGTTCGTGCGTGCCTGAGTGAGTGAGTAAGAGTGTGTTTGTTTGAACAGTTGTAGCCACCACCTTTTCCCCCCAAAAGTTATGATATCGTTGGCTCGAAACATTACTGTACCAAAGGACTGAATCACGTACAGGAAACTTAATAAGACCGCCTCCACTCATGTCCGCCCTGAGGTTTAACCAATGTAAATAGAAATTGTTTTGATTTGTCGTAGATTTAGATCGCCATGTGATTCGTGCTTGAAATCCCCTGCAATCATGGCAGGAAAAGGGTGCCACTGACTTTAGCAGTGGGTGTGGTGAAGGGAAAGGAGAGGAGGTGGATTGGAGGTGTAGCAAGGATTATATGTGGCTACTTCAGCATTAGGCATCCTTCTATTTTTCATTAAATCGTTTCTTAATAGTTTCTCTGATATTTGTTTCTCTTGCATTCCCTCCATTTCTATCCTTTTTCATTTTTTTCTCTGTTTCTTCTGCCCCTTTCTCTCTCTCTCTGTTTATCTCTCTTTGTCTCTCACTCTGTTGATGGTGCTTTCTCTAACTTTTTTCTCTCCCTCTTTCTCCCTCTCTGTCTCTTTCTCTCTGACTCTCTCTAACTCTCTAACTCTCTCTGTCTCTCGCTCTCTTTATTCTCCACTCCCCCTCTCCAGATTGAGCCTTGACCTGGAACTATGGAGTCTGTCCCTGATGACCCTCCATCATCCCCCAGTTCCTGCCTGACCTGGCTCCTCACCACCATGAGCTCCAAGTCTGTTTAAAGGAAACGTGCCGGAGGAAGACATAAAAAAACAGGGGTCCAGTTTGTTCCACACCTTCACCACCATCACCAAACCCCCTTTAGAAAGCACAATTTAGCAATGTGGATGCAAAGATCAATCTTAATCCTCTGAGGTTTTCAATCCCATATCAGCTTGTTTGAAGCATCATTTCACAACATCATTTCTACATCAATTGTGTAAGGCTGCTTAGTGGTAAAAAGTTATGTTTACTTTATTTAATACAGATGTAATGGTGTGCATTGGATACATTGATGGGTGAATGTGTGTCTGTGTATGTTTAACAGTTGAGAGATTCAAGTATATATTGAATGTTGCAGTGTTTCTGCTTTCAGGTTACATAAGGCCTAGAAGATATCATATCAAAAGACTTTGTTTCCAATGAGCCCTAATGTGATCAGTGTTATACTTGTAGTCAAACAAGAGAGGATATTGTGCTACTAATGTAACTGACAGACTGTGTAAAGTAAACTACACAGTACTTTGTATTGTGTACAGTATACATTGCTGTGTACTGTGTAAAGTATACATTACTGTATACTTTGTAAAGTATACATTACTGTGTACTGTGTAAAGTATACATTACTGTGTAAAGTAAACTACACATACTTTGTACTATTTATTTAAAAAGTAAAACAGTAACAGAGTGAAATAAAATACACATGATGTGTTTCTTTTGACTGCATTGATGTTTTTATTGGCTGTTGGAGGACCAAACTTCACAGGTGTGATAAACTTTATTAAGGTGTTTTTGCTTCTGTCTGTGTGTTGGCTTTATTATAATCAACATTTTTCTTTCCCTCCATTCCTGCAGACAACAAACTTTTGGCCCGACTTCCTCATTAACTTGGTGCCAGCAAACTTCTTTGTGAAAACTCCGAATAGTTGCAATTTAAAGACATTAATGAGCATGTTTGTTTGTGCTTGTCTACACAACGTTTTACTGCACTGCGACGTGGTCATGAATGCGGTGCGTCTTTTGAGCGTCTTTCCCCTTTTTTGATGTCATTTGAATGACTTTAACACCCCATAAGTCTTTTGGGAGTTTGACGTAGCGGATTTCTCCACTGAATCTCCTCTCAGCCAGCCCCTCACCGCTAGGGGATTCTGCTAGCGGTTAGCTGGCTGGATCACATCCAGTCTGAAATGTTGTCGGACTTTCATCTGTTCTTTGTGAACACGGTACAGTCCTCTTCAATTTATGCTGCTGTCAATGAGAACACATGAGAACTTGGCTCTGTAGCAGAGACAGAAGAGCAAATACTCATGGCGCTTGATCACTGTTACAATTATTCATTCATTCATTATCTGCCGCTTATTCCCATTAGGGGTCACGGGTGACTGGAGCCTAACCCCGTTACTTTCGGACCTTAGGCAGGGTACACCACCCTGGACTGGGGCCAGTGAGTCGCAGGGCTATCACAGACAAAGACAGACAACCATGACTTTGGACGGTGGGAGGAAGCCAGAGTACCCCGGAGAGAATCTACGGTAATACGGGGAGGACATGCAGACTCCACCCAGAGAGAACCCACAGTAACACAGGGAGGACATGCAGACTCCACCCAGAGAGAACCCACAGTAACACAGGGAGGACATGCAAACTCCACCCAGAGAGAACCCACAGTAACACAGGGAGGACATGCAGACTCCACCCAGAGAGAACCCACAGTAACACAGGGAGGACATGCAGACTCCACCCAGAGAGAACCCACAGTAACACAGGGAGGACATGCAGACTCCACCCAGAGAGAACCCACAGTAACACAGGGAGGACATGCAGACTCCACCCAGAGAGAACCCACAGTAACACAGGGAGGACATGCAAACTCCACCCAGAGAGAACCCACAGTAACACAGGGAGGACATGCAGACTCCACCCAGAGAGAACCCACAGTAACACAGGGAGGACATGCAGACTCCACCCAGAGAGAACCCACAGTAACACAGGGAGGACATGCAGACTCCACCCAGAGAGAACCCACAGTAACACAGGGAGGACATGCAGACTCCACCCAGAGAGAACCCACAGTAACACAGGGAGGACATGCAGACTCCACCCAGAGAGAACCCACAGTAACACAGGGAGGACATGCAGACTCCACCCAGAGACATAATGGTCGGACCAAGATTCGATCTCATGATCTGCTTGTTGGGAGGCAAGAGCGCTAACCGCACTGCCACCATGCACCACTGTTACGATTCTTTTAAAAGCAACTCATTTAATGTTATTAAAGGGAAGTTTGTCTGACAGACACTAACAATTGCTACTAACATAATATTCTTTTTAGAAGTTAGTTTCTTTTATCCATGTATGATATTCCTTATGACATTATGTGTTGTGTAATTCTCTCCTCTAGATGGCGCTTCCTACCATTTCTAATGGTTTAGCTCTAATCCTACTTCCTGTATTTTAGAGTATATAGAGACCATCACTATAACCACCATAGTTTTTGAGAAACATTTTGAGACTTGTACTAATGAACAAATCATGAGTGCATTGTTTCCTTTAAATGTGTGGTTTTCAAAAATCCCCTAGCGTTAAGGGTAAACTGTTAAAACTGAAAATGATCATTTCCTAAAAACAGTTTCTGGAGAAGTGAGGAGGGGAACACACACTAAAGTCTGAACTGTACAGTCAGTTTACTTGTATGTAATCAGACACATCGATACACACATACATTGTTTGTTATAAAGCAATTATCTCACCAGTTAACTTAATAGTAGTTAGTTTTGTCATTTTTCAAGTAAGGCAGTAAAATCATGCAAACATCATGCCTTAGATATCAGTGGAACGACCACATCAATGGAATACAACATTAGACATGCAGACAGTGTGTTCTTTCATAGACCACTTTGACATTGATGTGGGGCCCTAAGTCTTCCACATCTGAAAGGATATTATCTGTTTAAAATTACCACCCTGGCAAATCAGATATATATGTGGTTAGCCTCTGTAAAAGCTGTAGATATAGTCAGTAATCTACAGAACCTTTGGCTTACTGTCTGTTTGCAGTTCAGGTGTTGATGCTCTGGTCTGAGATCAGTACATTCACAGTTTACATGAATTAACATGATTACATCACCTGTCTTTATCCTGTACATTTAGTACATTCACCTTTGATCACTTAAGCATGTGTGCACTCAGACATCTGTGAGACTTTCAAAGCTTCAAACAGGATATGTTGCTGTAAGTGCACATGTGACTTTATGCAGTGGAGAATCACATCCCAGCATAACCAACAAAGCAACACCCCCCCCCCCCCTCCCCCGCTGAAAAGGTTTCAACACCTCAGTAAAACCATGGGGGCTTTTCACTAGTCAGACATCTCTCATGTCACTATTTTAAGGATTCGGATTAAAAAAACACAATCAAGGTAGAAGACATTAGCCACACATGAATGATTACATTCATATTTAAAAACATTCACCATAAAGGAAACAGAAGTGGTGTTTGTTGGACTTGGGAACGTCATTACCCACCCAACACTCACATGTTGTGATAAAACCTCCCGAAAAGGAACACTGAATGTACAATCTAGTGCAAACTGCAACATGAAGGAACATCCTGTGCATTAGATGGTGTTAAGTCAGGGGCTCAGCAGGGTGTTAGTCAGGTGTTCAGTGTAGGCAGATGGCTGCGTACTCAGTGCACTCCTCCTGGGGCCGGCCTGGGGCCAAAGGAAAAGCTTGGTGGTCGAGGGCAGCGTAGACAAGACCCTCTTCATCTCTCGCCCTGTCGCCTGCCTTCCTGTTGCCCTGGTATCTGTTCTCTGGCCTGGCTTCAGGCGTGGGAGCGGGCCGGGTGGGGGGTCTGCTGGAGAGTATGTTGTCATAGAGGGTGGGTTCAGACTGACAGGGGCTGGCGCTGGGTTGGGGTCTGATCTCAGCATGGGGCAATGATTGTTCTGTCATTGGTATAGCAATGCACTGCAAATAGAATTACATCACATAGAGAATATAAGACATAAATGTTTATATTTACATATATCAGACGCTCTTATCCAGAGTAATTTACAGCAAGTACAGGGACATTCCCCCCTGATGCAAGTAGGGTGAAGTGCCTTTCCTAAGGACACTATGTCATGTCGGCACAGACAGGTTTTGAACCAGGTACCTTCTGTTTACTAGCCCAACTCCCTAACCACTCAGCCACATGACTCATGATTAATGATTATATATAATAATACTTATACTATACTGGTCTTCTTACTTTATTTTCTGTTGGATCAGTGGTCTTTGGTTGACCTGGAACACAGATCATTGTTTAATATAATGCAAATATACTGAAACAAAATGTATTTCCCAAACAATCCCATTCATCCCTATAAAAACATCACGATGAAGAGCATATTACCTCGCCTTCTTCGCATCAATAAGATGGATGTAATCATCACCACGACCAAAAGCCCTAAAATCCCTGCCGCAGGATAAATGTAATGTGAAAGCCAGTCTAAATCAGGATTTGGACGTGGAAAGATGCCTGCAAAAAAAAAGAGAAATAAATTATGTTTGGCTCCTTCATACATGTTGGTAAAAAGCTTGTTGCTTGTTGTTCCAGAGGCTTTTTCAGACAGGTGGTAAATACTGCAGAATGACTGTGTCTCATGGATCTCCTGTCTCCCTGGACAGATCTGCTGTTCCACCACAGTGGGACTTTCAGAAAGCACACATTTATCTGACTTACTTGTTTCATTCTTCTCATACACAACAGTGGAGGTGTCTATTCTCTCTGAAATACATACATGTGTACCCAGTTACTGGGAGGTGATGATTTGATTAGATGTACGCTACCAGAACCTGATCAACTGGAAACTTACCTGAAAATTTGACCATGATGCTGTGACTCATGTGATTTTGATATTCACACCTATATTGACCTGTATCATTTGTAGATACATTTTTCAAATCCAGAAAGTAGATCCCTTTGTTGTCTGTCAACTTACGCCAACCAGTTTCAGTTGAAGAAATGGGATTTAAAGATCTGCAGAAATCTGAATCATCCAGTTTGCACCATGAGACCACTGGTTGTGTGTTGTTGCAGAAGTCAACAGGACACTCAATCCTCAAGTTCTGTCCAAATGAAGCTTCATAAACTGTGTTCCGACGTACCATAATTTGTACCGTACAGTTTTCTTCTTGTGCTAGAGAATAAAATAAAAGCAATGAACATGATAAGGATGATTTTTGACCAAGCAGGTGATTTTGTTCATTTACAGTTTTTCTTAAAACATTAAACAAAAAACCTGATCTTCAGCCACTATTTGCACAACTGTTGAATCTTCTTGCAAAATGAAACTTTAGCCTCAAAACAGAATTACAAAATCATAAATAAAGTGATCTACAACTGTACACTATCAAGCAGTCAGTAAATAATACACCAAAAAAACACATTGTTCAAAATATATAGTTTTCAGGGAGAGGTACATTTTTAATCTGTGAGTTTTTACATAATGAGCGAAACTATGCATAAACTATGTAAGAAATTGTCAAAACTGTCAAATTAGTCCATTGTACAGTATACAGCTTACCATGTACTGTTCAATGGTATATGATACTACTCATGTTGTTTATTATGTACTTTATCAGACTTTCTCCTTCCCACCTTCAACAACCTGTTTCCTCTCTGAACAAACATATTGGTTGTCAGATCATTTGCAAAAAGTTAAGTACATTTTGAGTGGTTGTGTTTAGTGAATGACTTGTCCTCCATTTTGTATTCCATTGTTACTACTTGTGTTTACCAGTATGGATGATGTGAGCAGTAGAGTGAAGAATGTGTTTAGAGAATGAAAATGTGTTTAGAGTTTTGAAAGGTCAAAGTGAAAATTCAAGTGAGATCTGCAAATTATGTTTTACCATGTGAAATGGTTACTGACAACAGAATGCATAATTTGCTGAATTAGTTTAATAATAATATATGGCTAAATTGTAAGTTTTGTAGTCTACAGAAATAATTATATATTGAACCTTCTCATTAAGAGAATAATAAATCATATAGAATTAAAACATGGATCTCTTGAATGTACAGTGGAATAAGACTAAGAGAGAAACTAAGGATGTGAACAAGGTGATTTTGACACAAGGCAGAATGTGTTATATTTTGCACTCCATAGAAGCATCCCTACTAAAAACATGCATTAAACACTGATTAGGTTGTTTTTCCTTCTTTGCATGACAAAGCCTTATTTTCCTGTTCTTATACTGTATTTACCAAAATTATATGTATAGGCTGTGTATTATTCCATGGGTGTAACAAACAGCATGTAACTTAATAAATGCTAGTCCTGATATCTAAGAATGATTTTATCATCTTAATATAGGATTCCCTCTGATGGCAACATGTTGTTTTGATACTAAGTTAAGGTGACACAATAGGCTGTAGTGTAACTATTGCAATGCCTTAAGATAGTTGTGTACAGACATAGTCCTACTTCTACAATGTGTGTATGAGTGTGTGTAGAGCGAGAGAGTGTGTTGGTTAACTCACTGTAGACGGTCCAGGGGATCAGAAGCAGAGCCAGTATGATTAGCAGAGGGGGTTTGGTCCAAAGCTTGTTGGGCCTCATGATAGCTTGTAGTCTGCAACTCTGGTTCCATCAACAGATTGTAGCCAAAATGCGTGTGTGAGACAGACACACAAATGACACCTTCTTTTACACCTTTACACCCCCCCAAAAAAACGTATGTGAATCTTAGTTCTACTTTTCTTGGTGTCACTACCTCCGCAAGTGACAGACCTCAAGCGTGGTTCCATAACTTCCTATCATTTGTATTTCCATAACGTTCTATCAGCTGTATTTATCCTGAACATATTGTATATTCTCCTTTGTTCACTTAAGCATGTGTGCACTCAGACATCAATGAGACTTTCAAAGTTTCAAACAGGATATGTTGCTCTAAGTGCACATGTGGGTTTATGCAGTGGAGAATCACATCTGTGGTGGCAGTTTTCTGAGAATCAATCCGCTCAACTGAAGTTGGATGAAGTAACTTGTTAATGTTTATTACAAGTACCAAAACAGAGGAAAACATGAGGAATATTAAAGCAACGTTACAGTTACACACATAATTACAAACAATGCACAAACACATGAAAGTTACACAAAGACAATTCCATACTGTTCTAGCTAGCATTCTAGCATGGAACCCTGGTCTACATTTCCAAAACCTTGGAGAGGTCCAGGGACCACCAGCACTACGCAGCTGATCGCCCTGAACTACCCAACATACTTTCAACAGACCATTTTATAGTCTCAGAAGTCATTGGTCTATCTCAGACATGCAGTTTGTTCCATGTCTGTTCTCTGATTGGTTAACTCTCTAAATACAATAGAGTAAGTAGAATTCACATTATCTACAGACTTCATGTCTCCAAGTTAAAAGCTTCAGAAGGTATCTGCCCAAAATGCTGTATTGTCTGTTTGGGAGGAAGGATCACAACCCCCTCCTCTTCGTCAAAAGCAACATTTACATTAATCAATTAGCAGAGCTTCAAAAAAGAGCATTGGTCACTCATCAGAGCAAACGGCTCTTAAAGAACGTAGGAGACCTCTTGTTGTAGACATTTTAATTGTACATACATTGGTCATATATTTCCTTGACACATCCCAGCATAACCAACAAAGCAGCGCCCCCCCCCTCCCCCGCTGAAAAGGTTTCACCACCTCAGTAAAACCATGGGGGCTTTTCACTAGTCAGACATCTCTCATGTCACCATTTTAAGGATTCAGATTAAAAGATTACAATCAAGGCAGAAGGCATAAACCACACATGCATGATTACATTCATATTTAAACACTTTCAGAAAACCATTCACCATGCAGGGCACAGGAGGGGTGTTTGTTGGATTTGGGAATGTTATTAACCACCCACACTCACATGTTTAATGAATGAACAAAAAACATGGAAAAGGAACACTGAATGTAAAAGACATCTAGTGGCAAACTGCAACATTTACATTGATTCATTTAGCAGACGCTTTTATCCAAAGCGACTTACAAGAGAGAGCTTTACAAAAGAGCATCGGTCACTGAGCATAGCAATGTGATAGCAACATGAACGAACATCCTGTGCATTAGATGGTGTTAAGTCAGGGGCTCAGCAGGGTGTTAGTCAGGTGTTCAGTGTAGGCAGATGGCTGCGTACTCAGTGCACTCCTCCTGGGGCCCGCCTGGGGCCAAAGGGAGAGCTTGGTGGTCGAGGGTAGCGTAGACAAGACCCTCTTCATCTCTCACCCTGTCGCCTGCCTTCCTGTTGTCCCTCTATCTGTTCTCTGGCCTGGCTTCAGGCATGGGAGTGGGCAGGGTGGGGGGTCTGCTGGAGAGTATGTTGTTGTAGACTGAGGGTGGGTTCAGACTGACAGGGGCTGGCGCTGGGTTGGGGTCTGATGTCAGCATGGGGCAATGCTTGTTGTGTCATTGGTATAGCAATGCACTGCAAATAGAATTACATCACATAGAGAATATAAGACATGTATATTTACATTTATTAGACGCTCTTATCCAGAGTAATTTACAGCAAGTACAGCGGTCATTCCCCCCTGATGCAAGTAGGGTGAAGTGCCTTTCCTAAGGACACTATGTCATGTCGGCACAGACAGGTTTTGAACCAGTTACCTTCTGTTTACTAGCCCAACTCCCTAACCACTCAGCCACATGATTAATGATTAATGATTAAACTATAAATAGTATAATATGATACACATGTATACTTATATATAATAATACTTATACTATACTGGTCTTCTTACTTTATTTTCTGTTGGATCAGTGGTCTTTGGTTGACCTGGAACACAGATCATTGTTTAACATAATGCAAATATACTGAAACAAAATGTATTTCCCAAACAATCCCATTCATCCCTATGAAAACATCACGATGAAGAGCATATTACCTCGGCTTCTTTGCATATATAGGATGGATGTAATCATAACCATGACAACAAGCCCTAAAATTACAACCACACGGATGTAAGGTGAAAGACAGTCTAAATCAGGATTTGGACGTGGAAAGATGCCTGCAAAAAAAAAAGAAATAAATTATGTTTGGCTCCTTCATACATGTTGGTAAAAAGCTTGTTGCTTGTTGTTCCAGAGGCTTTTTCAGACAGGTGGTAAATACTGCAGAATGACTGTGTCTCATGGATCTCCTGTCTCCCTGGACAGATCTGCTGTTCCACCACAGTGGGACTTTAAGAAAGCACACATTTATCTGACTTACTTGTTTCATTCTTCTCATACACAACAGTGGAGGTGTCTGTTCTCTCTGAAACACATACATGTGTACCCAGTTACTGGGAGGTGATGATTTGATTAGATGTACACTACCAGAACCTGATCAACAGGAAACTTACCTGAAACTCTGACCTCGATGTTGTGACTCTGACAGATGGCAGCTGGAATTTGACACCTATATGGACCTGTATCATTTGTAGATACATTTTTCAAATCCAGAAAGTAGATCCCTTTGTTGTCTGTCAACATACGCCAACCAGTTTCAGTTGGAGAAATGGGATTTAAAGGTCTGCATATATCTGAATCATCCAGTTTGCACCATGAGACCACTGGTTGTTTGTTGTAGCAGAAGTCAACAGGACACTCAATCCTCAAGTTCTGTCCAGATGAAGCTCTCACAACTGTGTTCCGACGTACCATAATTTGTACCGTACAGTTTTCTCGTGCTAGAGAATAAAATAAAAACAATGAACATGATGAAGATGATTGTTGACCAAGCAGGTGATTTTGTTCATTTACAGTTTTTCTCAAAACATATTCAACAAAAAAACCTCATCTTCAGTCACTATTTGCACAACTGTTGAATCCTCTTGCAAAACAAAGTGATCGAAATACTGTGGTACACTATCAAGCAGTCAGTAAACAATACACCAAGAAATTTAAACACATTGTTCAAAACATATAGTTTTCAGAAAGAAGTAAATTTTTAATCTCTGAGTTTTTACATAATGAGCGAAATTATGCAGAGAGTGTGTAAGAAATTGGCAAAACTGTCAAATTAGTCCATTGTACAGTATACAGCTTACCATGAACTGTTCAATGGTATATGATACTACTCATGTTGTTTATTATGTACTTTATCAGACTTTCTCCTTCCCACCTTCAACAACCTGTTTCCTCTCTGAACAAACATATTGGTTGTCAGATCATTTGCAAAAAGTTGAATCAATTTTGAGTGGCTGTGTTTAGTGAATGACTTGTCCTCCATTTTGTATTCCATTGTTACTACTTGTGTTTACCAGTATGGATGATGTGAGCAGTAGAGTGAAGAATGTGTTTAGAGTTTTGAAAAGTCAAAGTCAAGTGAGATCTGCAAATTCTGTTTTACCATGTGAAATGGTTACTGACAACAGAATGCAGAATTTTCTGAATTAGTTTAAGCAACTGGGATCTTTGTTCATCTAATGGGTTTTAGTGTTTTAGCAATTTAGAAAAAACTATATTCAAATCAAATGGAATAATAATATATGGCTAAATTGTAAATTGGGTAGTCTACAGAAATAATGACATATTGAACCTCCTCATTAAGAGAATAATAAATCATATACAATTAAAACATGGATCTCTTGAATGTACAGTGGAATAAGACTAAGAGAGAAACTAAGGATGTGAACAAGGTGATTTTGGCACAAGACAGAATGTGTTATATTTTGCACTCCATAGAAGCATCCATACTAAAAACATGCATTAAACACTGATTAGGTTGTTTTTCCTTCTTTAAGAGTGGGAGTCAAATTTGCATGAGACAGAGACAAGCCTTATTTTCCTGTTCTTATATTTACCTAAATGATATGTATAGGCTGTGTATCATTCTATGGGTGTAACATACAGCATGTAACTTAATAAATGCTAGTCCTGATATCTAAGAATGCCTTTATCATCTTAATATAGGATTCCCTCTGATGGCAACATGTTGTTTTGATACTAAGTTAAGGTGACACAATAGGCTGGAGTATAACTATTGCAATGCCTTAAGAAAGTTGTGTACAGACATAATCCTCCTTCTACAATGTGTGTATGTTACCTGAACCTGATCAACAGGAAACTTACCTGAAACTCTCACCTCGACGGTGCGACTCCTGTCGTTTTGATATTGACACTTATATTGACCTGTATCATTTGGAGACACATTTTTTAAAACCAGAAAGTAAATCCCTTTGTTGTATGTCAATGTATCCCAACCAGTTTCAGTTGGAGAAATGGGATTTAAAGGTCTGCAGGAATATGAATCATCCAGTTTGCACCATGAGACCACTGGTTGTTTGTTGTTGCAGAAGTGAACAGGACAGTCAATCCTCAAGTTCCGTCCAGATGAAGTGCTCACAATAGTGTACCGTTTTACTGCAATTTGTACCGTACACTTTTCCTTTTGTGCTAGAGAATAAAATAAAAACAATGGACATTTAAAGGATGATTGTTGACCAAGCAGGTGATTTTGTTCATTTAAAAACATGAAACCCAACTTTTGAATCCTCTGGCAAAATGAAACTTTAGCCTCAAAACAGATTTACTTGTGCTCAAAAACAAAAAACATCAGAAACAAAGTTCTGTAAACTGTACACTATCAAGCAGTCAGTAAACAATACACCAAAACAATTCAAACACATTGTTCAAAACCTGTGCAGTAGAGTGAAGAATGTGTTTAGAGTTTTGAAAGGTCAAAGTGAAAAGTGAAGTGAGATCTGCAAATCATGTTTTACCATGTGAAATGGTTACTGACAACAGAATGCATAATTTGCTGAATTCTTTAATAATAAGATATGGCTAAATTGTAAGTTTGGTAGTCTACAGAAATTATGACATATTGAACCTTCTCATTAAGAGAATAATAAATCATATAGAATTAAAGCATGGATCTCTTGAATGTACAGTGGAATAAGACTAAGAGAGAAACTAAGGATGTGAACAAGGTGATTTTGGCACAAGGCAGAATGTGTTATATTTTCCACTCCATAGAAGCATCCATACTAAAAACATGCATTAAACACTGATTAGGTTGTTTTTCCTTCTTAAAGAGTGGGAGTCAAATTTGCATGAGACAGAGAAAACAGCCTTGTAGGAAACAAAGTATTTAAATATCTCCAGTACTCAGAGTAATGTGGTCTAATGACAAATATGTGATCATCGCACTATGCAGCACTACATGTGATCTGATATCCCAAAGACATGCATGTCTCATGGTGTAAATCCAGTGACAGGACAGATACTTTTTAGATAGTTGTATTTTCCTGGTCTTATATTTACCTAAATTATATGTATAGTCTGCATATCATTCCATGGGTGTAACATACAGCATGTAATGTAATAAATGCTAGTTCTGATATCTAAGAATGGCTTTATCATCTTAATATAGGATTCCCTCTGATGACAACATGTTGTTTTGATATTAAGTTAAGGTGACACAATAGGCTGCAGTAAAACTATTGCAATGCCTTAAGATAGTTGTGTACAGACATAGTCCTACTTCTACAATGTGTGTATGAGTGTGTGTAGAGCGAGAGAGTGTGTTGGTTAACTCACTGTAGACGGTCCAGGGGATCAGAAGCAGAGCCAGTATGATTAGCAGAGGGGGTTTGGTCCAAAGCTTGTTGGGCCTCATGATAGCTTGTAGTCTGCAACTCTGGTTCCATCAACAGATCGTAGCCAAACAAGAGTTTGTGTGTGAGAGACAGACACACAAATGACACCTTCTTTTACACCTTTACACCCCCCAAATAAGGATGTGAATCTTAGTTCTCCTTTTCTTAGTGTCACTACCTCCTCAAGTGACAGACCTCATGCGTGGTTCCATAACTTCCTATCATTTGTATTTCCATAACGTTCTATCAGCTGTATTTATCATGTACATATTGTACATTCTCCTTTGTTCACTTAAGCATGTGTGCACTCAGACATCAATGAGACTTTCAAAGTTTCAAACAGGATATGTTGCTCTAAGTGCACATGTGGGTTTATGCAGTGGAGAATCACATCTGTGGTGGCAGTTTTCTGAGAATCAATCCGCTCAACTGAAGTTGGGTGAAGTAACTTGTTAATGTTTATTACAAGTACCAAAACAGAGGAAAAAATATGAGGAATATTAAAGCAACGTTACAGTTACACACATAATCACAAACAATGCACAAACACATGAAAGTTACACAAAGACAGTTCCATACTGTTCTAGCTAGCATTCTAGCATGGAACCCTGGTCTACATTTCCAAAACCTTGGAGAGGTCCAGGGACCACCAGCACTACGCAGCTGATTGCCCTGAACCCCCCAACATACTTTCAACAGACCTTTTTATAGTCTCAGAAGTCATTGGTCTATCTCAGACATGCAGTTTGTTCCATGTCTGTTCTCTGATTGGTTAACTCTCTAAATACAATAGAGTAAGTAGAATTCACATTATCTACAGACTTCATGTCTCCAAGTTAAAAGCTTCAGAAGGTATCTGCCCAAAATGCTGTATTGTCTGTTTGGGAGGAAGGATCACAACCCCCTCCTCTTCGTCAAAAGTAACATTTACATTATTCAATTAGCAGAGCTTCACAAAAAGAGCATTGGTCACTGATCAGAGCAAATGGCTCTTAAAGAACGTAGGAGACCTCTTGTTCTAGGAATTTTAATTGTACATACATTGGTCATATATTTCCTTGACACATCCCAGCATAACCAGCAAAGCAGCCCCCCCCCCCCCCCCTGCCCCCTCCCCCGCTGAAAAGGTTTCACCACCTCAGTAAAACCATGGGGGCTTTTCACTAGTCACACATCTCTCATGTCACCATTTTAAGGATTCAGATTAAAGAAAAACACAGTCAAGGCAGAAGGCATAAACCACACATGCATGACTACATTCATATTTAAACACTTTCAGAAAACCATTCACCATGCAGGGCACAGCAGGGGTGTTTGTTGGATTTGGGAATGTTATTAACCACCCACACTCACATGTTTAATGAATGAACAAAAAACACGGAAAAGGAACACTGAATGTAAGAGACATCTAGTGGCAAACTGCAACATTTACATTGATTCATTTAGCAGACGCTTTTATCCAAAGCGACTTACAAGAGAGAGCTTTACAAAAGAGCATCGGTCACTGAGCATAGCAATGTGATAGCAACATGAAGGAACATCCTGTGCATTAGATGGTGTTCAGTCAGGGGCTCAGCAGGGTGTTAGTCAGGTGTTCAGTGTAGGCAGATGGCTGCGTACTCAGTGCACTCCTCCTGGGGCCGGCCTGGGGCCAAAGGGAGAGCTTGGTGGTCGAGGGTAGCGTAGACAAGACCCTCTTCATCTCTCACCCTGTCGCCTGCCTTCCTGTTGCCCCTCTATCTGTTCTCTGGCCTGGCTTCAGGCGTGGGAGTGGGCAGGGTGGGGGGTCTGCTGGAGAGTATGTTGTCGTAGACTGAGGGTGGGTTCAGACTGACAGGGGCTGGTGCTGGGTTGAGGTCTGATGCCAGCATGGGGCAATGCTTGTTGTGTCATTGGTATAGCAATGCACTGCAAATAGAATTACATCACATAGATAATATAAGACATGTATATTTACATTTATTAGACGCTCTTATCCAGAGTAATTTACAGCAAGTACAGGGTCATTCCCCCCTGATGCAAGTAGGGTGAAGTGCCTTTCCCAAGGACACTATGTCATGTCGGCACAGACAGGTTTTGAACCAGGTACCTTCTGTTTACTAGCCCAACTCTCTAACCACTCAGCCACATGACTCATGATTAATGATTAAACTATAAATAGTATAATATGATACACATGTATACTTATATATAATACTTATACTATACTGGTCTTCTTACTTTATTTTCTGTTGGATCAGTGGTCTTTGGTTGACCTGGAACACAGATCATTGTTTAACATAATGCAAATATACTGAAACAAAATGTATTTCCCAAACAATCCCATTCATCCCTATGAAAACATCACGATGAAGAGCATATTACCTCGCCTTCTTCGCATATATAGGATGGATATAATCATCACCACGACAACAAGCCCTAAAATTACAACCACACGGATGTAAGGTGAAAGACAGTCTAAATCAGGATTTGGACGTGGTATGATGCCTGCAAAAAAAAAGAAAGAAATTATGTTTGGCTCCTTCATACATGTTGGTAAAAAGCTTGTTGCTTGTTGTTCCAGAGGCTTTTTCAGACAGGTGGTAAATACTGCAGAATGACTGTGTCTCATGGATCTCCTGTCTCCCTGGACAGATCTGCTGTTCCACCACAGTGGGACTTTAAGAAAGCACACATTTATCTGACTTACTTGTTTCATTCTTCTCATACACAACAGTGGAGGTGTCTGCTCTCTTTGAAACACATACATGTGTACCCAGTTACTGGGAGGTGAAGATTTGATTAGATGTACGCTACCAGAACCTGATCAACAGGAAACTTACCTGAAACTCTGACCTCGATGTTGTGACTCATGTTATTTTGATGTTGACACCTATATTCACCTGTATCCTTTGGAGATACATTTTTCAAATCCAGAAAGTAAATCCCTTTGTTGTCTCTCAACTTACGCCAACCAGTTTCAGTTGGAGAAATGGGATTTAAAGATCTGCAGAAATCTGAATCATCCAGTTTGCACCATGAGACCACTGGTTGTGTGTTGTAGCAGAAGTCAACAGGACACTCAATCCTCAAGTTCTGTCCAGATGAAGCTTCATAAACTGTGTTCCAAGGTACCATAATTTGTACCATACAGTTTTCTTTTTGTGCTAGAGAATAAAATAAAAACAATGAACACGATAAGGATGATTGTTGAGGTGATTTTGTTCATTTACAGTTTTTCCTAAAACATTAAACAAAAAAAAAAAATCTTCAGTCACTATTTGCACAACTGTTGAATCCTCTTGCAAAATGAAACTTTAGCCTCAAAACTGAATTACAAAATCATAAATAAAGTGATCTAAATACTGTACACTATCAAGCAGTCAGTAAATAATACACCAAAAAAATTGAAAACACTTTGTTCAAAACATATAATTTTCAGGGAGAAGTACATTTTTAATCTCTGAGTTTTTACATAATGAGCGAAACTATGCATAAACTATGTAAGAAATTGGCAACAATTGTCAAATGAGTCCATTGTACAGTATACAGCTTACCATGTACTGTTCAATGGTATATGATACTACTCATGTTGTTTATTATGTACTTTATCAGACTTTCTCCTTCCCACCTTCAACAACCTGTTTCCTCTCTGAACAAACATATTGGTTGTCAGATCATTTGCAAAAAGTTTAATCACTTTTGAGTGGTTGTGTTTAGTGAATGACTTGTCCTCCATTTTGTATTCCATTGTTACTACTTGTGTTTACCAGTATGGATGATGTGAGCAGTACAGTGAAGAATGTGTTTAGAGTTTTGAAAAGTCAAAGTCAAGTGAGATCTGCAAATTCTGTTTTACCATGTGAAATGGTTACTGACAACAGAATGCAGAATTTTCTGAATTAGTTTAAGCAACTGGGATCTTTGTTCATCTAATGGGTTTTAGTGTTTTAGCAATTTAGAAAAACTGTCATTCAAATCAAATGGATTAATAATATATGGCTAAATTGTAAATTGGGTAGTCTACAGAAATTATGACATATTGAACCTTCTCATTAAGAGAATAATAAATCATATATAATTAAAACATGGATCTCTTGAATGTACAGTGGAATAAGACTAAGAGAGAAACTAAGGATGTGAACAAGGTGATTTTGGCACAAGGCAGAATGTGTTATATTTTGCACTCCATAGAAGCATCCATACTAAAAACATGCATTAAACACTGATTAGGTTGTTTTTCCTTCTTTAAGAATGGGAGTCAGATTTGCATGAGACAGAAAAGCCTTATTTTCCTATTCTTATATTTACCTAAATTACAGTCTGGTCCATAAATATTTGGACATTGACACAATTTTCATAATTTTGGCCCTGTATACCACCACAATGGATTTGAAATGAAACAATCAAGATGTGCTACAAGTGCAGACTTTCAGCTTTAATTTCAGGGTATTTACATCCAAATCAGCTGGACGGTGTAGGAATCATAACACATTTTATATGTGCCCCCCCCCCCTTTTTTTAAGGGACCAAAAATAATTGGACGAACTAACATAATCATAAATCTAATTGTCACTTTTAATACCTGGTTGCAAATCCTTTGCAGTCAATGACAGCCTGAAGTCTGGAACCCATAGACATCACCAGACGCTGGGTTTCATCCCTGGTGATGCTCTGCCAGGCCTCTACTGCAACTGTCTTCAGTTCCTGCTTGTTCTTGGGGCATTTTCCCTTCAGTTTTGTCTTTAGCAAGTGAAATGCAATGCTCAATTGGATTTAGGTCAGGTGATTGACTTGGCCATTGCAGAACATTCCACTTCTTTGCCTTAAGAAACTCTTTGGTTGCTTTTGCAGTATGCTCCGGGTCATTGTCCATCTGCACTGTGAAGCGCCGTCCTATGAGTTTTGAAGCATTTGGCTGAATCTGAGCAGATAATATTGCCCGAAACACTTCAGAATTCATCCTACTGCTTTTGTCAGCATCGATAAATACAAGGGAACCAGTTCCATTGGCAGCCATACATGCCCACGCCATAACACTACCTCCACCATGCTTCACTGACGAGGTGGTATGCTTTAGACCATGAGCAGTTCCTTCACTTCTCCATACTCTTCTCTTCCCATCATTCTGGTACAAGTTGATCTTGGTCTCATCTGTCCATAGGATGTTGTTCCAGAACTGTATATGCTGTTTTAGATGTTTTTTGGCAAACTCTAATCTGGTCTTCCTGTTTTTGAGACTCACCAATGGTTTACATCTTGTGGTGAACCCTCTGTATTTACTCTTGTGAAGTCTTCTCTTAATTGTTGACTTTGACACAGATACGCCTACCTCCTGGAGAGTGTTCTTGATCTGGCCAACTGTTGTGTAGGGGTTCTTCTTCACCAGGGAAATAATTCTTCTGTCATCCACCACAGTTGTTTTCCGTGGTCTTCCGGGTCTTTTGGAGTTACTGATCCCACCAGTGCGTTCTTTCTTTTTAAGAATGTACCAAACAGTTGATTTGGCCACACTTAATGTTTTTGCTATCTCTCTGATAGGTTTGTTTTGATTTTTCAGCCTAACCATGGCTTGCTTCACTGATGTTGACAGCTCTTTGGACTTCATATTGAGAGTTGACAGCAACAGATTCCAAACACAAATACCATACTTGAAATTAACTCTAGACTTTTTATCTGCTGCTTGTCAATGAAATAACAAACTCCCTTTATGAGGGAATAACATGCACCTGGCCATGGAAGAGCTGAGCAGCCAATTGTCCAATTACTTTTGGTCCCTTAAATATGGGAGCGGCACATATAAAATGTGTTGTAATTCCTACACTGTTCACCTGATTTGGATGTAAATACCCTGAAATTAAAGCTGAAAGTCTGCACTTAAAGCACATCTTGATTGTTTTGTATCAAATCCATTGTAGTGGTATACAGAGCCAAAATGATGAAAATTGTGTCAATGTCCAAATATTTATGGACCTGACTGTATATGTATAGGCTGCGTATCATTCCATGGGTGTAACATACAGCATGCAACTTAATAAATGCTAGTCCTGATATCTAAAAATGCCTTTATCATCTTAATATAGGATTCCCTCTGATGGCAACATGTTGTTTTGATACTAAGTTAAGGTGACACAATAGGTTGCAGTATAACTATTGCAATGCCTTAAGAAAGTTGTGTACAGACATAGTCCTACTTCTACAATGTGTGTATGTTACCTGAACCTGATCAACAGGAAACTTACCTGAAACTCTCACCTCGACGGTGCGACTCCTGTCGTTTTGATATCGACACTTATATTGACCTGTATCCTTTGGAGATAAATTTTTAAAAACCAGAAAGTAAATCCCTTTGTTGTATGTCAATGTATCCCAACCAGTTTCAGTTGGAGAAATGGGATTTAAAGATCTGCAGAAATATGAATCATCCAGTTTGCACCATGAGATCACTGGTTGTTTGTTGTTGCAGAAGTGAACAGGACAGTCAATCCTCAAGTTCCGTCCAGATGAAGCTTCATAAACTCTGTACCAAGTTACCATAAATTGTACCGTACAGTGTTCTTGTGCTAAAGAATAAAATAAAAACAATGAACATAAAAAGGATGATTGTTGACCAAGCAGGTGATTTTGTTCATTTAAAAACATGAAACCCAACTGTTGAATCCTCTGGCAAAAATGAAACTTTAGCCTCAAAACAGATTTACCTGCGCTCAAAAACAAAAAACATCAGAAACAAAGTTTTGTAAACTGTACACTATCAAGCAGTCAGTAAACAATACACCAAAACATTTCAAACACATTGTTCAAAACCTGTGCAGTAGAGTGCAGAATGTGTTTAGAGTTTTGGAAAGTCAAAGTGAACAGTGACCCCTTCATCCTCGGCCAGGAACCTGAGGGTCACCTTGGACGACGAGCTCTCCCTCACAGCTCACATTGCCGCAGTCTCTCGGTCATGTAGATTCACCCTCTACAACATCAGGAAAATCAGGAAATACCTCTCTCAACATTTCACCCAACTGCTAGTCCAAGCCCTTGTCCTCACAAAGCTGGATTACTGCAACTCGCTACTAGCCGGCCTTCCTGCAAATGCAATCCGTCCCCTTCAGAGGATACAGAATGCAGCTGCTCGTCTGGTTTTCAACCTACCCAGACGCTGTCATGTCACCCCACTCCTCATCGCCCTCCACTGGCTTCCTGTCATGGCCCGCATCAGATTCAAGACCCTGGTGCTGACCTTCCTGGCTGTAAACGGGACTGCCCCGACCTATATCAACTCTCTCCTCCAGCCCTATACCCCCACCCGTCACCTACGGTCATCTGCTGACAACCTTGTAGTGGTACACCCCCCCAAGAGCGCCCGAGCGCAACACAAACTCTTCCACTGCCTGGCTCCCCAATGGTGGAATCATCTCCCCACCTCCATCAGAAGCACAGACTGCCTTCTCACCTTCAAGAGAAGGCTTAAAACTCACCTATTTAAAGAATTTAATGGCACTTAGGAATAGTTTGGCACTTCACATTATCTAGAGTGCTTTAGAACAATCTGTTGGTCCCCATATGGTGACTTTCCAGTGTTGTTTGTTGTATCTCTTGCTTTATGGTCACAATTGTTGTGTTATGCATTTATAGTTCTTCCCTTGGCACTTATTGGTTCTCATGATGTATGATTCACGATCTAAAAAAAACGACTGTATTTGGGATCTATCACGTTGCTATGCTCAATGACTGATGCTCTTTGTAAAAGCTCTCTCTTGTAAGTCGCTTTGGATAAAAGCGTCTGCTAAATGAATAAATGTAAATGTAAATATATTGAACCTTCTGATTAAGAGAATAATAAATCATATAGAATTAAAACATGGATCTCTTGAATGTACAGTGGAATAAGACTAAGAGAGAAACTAAGGATGTGAACAATGTGATTTTGGCACAAGGCAGAATGTGTTATATTTTCCACTCCATAGAAGCATCCATACTAAAAACATGCATTAAACACTGATTAGGTTGTTTTTCCTTCTTAAAGAGTGTGAGTCAAATTTGCATGAGACAGAGAAAACAGCCTTGTAGGAAACAAAGTATTTAAATATCTCCAGTACTCAGAGTAATGTGGTCTAATGACAAACAGCATGTGATCATCGGACTATGCAGCACTACATGTGATCTGACATCGCAAAGACATGCATGTCTCATGGTGTAAATCCAGTGACAGGACAGATACTTTTTAGAAAATCGTTTCATTTATGTCAGTATGACATATACCTACTTCTACAATGTGTGTATGAGTGTGTGTAGAGCGAGAGAGTGTGTTGGTTAACTCACTGTAGACGGTCCTGGGGATCAGAAGCAGAGCCAGTATGATTAGCAGAGGGGGTTTGGTCCAAAGCTTGTTGGGCCTCATGATGCATGACATGCTTGTAGTCTGCAACTCTGGTTCCATCAACAGATCGCAGCCAAACAAGAGTTTGTGTGTGAGAGACAGACACACAAATGACACCTTCTTTTACACCTTTACACCCCCCCAAAAAAGGATGTGAATCTTAGTTCTACTTTTCTTAGTGTCACTTCCTCCTCAAGTGACAAACCTCATGTGTGGTTCCATAACTTCAGTTCACTTCCTCTGTTCCCAGTCTTAATGTTCCCCTTTCCTCACAATCACAAAACATCACACCTCTTGTGTTCGTTCAGACATTCAATCTCAAGAAGGTTTTGCATCAAAACGAGACATAAATGTTAGGAATGTAGAAATACAGCCATGTTCTTGGTCACATAACCAGGGGCCCCTGTTGTTACTTTGTTGGGCTCCTATCACTGTATTCACCAGGGGCCCCTGTTGTTACTTTGTTAGGCTCCTATCCCTGTATTCACCAGGGGCCCCAGTTGTTACTTTGTTGGGCTCCTATCACAGTATTCACCAGGGGCCCCTGTTGTTACTTTGTTGGGCTCCTATCACAGTATTTACCAGGGGCCCCTGTTGTTACTTTGTTAGGCTCCTATCACTGTATTCACCAGGGGCCCCTGTTGTTACTTTGTTGGGCTCCTATCACAGTATTCACCAGGGGCCCCTGTTGTCACTTTGTTAGGCTCCTATCACTGTATTCACCAGGGGCCCCTGTTGTTACTTTGTTGGGCTCCTATCACAGTATTCACCAGGGGCCCCTGTTGTTACTTTGTTGGGCTCCTATCACAGTATTCACCAGGGTCTCTGAAGTAACAAACATTAAACTGCATAGTCAATGATACTGTGAACAAGGTTTAATGTGTTTCCCAGGGTGCACCAGTGTACAGTAATCCCTCGCTATATCACGGTTCACTTTTCACGGTTTCGCTATTTCACATTTTTTTTTATCGTGCATTGTGTTCTGCATTCTGATTGGCTGAACAGTCTCTCTGCTTCTTCTCTACCCGTGCGTCAATAACGTTGCGGTTTACGGCACTGTACACTTGCGAAACGGATAGCCAAATAAAATACACGTAAATGTCTATTGTACAAGCAAATTCTCTTAACCAATAACATCAACAAAACGTTCTGCACCGACAAAGGCACCTGCGGTCGGGCCCAAAAGGCACAGGAAGATGTTAACAGTCGCAGAAACAGTTAAACTTCTGGACATGCTAAATGAGGGTAAAAACTGTGCGGCTGTAAGTCGGCTTTAAGGAATGCATGAATCTTTCATTTAAATTTAATTGTACAGTATAATAATTGTAAAAAAATAAAGGTTTTTACTTCACGGATTTCACTTATCAAGGGTGTTTTTGGGAACGTAACCCCAGTGAAAAACGAGGGATTACTGTAATGGCAAACTGATACAACAGCGCCCCTGTGAGAATGTTGAGAATGTTGAGTGTTTCTGATGAAAAAAAAACACAAGACGTTCAACACAAGAATGACGTTCAACACAAGAATGACGTTGACCACAAGAATGACGTTGACCACAAGAATGACGTTGACCATAACAATGACGTTCACCACAAAAATGACGTTCACCACAAAAATGACGTTGACCACAAGAATGACGTTCAACACAAAAAGTTTGACAAACTGAAAATGGCGGAGTACCTGGCCTCCATTTTCGGTACAGAGAAAGACAAGTAAGTTGTATTAGTATCTGTTTAAAGTAATGATATAAAGCTATGAGCTATTAAGGTTCACTCTGATCACTGTTTAACGGATTAGGATGTTTGGGTCTCATGAATGTGTCGTTCTTGCTCTTTTGGAAGCTGTCATTGCTAATGCTAGCTAGCTATTTACACCCCCCCAAAAAGGATGTGAATCTTAGTTCTACTTTTCTTAGTGTCACTTCCTCCTCAAGTGACAAACCTCATGTGTGGTTCCATAACTTCAGTTCACTTCCTCTGTTCCCAGTCTTAATGTTCCCCTTTCCTCACAATCACAAAACATCACACCTCTTGTGTTCAGCTGTATTTATCCTGAACATATTGTACATTCACCTTTGTTCACTTAAGCATGTGTGCACTCAGACATCAGACTCAGACTCAGACTTTCAAAGTTTCAAACAGGTTTCAGGTTCAAACAAGTTTCAAGCAACGTTACACACATATTCACACACAATGCACAAACACATGAAAGTTACACAAAGACAGTTCCATACTGTTCTAGCTAGCATTCTAGCATGGGACCCTGGTCTACATTTCCAAAACCTTGGAGAGGTCCAGGGACCACCAGCACTACGCAGCTGATCGCCCTGAACCCCCCAACATACTTTCAACAGACCTTTTTATAGTCTCAGAAGTCATTGGTCTATCTCAGACATGCAGTTTGTTCTATGTCTGTTCTCTGATTGGTTAACTCTCTAAACACAATAGAGTAAGTAGAATCCACATTATCTACAGACTTCATGTCTCCAAGTTAAAAGCTTCAGAAGGTATCTGCCCAAAATGCTGTATTGTCTGTTTGGGAGGAAGGATCACAACCCCCTCCTCTTCGTCAAAAGCAACATTTACATTAATCAATTAGCAGAGCTTCAAAAAAGAGCATTGGTCACTCATCAGAGCAAATGGCTCTTAAAGAACGTAGGAGACCTCTTGTTCTAGAAATTTTAATTGTACATACATTGGTCATATATTTCCTTGACACATCCCAGCATAACCAGCAAAGCAGCCCCCCCCCCCTGCCCCCTCCCCCGCTGAAAAGGTTTCACCACCTCAGTAAAACCATGGGGGCTTTTCACTAGTCAGACATCTCTCATGTCACCATTTTAAGGATTCAGATTAAAGAAAAACACAGTCAAGGCAGAAGGCATAAACCACACATGCATGATTACATTCATATTTAAACACTTTCAGAAAACCATTCACCATGCAGGGCACAGCAGGGGTGTTTGTTGGATTTGGGAATGTTATTAACCACCCACACTCACATGTTTAATGAATGAACAAAAAACATGGAAAAGGAACACTGAATGTAAAAGACATCTAGTGGCAAACTGCAACATTTACATTGATTCATTTAGCAGACGCTTTTATCCAAAGCGACTTACAAGAGAGAGCTTTACAAAAGAGCATCGGTCACTGAGCATAGCAATGTGATAGCAACATGAAGGAACATCCTGTGCATTAGATGGTGTTCAGTCAGGGGCTCAGCAGGGTGTTAGTCAGGTGTTCAGTGTAGGCAGATGGCTGCGTACTCAGTGCACTCCTCCTGGGGCCCGCCTGGGGGCAAAGGAGAGCTTGGTGGTCGAGGGTAGCGTACACAAGACCCTCTTCATCTCTGGCCCTGTCGCCTGCCTTCCTGTTGCCCCTCTATCTGTTCTCTGGCCTGGCTTCAGGCGTAGGAGTGGGCGGGGTGGGGGGTCTGCTGGAGAGTATGTTGTCGTAGAGGGTGGGTTCAGACTGACAGGGGCTGGTGCTGGGTTGAGGTCTGATGTCAGCATGGGGCAATGCTTGTTGTGTCATTGGTATAGCAATGCACTGCAAATAGAATTACATCACATAGAGAATATAAGACATGTATATTTACGTTTACATTCATGAGATGCTTTTATCCCATCTCATTATGGGAGCCAGATAGCTCAGCGGATTAAGGTGTTGGCCTTGTGGTCGAAAGGGTGTGAGTTCGAACCCCGTCTGTGGCTATGTGATGTTGTGTCCTTGGGCAAGGCACTTCACCTGTAATGTAAGTCGCTTTGGATAAAAGCATCTGCTTAATGAGGCATTTTTATTATTATTATCATCCAGAGCAATTTACAAAAAGTACAGGGATATTCCCCCCTGATGCAAGTAGGGTGATGTGCCTTTCACAGACAGGGTTGAACCAGGTACCTTTGGGTTACTAGCCCAACTCCCTAACCACTCAGCCACATGACTCTGATTAAACTATAAATAGTATAATATGATACACATATATACTTATATATAATAATACTTATACTATACTGGTCTTCTTACTTTATTTTCTGTTGGATCAGTGGTCTTTGGTTGACCTGGAACACAGATCATTGTTTAACATAATGCAAATATACTGAAACAAAATGTATTTCCCAAACAATCCCATTCATCCCTATGAAAACATCACGATGAAGAGCATATTACCTCGGCTTCTTCGCATCAATAAGATGGATGTAATCATCACCATGACAACAAGCCCTAAAGTCACAACCACACGGATGTAAGGTGAAAGACAGTCTAAATCAGGATTTGGACGTGGAAAGATGCCTGAAAAAAAAAAGAAAGAAATTATGTTTGGCTCCTTCATTCATGTTGGTAAAAAGCTTGTTGCTTGTTGTTCCAGAGGCTTTTTCAGACAGGTGGTAAATACAGCAGAATGACTGTGTCTCATGGATCTCCTGTCTCCCTGGACAGATCTGCTGTTCCACCACAGTGGGACTTTAAGAAAGCACACATTTATCTGACTTACTTGTTTCATTCTTCTCATACACAACAGTGGAGGTGTCTGTTCTCTCTGAAATACATACATGTGTACCCAGTTACTGGGAGGTGATGATTTGATTAGATGTACGCTACCAGAACCTGATCAACTGGAAACTTACCTGAAACTCTGACCTCGATGGTGTGACTCATGGCAGATGGAATTTGACACCTATATTCACCTGTATCCTTTGTAGATACATTTTTCAAATCCAGAAAGTAGATCCCTATGTTGTCTGTCAACATATGCCAACCAGTTTCAGTTGGAGGAGAGTGATTTAAAGATCTGCAGAAATCTGAATCATCTAGTTTGCACCATGAGACCTCTGGTTGTTTGTTGTAGCAGAAGTCAACAGGACACTCAATCCTCAAGTTCTGTCCAGATGAAGCGCTCACAATAGTGTACCGTTTTACTGCAATTTGTACCGTACACTTTTCCTTTTGTTCTAGAGAATAAAATAAAAACAATGAACATTTAAAGGATGATTGTTGACCAAGCAGGTGATTTTGTTCATTTACAGTTTTTTCAAAACATTAAACAAAAAAACCTTATCTTCATCTTTGTACAAATGCTGAATCCTCTTTCAAAATTATACTTTAGCCTCAAAACAGATTTACCTGCACTGAAAATCAAGCATTGCTCCCATAAATCAGAAACAAAGTTATCCAAATACTGTTCACTATTAAGCAGAACAAACACAAGAACCTAAGAACAAAGATATAGTTCTCAGGGAGAGGTACATTTTTTGACATGTAAAAAGTATGCATAAACTATGTAAGAAATGAGCAAAAACTGTCAAATTAGTCCATTGTACAGTATACAGCTTACCATGTACTGTTCAATGGTATATGATACTACTCATGTTGTTTATTATGTACTTTATCAGACTTTCTCCTTCCCACCTTCAACAACCTGTTTCCTCTCTGAACAAACATATTGGTTGTCAGATCATTTGCAAAAAGTTAAGTACATTTTGAGTGGTTGTGTTTAGTGAATGACTTGTCCTCCATTTTGTATTCCATTGTTACTACTTGTGTTTACCTAAGAGTAATGTGATCTAATGACAAACAGCATGATATCATCGCACTATGCATCACTACATGTGATCTGATTGTCATCCCAAAGACATGCATGTTTCATGGTGTGAATCGAATGACAGGACAAATACTTTTTAGTTTTTGCCTCATTTTCCTGTTCTTATATTTACCTAAATTACATATACAGGCTGCGCCCAGTTACTGGGAGGTGAAGATTTGATTAGATGTACACTACCAGAACCTGATCAACAGGAAACTTACCTGAAACTCTGACCTCGATGGTGTGACTCATGTGATTTTGATATTCACACCTATATTGACCTTTATCATTTGGAGATACATTTTTCAAATCCAGAAAGTAGATCCCTTTGTTGTCTGTCAACATACGCCAACCAGTTTCAGTTGAAGAAATGGGATTTAAAGGTCTGCAGGAATATGAATCATCCAGTTTGCACCATGAGACCACTGGTTGTGTGTTGTTGCAGAAGTCAACAGGACACTCAAGCCTCAAGTTCTGTCCAAATGAAGCTTCATAAACTGTGTTCCGACGTACCATAATTTGTACCATACAGTTTTCTTTTTGTGCTAGAGAATAAAATAAAAACAATGAACACGATAAGGATGATTGTTGAGGTGATTTTGTTCATTTACAGTTTTTCCTAAAACATTAAACAAAAAAAAATAATCTTCAGTCACTATTTGCACAACTGTTGAATCTTCTTGCAAAATGAAACTTTAGCCTCAAAACTGAATTACAAAATCATAAATAAAGTGATCTAAAACTGTACACTATCAAGCAGTCAGTAAATAATACAACAAAAAATTGAAAACACTTTGTTCAAAACATAATTTTCAGGGAGAGGTACATTTTTAATCTCTGAGTTTTTACATAATGAGCGAAACTATGCATAAACTATGTAAGAAATGAGCAAAAACTGTCAAATGAGTCCATTGTACAGTATACAGCTTACCATGTACTGTTCAATGGTATATGATACTACTCATGTTGTTTATTATGTACTTTATCAGACTTTCTCCTTCCCACCTTCAACAACCTGTTTCCTCTCTGAACAAACATATTGGTTGTCAGATCATTTGCAAAAAGTTAAGTACATTTTGAGTGGCTGTGTTTAGTGAATGAGGTGTCCTCCATTTTGTATTCCATTGTTACTACTTGTGTTTACCAGTATGGATGATGTGAGCAGTAGAGTGAAGAATGTGTTTAGAGTTTTGTTTTGAAAAGTCAAAGTCAAGTGAGATCTGCAAATTCTGTTTTACCATGTGAAATGGTTACTGACAACAGAATGCAGAATTTTCTGAATTAGTTTAAGCAACTGGGATCTTTGTTCATCTAATGGGTTTTAGTGTTTTAGCAATTTAGAAAAACTGTCATTCAAATCAAATGGATTAATAATATATGGCTAAATTGTAAATTGGGTAGTCTACAGAAATTATGACATATTGAACCTTCTCATTAAGAGAATAATAAATCATATAGAATTAAAACATGGATCTCTTGAATGTACAGTGGAATAAGACTAAGAGAGAAACTAAGGATGTGAACAAGGTGATTTTGGCACAAGACAGAATGTGTTATATTTTGCACTCCATAGAAGCATCCATACTAAAAACATGCATTAAACACTGATTAGGTTGTTTTTCCTTCTTTAAGAATGGGAGTCAGATTTGCATGAGACAGAAAAGCCTTATTTTCCTATTCTTATATTTACCTAAATTACAGTCTGGTCCATAAATATTTGGACATTGACACAATTTTCATAATTTTGGCCCTGTATACCACCACAATGGATTTGAAATGAAACAATCAAGATGTGCTACAAGTGCAGACTTTCAGCTTTAATTTCAGGGTATTTACATCCAAATCAGCTCGACGGTGTAGGAATCATAACACATTTTATATGTGCCCCCCCCCCCTTTTTAAGGGACCAAAAATAATTGGACAAACTAACATAATCATAAATCTAATTGTCACTTTTAATACCTGGTTTCAAATCCTTTGCAGTCAATGACAGCCTGAAGTCTGGAACCCATAGACATCACCAGACGCTGGGTTTCATCCCTGGTGATGCTCTGCCAGGCCTCTACTGCAACTGTCTTCAGTTCCTGCTTGTTCTTGGGGCATTTTCCCTTCAGTTTTGTCTTTAGCAAGTGAAATGCAATGCTCAATTGGATTTAGGTCAGGTGATTGACTTGGCCATTGCAGAACATTCCACTTCTTTGCCTTAAGAAACTCTTTGGTTGCTTTCGCAGTATGCTTCGGGTCATTGTCCATCTGCACTGTGAAGCGCCGTCCTATGAGTTTTGAAGCATTTGGCTGAATCTGAGCAGATAATATTGCCCGAAACACTTCAGAATTCATCCTACTGCTTTTGTCAGCATCAATAAATACAAGGGAACCAGTTCCATTGGCAGCCATACATGCCCACGCCATAACACTACCTCCACCATGCTTCACTGACGAGGTGGTATGCTTTGGATCATGAGCAGTTCCTTCACTTCTCCATACTCTTCTCTTCCCATCATTCTGGTACAAGTTGATCTTGGTCTCATCTGTCCATAGGATGTTGTTCCAGAACTGTATATGCTGTTTTAGATGTTTTTTGGCAAACTCTAATCTGGTCTTCCTGTTTTTGAGACTCACCAATGGTTTACATCTTGTGGTGAACCCTCTGTATTTACTCTTGTGAAGTCTTCTCTTAATTGTTGACTTTGACACAGATACGCCTACCTCCTGGAGAGTGTTCTTGATCTGGCCAACTGTTGTGTAGGGGTTCTTCTTCACCAGGGAAATAATTCTTCTGTCATCCACCACAGTTGTTTTCTGTGGTCTTCCGGGTCTTTTGGAGTTACTGATCCCACCAGTGCGTTCTTTCTTTTTAAGAATGTACCAAACAGTTGATTTGGCCACACTTAATGTTTTTGCTATCTCTCTGATAGGTTTGTTTTGATTTTTCAGCCTAACCATGGCTTGCTTCACTGATGTTGACAGCTCTTTGGACTTCATATTGAGAGTTGACAGCAACAGATTCCAAACACAAATACCATACTTGAAATTAACTCTAGACTTTTTATCTGCTGCTTGTCAATGAAATAACAAACTCCCTTTATGAGGGAATAACATGCACCTGGCCATGGAAGAGCTGAGCAGCCAATTGTCCAATTACTTTTGGTCCCTTAAATATGGGAGCGGCACATATAAAATGTGTTGTAATTCCTACACTGTTCACCTGATTTGGATGTAAATACCCTGAAATTAAAGCTGAAAGTCTGCACTTAAAGCACATCTTGATTGTTTTATATCAAATCCATTGTAGTGGTATACAGAGCCAAAATGATGAAAATTGTGTCAATGTCCAAATATTTATGGACCTGACTGTATATGTATAGGCTGCGTATCATTCCATGGGTGTAACATACAGCATGTAACTTAATAAATGCTAGTCCTGATATCTAAGAATGCCTTTATCATCTTAATATAGGATTCCCTCTGATGGCAACATGTTGTTTTGATACTAAGTTAAGGTGACACAATAGGCAGCAGTATAACTATTGCAATGCCTTAAGAAAGTTGTGTACAGACATAATCCTCCTTCTACAATGTGTGTATGTTACCTGAACCTGATCAACAGGAAACTTACCTGAAACTCTCACCTCGACGGTGCGACTCCTGTCGTTTTGATATCGACACTTATATTGACCTGTATCCTTTGGAGATAAATTTTTAAAAACCAGAAAGTAAATCCCTTTGTTGTATGTCAATGTATCCCAACCAGTTTCAGTTGGAGAAATGGGATTTAAAGATCTGCAGAAATATGAATCATCCAGTTTGCACCATGAGATCACTGGTTGTTTGTTGTTGCAGAAGTGAACAGGACAGTCAATCCTCAAGTTCCGTCCAGATGAAGCTTCATAAACTCTGTACCAAGTTACCATAAATTGTACCGTACAGTGTTCTTGTGCTAAAGAATAAAATAAAAACAATGAACATAAAAAGGATGATTGTTGACCAAGCAGGTGATTTTGTTCATTTAAAAACATGAAACTCAACTGTTGAATCCTCTGGCAAAAATGAAACTTTAGCCTCAAAACAGATTTACCTGCGCTCAAAAACAAAAAACATCAGAAACAAAGTTTTGTAAACTGTACACTATCAAGCAGTCAGTAAACAATACACCAAAACATTTCAAACACATTGTTCAAAACCTGTGCAGTAGAGTGCAGAATGTGTTTAGAGTTTTGGAAAGTCAAAGTGAACAGTGACCCCTTCATCCTCGGCCAGGAACCTGAGGGTCACCTTGGACGACGAGCTCTCCCTCACAGCTCACATTGCCGCAGTCTCTCGGTCATGTAGATTCACCCTCTACAACATCAGGAAAATCAGGAAATACCTCTCTCAACATTTCACCCAACTGCTAGTCCAAGCCCTTGTCCTCACAAAGCTGGATTACTGCAACTCGCTACTAGCCGGCCTTCCTGCAAATGCAATCCGTCCCCTTCAGAGGATACAGAATGCAGCTGCTCGTCTGGTTTTCAACCTACCCAGACGCTGTCATGTCACCCCACTCCTCATCGCCCTCCACTGGCTTCCTGTCATGGCCCGCATCAGATTCAAGACCCTGGTGCTGACCTTCCTGGCTGTAAACGGGACTGCCCCGACCTATATCAACTCTCTCCTCCAGCCCTATACCCCCACCCGTCACCTACGGTCATCTGCTGACAACCTTGTAGTGGTACACCCCCCCAAGAGCGCCCGAGCGCAACACAAACTCTTCCACTGCCTGGCTCCCCAATGGTGGAATCATCTCCCCACCTCCATCAGAAGCACAGACTGCCTTCTCACCTTCAAGAGAAGGCTTAAAACTCACCTATTTAAAGAATTTAATGGCACTTAGGAATAGTTTGGCACTTCACATTATCTAGAGTGCTTTAGAACAATCTGTTGGTCCCCATATGGTGACTTTCCAGTGTTGTTTGTTGTATCTCTTGCTTTATGGTCACAATTGTTGTGTTATGCATTTATAGTTCTTCCCTTGGCACTTATTGGTTCTCATGATGTATGATTCACGATCTAAAAAAAACGACTGTATTTGGGATCTATCACGTTGCTATGCTCAATGACTGATGCTCTTTGTAAAAGCTCTCTCTTGTAAGTCGCTTTGGATAAAAGCGTCTGCTAAATGAATAAATGTAAATGTAAATATATTGAACCTTCTGATTAAGAGAATAATAAATCATATAGAATTAAAACATGGATCTCTTGAATGTACAGTGGAATAAGACTAAGAGAGAAACTAAGGATGTGAACAAGGTGATTTTGGCACAAGGCAGAATGTGTTATATTTTCCACTCCATAGAAGCATCCATACTAAAAACATGCATTAAACACTGATTAGGTTGTTTTTCCTTCTTAAAGAGTGTGAGTCAAATTTGCATGAGACAGAGAAAACAGCCTTGTAGGAAACAAAGTATTTAAATATCTCCAGTACTCAGAGTAATGTGGTCTAATGACAAACAGCATGTGATCATCGGACTATGCAGCACTACATGTGATCTGACATCGCAAAGACATGCATGTCTCATGGTGTAAATTCAGTGACAGGACAGATACTTTTTAGAAAATCGTTTCATTTATGTCAGTATGACATATACCTACTTCTACAATGTGTGTATGAGTGTGTGTAGAGCGAGAGAGTGTGTTGGTTAACTCACTGTAGACGGTCCTGGGGATCAGAAGCAGAGCCAGTATGATTAGCAGAGGGGGTTTGGTCCAAAGCTTGTTGGGCCTCATGATGCATGACATGCTTGTAGTCTGCAACTCTGGTTCCATCAACAGATCGCAGCCAAACAAGAGTTTGTGTGTGAGAGACAGACACACAAATGACACCTTCTTTTACACCTTTACACCCCCCCAAAAAAGGATGTGAATCTTAGTTCTACTTTTCTTAGTGTCACTTCCTCCTCAAGTGACAAACCTCATGTGTGGTTCCATAACTTCAGTTCACTTCCTCTCTTCCCAGTCTTAATGTTCCCCTTTCCTCACAATCACAAAACATCACACCTCTTGTGTTCGTTCAGACATTCAATCTCAAGAAGGTTTTGCATCAAAACGAGACATAAATGTTAGGAATGTTAGGAATGTTAGGAATGTTAGGAATGTAGAAATACAGCCATGTTCTTGGTCACATAACCAGGGGCCCCTGTTGTTACTTTGTTGGGCTCCTATCACTGTATTCACCAGGGGCCCCTGTTGTTACTTTGTTAGGCTCCTATCCCTGTATTCACCAGGGGCCCCAGTTGTTACTTTGTTGGGCTCCTATCACAGTATTCACCAGGGGCCCCTGTTGTTACTTTGTTGGGCTCCTATCACAGTATTTACCAGGGGCCCCTGTTGTTACTTTGTTAGGCTCCTATCACTGTATTCACCAGGGGCCCCTGTTGTTACTTTGTTGGGCTCCTATCACAGTATTCACCAGGGGCCCCTGTTGTCACTTTGTTAGGCTCCTATCACTGTATTCACCAGGGGCCCCTGTTGTTACTTTGTTGGGCTCCTATCACAGTATTCACCAGGGGCCCCTGTTGTTACTTTGTTGGGCTCCTATCACAGTATTCACCAGGGGCCCCTGTTGTTACTTTGTTGGGCTCCTATCACAGTATTCACCAGGGTCTCTGAAGTAACAAACATTAAACTGCATAGTCAATGATACTGTGAACAAGGTTTAATGTTTTTCCGGGGTGCACCAGTGTACAGTAATCCCTCGCTATATCACGGTTCACTTTTCACGGTTTCGCTATTTCACATTTTTTTTTATCGTGCATTGTGTTCTGCATTCTGATTGGCTGAACAGTCTCTCTGCTTCTTCTCTACCCGTGCGTCAATAACGTTGCGGTTTACGGCACTGTACACTTGCGAAACGGATAGCCAAATAAAATACACGTAAATGTCTCTTGTACAAGCAAATTCTCTTAACCAATAACATCAACAAAACGTTCTGCACCGACAAAGGCACCTGCGGTCGGGCCCAAAAGGCACAGGAAGATGTTAACAGTCGCAGAAAAAGTTTAACTTCTGGACATGCTAAATGAGGGTAAAAACTGTGCGGCTGTAAGTCGGCTTCAAGGAATACATGAATCTTTAATTTAAATTTAATTGTACAGTATAATAATTGTAAAAAAATTAAGGTTTTTACTTCACGGATTTCACTTATCAAGGGTGTTTTTGGGAACGTAACCCCAGTGAAAAACGAGGGATTACTGTAATGGCAAACTGATACAACAGCGCCCCTGTGAGAATGTTGAGAATGTTGAGTGTTTCTGATGAAAAAAAAACAAGACCTTCAACACAAGAATGACGTTCAACACAAGAATGACGTTGACCACAAGAATGACGTTGACCACAAGAATGACGTTGACCATAACAATGACGTTCACCACAAAAATGACGTTCACCACAAAAATGACGTTGACCACAAGAATGACGTTCAACACAAAAAGTTTGACAAACTGAAAATGGCGGAGTACCTGGCCTCCATTTTCGGTACAGAGAAAGACAAGTAAGTTGTATTAGTATCTGTTTAAAGTAATGATATAAAGCTATGAGCTATTAAGGTTCACTCTGATCACTGTTTAACGGATTAGGATGTTTGGGTCTCATGAATGTGTCGTTCTTGCTCTTTTGGAAGCTGTCATTGCTAATGCTAGCTAGCTATTTACACCCCCCCAAAAAGGATGTGAATCTTAGTTCTACTTTTCTTAGTGTCACTTCCTCCTCAAGTGACAAACCTCATGTGTGGTTCCATAACTTCAGTTCACTTCCTCTGTTCCCAGTCTTAATGTTCCCCTTTCCTCACAATCACAAAACATCACACCTCTTGTGTTCAGCTGTATTTATCCTGAACATATTGTACATTCACCTTTGATCACTTAAGCATGTGTGCACTCAGACATCAGACTCAGACTCAGACTTTCAAAGTTTCAAACAGGTTTCAGGTTCAAACAAGTTTCAAGCAACGTTACACACATATTCACACACAATGCACAAACACATGAAAGTTACACAAAGACAGTTCCATACTGTTCTAGCTAGCATTCTAGCATGGGACCCTGGTCTACATTTCCAAAACCTTGGAGAGGTCCAGGGACCACCAGCACTACGCAGCTGATCGCCCTGAACCCCCCAACATACTTTCAACAGACCATTTTATAGTCTCAGAAGTCATTGGTCTATCTCAGACATGCAGTTTGTTCCATGTCTGTTCTCTGATTGGTTAACTCTCTAAACACAATAGAGTAAGTAGAATTCACATTATCTACAGACTTCATGTCTCCAAGTTAAAAGCTTCAGAAGGTATCTGCCCAAAATGCTGTATTGTCTGTTTGGGAGGAAGGATCACAACCCCCTCCTCTTCGTCAAAAGCAACATTTACATTAATCAATTAGCAGAGCTTCAAAAAAGAGCATTGGTCACTCATCAGAGCAAATGGCTCTTAAAGAACGTAGGAGACCTCTTGTTCTAGAAATTTTAATTGTACATACATTGGTCATATATTTCCTTGACACATCCCAGCATAACCAGCAAAGCAGCGCCCCCCCCCTCCCCCGCTGAAAAGGTTTCACCACCTCAGTAAAACCATGGGGGCTTTTCACTAGTCACACATCTCTCATGTCACCATTTTAAGGATTCAGATTAAAGAAAAACACAGTCAAGACAGAAGGCATAAACCACACATGCATGACTACATTCATATTTAAACACTTTCAGAAAACCATTCACCATGCAGGGCACAGCAGGGGTGTTTGTTGGATTTGGGAATGTTATTAACCACCCACACTCACATGTTTAATGAATGAACAAAAAACATGGAAAAGGAACACTGAATGTAAAAGACATCTAGTGGCAAACTGCAACATTTACATTGATTCATTTAGCAGACGCTTTTATCCAAAGCGACTTACAAGAGAGAGCTTTACAAAAGAGCATCGGTCACTGAGCATAGCAATGTGATAGCAACATGAAGGAACATCCTGTGCATTAGATGGTGTTCAGTCAGGGGCTCAGCAGGGTGTTAGTCAGGTGTTCAGTGTAGGCAGATGGCTGCGTACTCAGTGCACTCCTCCTGGGGCCCGCCTGGGGGCAAAGGAGAGCTTGGTGGTCGAGGGTAGCGTACACAAGACCCTCTTCATCTCTGGCCCTGTCGCCTGCCTTCCTGTTGCCCCTCTATCTGTTCTCTGGCCTGGCTTCAGGCGTAGGAGTGGGCGGGGTGGGGGGTCTGCTGGAGAGTATGTTGTCGTAGAGGGTGGGTTCAGACTGACAGGGGCTGGTGCTGGGTTGAGGTCTGATGTCAGCATGGGGCAATGCTTGTTGTGTCATTGGTATAGCAATGCACTGCAAATAGAATTACATCACATAGAGAATATAAGACATGTATATTTACGTTTACATTCATGAGATGCTTTTATCCCATCTCATTATGGGAGCCAGATAGCTCAGCGGATTAAGGTGTTGGCCTTGTGGTCGAAAGGGTGTGAGTTCGAACCCCGTCTGTGGCTATTTGATGTTGTGTCCTTGGGCAAGGCACTTCACCTGTAATGTAAGTCGCTTTGGATAAAAGCATCTGCTTAATGAGGCATTTTTATTATTATTATCATCCAGAGCAATTTACAAAAAGTACAGGGACATTCCCCCCTGATGCAAGTAGGGTGATGTGCCTTTCACAGACAGGTTTTGAACCAGGTACCTTTGGGTTACTAGCCCAACTCCCTAACCACTCAGCCACATGACTCTGATTAAACTATAAATAGTATAATATGATACACATATATACTTATATATAATAATACTTATACTATACTGGTCTTCTTACTTTATTTTCTGTTGGATCAGTGGTCTTTGGTTGACCTGGAACACAGATCATTGTTTAACATAATGCAAATATACTGAAATAAAACGTATTTCCCAAACAATCCCATTCATCCCTATGAAAACATCACGATGAAGAGCATATTACCTCGGCTTCTTCGCATCAATAAGATGGATGTAATCATCACTATGACAACAAGCCCTAAAGTCACAACCACACGAATGTAAGGTGAAAGACAGTCTAAATCAGAATTTGGATGTGGTATGATGCCTGCAAAAAAGAAAACAGAATGTTTGGCTCCTTCATTCATGTTGGTAAAAAGCTTGTTGCTTGTTGTTCCAGAGGCTTTTTCAGACAGGTGGTAAATACTGCAGAATGACTGTCTCATGGATCTCCTGTCTCCCTGGACAGATCTGCTGTTCCACCACAGTGGGACTTTAAGAAAGCACACATTTATCTGACTTACTTGTTTCATTCTTCTCATACACAACAGTGGAGGTGTCTGTTCTCTCTGAAACACATACATGTGTACCCAGTTACTGGGAGGTGAAGATTTGATTAGATGTACGCTACCAGATCCTGATCAACAGGAAACTTACCTGAAAATTTGACCATGATGTTGTGACTCATGGAAGATGGAATTTGACACCTATATTGACCTGTATCATTTGTAGATACATTTTTCAAATCCAGAAAGTAGATCCCTTTGTTGTCTGTCAACATATGCCAACCAGTTTCAGTTGAAGAAATGGGATTTAAAGATCTGCAGAAATCTGAATCATCCAGTTTGCACCATGAGATCACTGGTTGTTTGTTGTAGCAGAAGTCAACAGGACACTCAATCCTCAAGTTCTGTCCAAATGAAGCTTCATAAACTGTGTTCCGACGTACCATAATTTGTACCGTACAGTTTTCTTCTTGTGCTAGAGAATAAAATAAAAACAATGAACATGATAAGGTTGATTGTTGACCAAGCAGGTGATTTTGTTCATTTACAGTTTTTCTTAAAACATTAAACAAAAAACCTGATCTTCAGCCACTATTTGCACAACTGTTGAATCTTCTTGCAAAATGAAACTTTAGCCTCAAAACAGAATTACAAAATCATAAATAAAGTGATCTAAAACTGTACACTATCAAGCAGTCAGTAATTAATACACCAAAAAAACACATTGTTCAAAATATATAATTTTCAGGGAGAGATACATTTTTAATCTGTGAGTTTTTACATAATGAGCGAAACTATGCATAAACTATGTAAGAAATTGGCAACAATTGTCAAATTAGTCCATTGTACAGTATACAGCTTACCATGTACTGTTCAATGGTATATGATACTACTCATGTTGTTTATTATGTACTTTATCAGACGTTCTCCTTCCCACCTTCAACAACCTGTTTCCTCTCTGAACAAACATATTGGTTGTCAGATCATTTGCAAAAAGTTAAGTACATTTTGAGTGGTTGTGTTTAGTGAATGACTTGTCCTCCATTTTGTATTCCATTGTTACTACTTGTGTTTACCAGTATGGATGATGTGAGCAGTAGAGTGAAGAATGTGTTTAGAGAATGAAAATGTGTTTAGAGTTTTGAAAAGTCAAGTGAGATGTGAAATGGTTACTGACAACAGACTGCAGCAACAGTGTTTTAGCAATTTAGAACTGTCATTCAAATCAAATTGATTAATAATATATGGCTAAATTGTGAGTTTGGTAGTCTACAGAAATAATGACATATTGAACCTTCTCATTAAGAGAATAATAAATCATCTAGAATTAAAACATGGATCTCTTGAATGTACAGTGGAATAAGACTAAGAGAGAAACTAAGGATGTGAACAAGGTGATTTTGGCACAAGGCAGAATGTGTTATATTTTCCACTCCATAGAAGCATCCATACTAAAAACATGCATTAAACACTGATTAGGTTGTTTTTCCTTCTTTGCATGACAAAGCCTTATTTTCCTGTTCTTATACTGTATTTACCAAAATTTTATGTATAGGCTGTGTATTATTCCATGGGTGTAACAAACAGCATGTAACTTAATAAATGCTAGTCCTGATATCTAAGAATGATTTTATCATCTTAATATAGGATTCCCTCTGATGGCAACATGTTGTTTTGACACTAAGTTAAGGTGACACAATAGGCTGTAGTGTAACTATTGCAATGCCTTAAGAAAGTTGTGTACAGACATAGTCCTAATTCTACAATGTGTGTATGAGTGTGTGTAGAGCGAGAGAGTGTGTTGGTTAACTCACTGTAGACGGTCCTGGGGATCAGAAGCAGAGCCAGTATGATTAGCAGAGGGGGTTTGGTCCAAAGCTTGTTGGGCCTCATGATAGCTTGTAGTCTGCAACTCTGGTTCCATCAACAGATCGTAGCCAGAATGCGTGTGTGAGAGACAGACACACAAATGACACCTTCTTTTACACCTTTACACCCCCCCAAAAAACCGTATGTGAATCTTAGTTCTACTTTTCTTAGTGTCACTACCTCCGCAAGTGACAGACCTCAAGCGTGGTTCCATAACTTCCTATCATTTGTATTTCCATAACGTTCTATCAGCTGTATTTATCATGTACATATTGTACATTCTCCTTTGTTCACTTAAGCATGTGTGCACTCAGACATCAATGAGACTTTCAAAGTTTCAAACAGGATATGTTGCAGTAAGTGCACATGTGGGTTTATGCAGTGGAGAATCACATCTGTGGTGGCAGTTTTCTGAGAATCAATCCGCTCAACTGAAGTTGGGTGAAGTAACTTGTTAATGTTTATTACAAGTACCAAAACAGAGGAAAACATGAGGAATATTAAAGCAACGTTACAGTTACACACATAATTACAAACAATGCACAAACACATGAAAGTTACACAAAGACAATTCCATACTGTTCTAGCTAGCATTCTAGCATGGAACCCTGGTCTACATTTCCAAAACCTTGGAGAGGTCCAGGGACCACCAGCACTACGCAGCTGATCGCCCTGAACCCCCCAACATACTTTCAACAGACCATTTTATAGTCTCAGAAGTCATTGGTCTATCTCAGACATGCAGTTTGTTCCATGTCTGTTCTCGGATTGGTTAACTCTCTAAACACAATAGAGTAAGTTTAATCCACATTATCTGCAGACTTCATGTCTCCAAGTTAAAAGCTTCAGAAGGTATCTGCCCAAAATGCTGTATTGTCTGTTTGGGAGGAAGGATCACAACCCCCTCCTCTTCGTCAAAAGCAACATTTACATTATTCAATTAGCAGAGCTTCAAAAAAGAGCATTGGTCACTGATCAGAGCAAATGGCTCTTAAAGAACGTAGGAGACCTCTTGTTCTAGAAATTTTAATTGTACATACATTGGTCATATATTTCCTTGACACATCCCAGCATAACCAGCAAAGCAGCCCCCCCCCTCCCCCGCTGAAAAGGTTTCAACACCTCAGTAAAACCATGGGGGCTTTTCACTAGTCAGACATCTCTCATGTCACCATTTTAAGGATTCAGATTAAAAGATTACAATCAAGGCAGAAGGCATAAACCACACATGAATGATTACATTCATATTTAAACACTTTCTGAAAACCATTCACCATGCAGGGCACAGCAGGGGTGTTTGTTGGATTTGGGAATGTTATTAACCACCCACACTCACATGTTTAATGAATGAACAAAAAACACGGAAAAGGAACACTGAATGTAAAAGACATCTAGTGGCAAACTGCAACATTTACATTGATTCATTTAGCAGACGCTTTTATCCAAAGCGACTTACAAGAGAGAGCTTTACAAAAGAGCATCGGTCACTGAGCATAGCAATGTGATAGCAACATGAAGGAACATCCTGTGCATTAGATGGTGTTAAGTCAGGGGCTCAGCAGGGTGTTAGTCAGGTGTTCAGTGTAGGCAGATGGCTGCGTACTCAGTGCACTCCTCCTGGGGCCCGCCTGGGGGCAAAGGAGAGCTTGGTGGTCGAGGGTAGCGTACACAAGACCCTCTTCATCTCTCGCCCTGTCGCCTGCCTTCCTGTTGCCCCTCTATCTGTTCTCTGGCCTGGCTTCAGGCGTGGGAGTGGGCGGGGTGGGGGGTCTGCTGGAGAGTATGTTGTCGTAGAGGGTGGGTTCAGACTGACAGGGGCTGGCGCTGGGTTGGGGTCTGATGTCAGCAAGGGGCAATGCTTGTTGTGTCATTGGTATAGCTATGCACTGCAAATAGAATTACATCACATAGATAATATAAGACATGGGCGAAGCCGGTTCTGGCATGACACTCGGGCTGCCTGCTTCATCACTCAGTCATACAATCAGTACATATCATTCATTCACACAACTCGGTATACTTACCTATTTATACACCTCAGTATATATCATCACTCATTTACACACCTCAGTACACGTTATCACTCTCTCCCTCACATGCACTAGCAGCACAAGCACTCAGGTAGTGTAAGCAATCAATCATGAACACACCTGACTCGGCTAGTGCAAGCCCATTGGGCCTCTTCCGGTAAGACTGCCTTTAAAGGCTGCACGGATATCTAACACTCACACGGACCGGCTAAGGATCAGTGCTGTTGCCTCCCACCATCATCCCCTTTCTCCCCCGGTTGTCTGTCTGTCTGACTGGCTGTATATCTGTCTTCTGTCTGTCAGGGGGATTATATATCTATTGCTCCATGCCTCATGTCATATATGTATGCACGTATGTGTCGCTCGAGGCGGTAGGGAGCGCTTCCCCTTTAGACATTCCACTCCGCCAAAGTCAAACATATTCCATGTCATGGTTATCAATAAATATTGTATTATTATCAATCAATCACGTGAGTGTCTTGACTGAAATGTATATTTTAAATTAACATTTTTGAGATGCTTTTATCCAGTGGTCTTCAACCCTGGTCCTCAGGACCCACTGTCCTGCATGTTTTGGATGTTTCCCCCTTTCCACACACCTGATTCTAATGCATGATCGTTTACCAGGATTCTTCAGAGCTAGATAACGACCCATGCATTAGAATCAGGTGTGTTGGAGCAGGGAAACATCTAACACATGCAGGACAGTGGGTCCTGAGGACCAGGGTTGAAGACCACTGCTTTTATCCCATCTTATTATGGGAGTCAGATAGCTCAGCGGGTTAAGGCGTTGGCCTTGTGATCGGGAAGTTGTGAGTTCGAACCCTAGCTGTGGCTATGTGATGTTGTGTCCTTGGGCAAGGCACTTCACCTGTAATGTAAGTCGCTTTGGATAAAAGCATCTGCTTAATGAGGCATTTTTATTGTGTACGTGCTGCAAGGCGCACACTATGTTATTACTAGCGTTTATTGTGTGCGTGCTGCAAGGCGTGCTGCAAAGACTTTTGGCAAACAGTTTTGCCAAAAATTTCCAAAAACCACACCAAAAAAATGAATGGGTGTCAATGGAGAGAATGTTTGAGAGCTAGAGTGAGTGATGTCATCGCTAGAGTGGAGAGGAGAGAGAAAAATCTGTGAAAAAAATAAAACGTATTCGACTACCATGGCCTCAAATGCACCACTACAGACACAATTTATACATAGAAACGTAGGAAAATGTGTCCTCTAGCTCACACTTGCTTTACTTTATCTGTCAGATTTATTGTTTTAGCTTGACATGCGAAGATTCGGCCGCAGCACCCATGAACAGCCTCACAGACTCCCATGTTTAAAGTGGCGGGAAAGTAACTCAAAAGAAAGAAAACAAACACTTTTTTGAATTGCTCCCAAGAGCACATTTCTTCACTTGTCAACACAAAATTTCTATGTAGACGTTCAGGAAGGGCTCAGGCTGCTTCATGTTAACCTGGTTTTATGATTGGAAACACGGTTTGGCCAGAAATCCTTCCTGTTCGAGGGGTGCTGTAAGTATTTTCTCTCTGTCTTTTCAACTGCCATGACAGTTCCAGCTGCAACTTATTAGTTTGTTGCTTAGCAGCAACCTCATGAAGAGAGGGGAAGACGGTGGCCATTTTATGAGAAGTAATTCATTTGACATTTAATAACTTTAATTGGAGGATATTTACTGGAGGAATCAAATTGGCTCTTTTTGTTTCGGGTGGATTTATAAACTGTACTCCAACTCAACTCTTCCTCTCTGGCTCTAAGTCTCTAAGGTAAGCGAACATCTTATTCAACTCTTTCGCTAGCATGCTATCAAAAATGTAGGTTTTTTACTTCTTTAACATTTGGGCTTTTAGGTATTCATGTGCTTATCAGTCAGGATTTACAACTGACATTCCAACTAGCTGTAAAGATATGCTGTTTGCTAACATTAGCGACCAATGCTGAAATTAGCGCTTAAGCTAATTCATGTGCTTATCAGTCAGAACGGTGGTGGAGGGTTGTGGGGGGGTTATTTGTGTGAATTTTGACCGTTTAGGGTCGTTTTCGGAGGGGGGGGGGGGCTCGTGCGGGGGGGTTTAAGGGCAGGGTTCATGTGGTGGGGTCGATAGGAATCTAACAACATATTGGGGAGGTGTGTGGGAGGTCGGGTTGATGAGATATGAGCCTATTTGTGGGAGAGGTTTGAGAATCGCGAATGATTTACTTTAACTTTCAGGCGGAGATTGTGACGTTGCGGGGGCTCGGGGGCCGATTTCGGACGGTTTTGAGGCCAGAGTTAATGTGGTGGGGTCCGGACAGGTGTGTGGGTGGTCGGGATCGGCAGCTATGAACGGAAGTTGCCGCTCCATAGAGAAACAGTGGGGATTAAATACAGGTCTTTTTGAAATTGCTATTTTAATTGTTGGGGGGGCTTGCTGTAAAACATTCATAATCGTCTGGATACTGGTTGACCTTGCAAACTATTGGCTAGTGTTGTATGGGGAGTCCTGTAGTTTATAGATGATTGAACCTGTGTGTCAGCTACTAACTGATTCATTGCACTGAATGGGTTGATTGACAAATCACCATTAAGTCATTAATGTACAGACTGCCTGTGTGTATGCACATATATGTATCTATATGTGTGTGTGTGTGTATGTGCGTGTGTGTTTTTCTTAATTAATGTTGGATAAAAAGCACTGTTTTTGTTAGTGTGATATCAGAACTGTGTGACCTAGAGCTTTTTGTGAATTTTGATGGTAGCTTATTGCTGAATCCTGATTTGTTACATGTTTGATTGCATGTGGATTGATTTGACATTTAACACTGAAACAGCTGTATACGTTTATAATGTTATCTGATATTTATACTGCGGTATCATTTTGATAATAGGTGTATTTCTAATACCAAAGTCATAGCGATTAATGGCCTAATTCTGGCATTGTATGTATTTGGGTCATTTTACACTCTAAGTTTTTGAAAGCATTTATCCCTATCATCAAATTATAACCAAACTATTACTATGCTACTGAACTGAAGTGAAGTGCTACCTGACACAGAGTGACCAATTGTTTACACTCAAAATTTCTTTAGAATTTTTTTTTCTAGTTATTATTATTATTATCATCCATAGCAATTTATAGCAAGTACAGGGACATTCCACCCTGATGCAAGTAGGGTGAAGTGCCTTTCCTAAGGACGGATGACTCTGATTATACTATAAATAGTATAATATGATACACATATATACTTATATATAATAATACTTATACTATACTGGTCTTCTTACTTATTTTCTGTTGGATCAGTGGTCTTTGGTTGACCTGGAACACAGATCATTGTTTAATATAATGCAAATATACTGAAACAAAATGTATTTCCCAAACAATTCCATTCATCCCTATGAAAACATCACAATGAAGAGCATATTACCTCGGCTTCTTTGCATATATAGGATGGATGTAATCATAACCATGACAACAAGCCCTAAAATTACAACCACAGGGATGTAAGGTGAAAGACAGTCTAAATCAGGATTTGGACGTGGAAAGATGCCTGAAAAAAAAAGAAAACAGAATGTTTGGCTCCTTCATACATGTTGGTAAAAAGCTTGTTGCTTGTTGTTCCAGAGGCTTTTTCAGACAGGTGGTAAATACTGCAGAATGACTGTGTCTCATGGATCTCCTGTCTCCCTGGACAGATCTGCTGTTCCACCACAGTGGGACTTTAAGAAAGCACACATTTATCTGACTTACTTGTTTCATTCTTCTCATACACAACAGTGGAGGTGTCTGTTCTCTCTGAAACACATACATGTGTACCCAGTTACTGGGAGGTGATGATTTGATTAGATGTACGCTACCAGATCCTGATCAACAGGAAACTTACCTGAAACTCTGACCTCGATGTTGTGACTCTGACAGATGGCAGCTGGAATTTGACACCTATATGGACCTGTATCATTTGTAGATACATTTTTCAAATCCAGAAAGTAGATCCCTTTGTTGTCTGTCAACATACGCCAACCAGTTTCAGTTGGAGAAATGGGATTTAAAGGTCTGCATATATCTGAATCATCCAGTTTGCACCATGAGACCACTGGTTGTTTGTTGTAGCAGAAGTCAACAGGACACTCAATCCTCAAGTTCTGTCCAGATGAAGCTCTCACAACTGTGTTCCGACGTACCATAATTTGTACCGTACAGTTTTCTCGTGCTAGAGAATAAAATAAAAACAATGAACATGATGAAGATGATTGTTGACCAAGCAGGTGATTTTGTTCATTTACAGTTTTTCTCAAAACATATTCAACAAAAAAACCTCATCTTCAGTCACTATTTGCACAACTGTTGAATCCTCTTGCAAAACAAAGTGATCGAAATACTGTGGTACACTATCAAGCAGTCAGTAAACAATACACCAAGAAATTTAAACACATTGTTCAAAACATATAGTTTTCAGAAAGAAGTAAATTTTTAATCTCTGAGTTTTTACATAATGAGCGAAATTATGCAGAGAGTGTGTAAGAAATTGGCAAAACTGTCAAATGAGTACATTGTACAGTATACAGCTTACCATGTACTGTTCAATGGTATATGATACTACTCATGTTGTTTATTATGTACTTTATCAGACTTTCTCCTTCCCACCTTCAACAACCTGTTTCCTCTCTGAACAAACATATTGGTTGTCAGATCATTTGCAAAAAGTTGAATCACTTTTGAGTGGTTGTGTTTAGTGAATGACTTGTCCTCCATTTTGTATTCCATTGTTACTACTTGTGTTTACCAGTATGGATGATGAGAGCAGTAGAGTGAAGAATGTGTTTAGAGTTTTGAAAAGTCAAAGTCAAGTGAGATCTGCAAATTCTGTTTTACCATGTGAAATGGTTACTGACAACAGAATGCAGAATTTTCTGAATTAGTTTAAGCAACTGGGATCTTTGTTCATCTAATGGGTTTTAGTGTTTTAGCAATTTAGAAAAAACTATATTCAAATCAAATGGAATAATAATATATGGCTAAATTGTAAATTGGGTAGTCTACAGAAATAATGACATATTGAACCTCCTCATTAAGAGAATAATAAATCATATACAATTAAAACATGGATCTCTTGAATGTACAGTGGAATAAGACTAAGAGAGAAACTAAGGATGTGAACAAGGTGATTTTGGCACAAGACAGAATGTGTTATATTTTGCACTCCATAGAAGCATCCATACTAAAAACATGCATTAAACACTGATTAGGTTGTTTTTCCTTCTTTAAGAGTGGGAGTCAAATTTGCATGAGACAGAGACAAGCCTTATTTTCCTGTTCTTATATTTACCTAAATGATATGTATAGGCTGTGTATCATTCCATGGGTGTAACATACAGCATGTAACTTAATAAATGCTAGTCCTGATATCTAAGAATGCCTTTATCATCTTAATATAGGATTCCCTCTGATGGCAACATGTTGTTTGATACTAAGTTAAGGTGACACAATAGGCTGGAGTATAACTATTGCAATGCCTTAAGAAAGTTGTGTACAGACATAATCCTCCTTCTACAATGTGTGTATGTTACCTGAACCTGATCAACAGGAAACTTACCTGAAACTCTCACCTCGACGGTGCGACTCCTGTCGTTTTGATATCGACACTTATATTGACCTGTATCATTTGGAGACACATTTTTTAAAACCAGAAAGTAAATCCCTTTGTTGTATGTCAATGTATCCCAACCAGTTTCAGTTGGAGAAATGGGATTTAAAGATCTGCAGAAATCTGAATCATCCAGTTTGCACCATGAGACCACTGGTTGTTTGTTGTTGCAGAAGTGAACAGGACAGTCAATCCTCAAGTTCCGTCCAGATGAAGTGCTCACAATAGTGTATCGTTTTACTGCAATTTGTACCGTACACTTTTCCTTTTGTGCTAGAGAATAAAATAAAAACAATGGACATTTAAAGGATGATTGTTGACCAAGCAGGTGATTTTGTTCATTTAAAAACATGAAACACAACTGTTGAATCCTCTGGCAAAAATGAAACTTTAGCCTCAAAACAGATTTACCTGCGCTCAAAAACAAAAAACATCAGAAACAAAGTTTTGTAAACTGTACACTATCAAGCAGTCAGTAAACAATACACCAAAACATTTCAAACACATTGTTCAAAACCTGTGCAGTAGAGTGCAGAATGTGTTTAGAGTTTTGGAAAGTCAAAGTGAACAGTGACCCCTTCATCCTCGGCCAGGAACCTGAGGGTCACCTTGGACGACGAGCTCTCCCTCACAGCTCACATTGCCGCAGTCTCTCGGTCATGTAGATTCACCCTCTACAACATCAGGAAAATCAGGAAATACCTCTCTCAACATTTCACCCAACTGCTAGTCCAAGCCCTTGTCCTCACAAAGCTGGATTACTGCAACTCGCTACTAGCCGGCCTTCCTGCAAATGCAATCCGTCCCCTTCAGAGGATACAGAATGCAGCTGCTCGTCTGGTTTTCAACCTACCCAGACGCTGTCATGTCACCCCACTCCTCATCGCCCTCCACTGGCTTCCTGTCATGGCCCGCATCAGATTCAAGACCCTGGTGCTGACCTTCCTGGCTGTAAACGGGACTGCCCCGACCTATATCAACTCTCTCCTCCAGCCCTATACCCCCACCCGTCACCTACGGTCATCTGCTGACAACCTTGTAGTGGTACCCCCCCTCAAGAGCGCCCGAGCGCAACACAAACTCTTCCACTGCCTGGCTCCCCAATGGTGGAATCAACTCCCCACCTCCATCAGAAGCACAGACTGCCTTCTCACCTTCAAGAGAAGGCTTAAAACTCACCTATTTAAAGAATTTAATGGCACTTAGGAATAGTTTGGCACTTCACATTATCTAGAGTGCTTTAGAACAATCTGTTGGTCCCCATATGGTGACTTTCCAGTGTTGTTTGTTGTATCTCTTGCTTTATGGTCACAATTGTTGTGTTATGCATTTATAGTTCTTCCCTTGGCACTTATTGGTTCTCATGATGTATGATTCACGATCTAAAAAAAACGACTGTATTTGGGATCTATCACGTTGCTATGCTCAATGACTGATGCTCTTTGTAAAAGCTCTCTCTTGTAAGTCGCTTTGGATAAAAGCGTCTGCTAAATGAATAAATGTAAATGTAAATATATTGAACCTTCTGATTAAGAGAATAATAAATCATATAGAATTAAAACATGGATCTCTTGAATGTACAGTGGAATAAGACTAAGAGAGAAACTAAGGGTGTGAACAATGTGATTTTGGCACAAGGCAGAATGTGTTATATTTTCCACTCCATAGAAGCATCCATACTAAAAACATGCATTAAACACTGATTAGGTTGTTTTTCCTTCTTAAAGAGTGTGAGTCAAATTTGCATGAGACAGAGAAAACAGCCTTGTAGGAAACAAAGTATTTAAATATCTCCAGTACTCAGAGTAATGTGGTCTAATGACAAACAGCATGTGATCATCGGACTATGCAGCACTACATGTGATCTGACATCGCAAAGACATGCATGTCTCATGGTGTAAATTCAGTGACAGGACAGATACTTTTTAGAAAATCGTTTCATTTATGTCAGTATGACATATACCTACTTCTACAATGTGTGTATGAGTGTGTGTAGAGCGAGAGAGTGTGTTGGTTAACTCACTGTAGACGGTCCTGGGGATCAGAAGCAGAGCCAGTATGATTAGCAGAGGGGGTTTGGTCCAAAGCTTGTTGGGCCTCATGATGCATGACATGCTTGTAGTCTGCAACTCTGGTTCCATCAACAGATCGCAGCCAAACAAGAGTTTGTGTGTGAGAGACAGACACACAAATGACACCTTCTTTTACACCTTTACACCCCCCCAAAAAAGGATGTGAATCTTAGTTCTACTTTTCTTAGTGTCACTTCCTCCTCAAGTGACAAACCTCATGTGTGGTTCCATAACTTCAGTTCACTTCCTCTGTTCCCAGTCTTAATGTTCCCCTTTCCTCACAATCACAAAACATCACACCTCTTGTGTTCGTTCAGACATTCAATCTCAAGAAGGTTTTGCATCAAAACGAGACATAAATGTTAGGAATGTAGAAATACAGCCATGTTCTTGGTCACATAACCAGGGGCCCCTGTTGTTACTTTGTTGGGCTCCTATCACTGTATTCACCAGGGGCCCCTGTTGTTACTTTGTTAGGCTCCTATCCCTGTATTCACCAGGGGCCCCAGTTGTTACTTTGTTGGGCTCCTATCACAGTATTCACCAGGGGCCCCTGTTGTTACTTTGTTGGGCTCCTATCACAGTATTTACCAGGGGCCCCTGTTGTTACTTTGTTAGGCTCCTATCACTGTATTCACCAGGGGCCCCTGTTGTTACTTTGTTGGGCTCCTATCACAGTATTCACCAGGGGCCCCTGTTGTCACTTTGTTAGGCTCCTATCACTGTATTCACCAGGGGCCCCTGTTGTTACTTTGTTGGGCTCCTATCACAGTATTCACCAGGGGCCCCTGTTGTTACTTTGTTGGGCTCCTATCACAGTATTCACCAGGGTCTCTGAAGTAACAAACATTAAACTGCATAGTCAATGATACTGTGAACAAGGTTTAATGTGTTTCCCAGGGTGCACCAGTGTACAGTAATCCCTCGCTATATCACGGTTCACTTTTCACGGTTTCGCTATTTCACTTTTTTTTTATCGTGCATTGTGTTCTGCATTCTGATTGGCTGAACAGTCTCTCTGCTTCTTCTCTACCCGTGCGTCAATAACGTTGCGGTTTACGGCACTGTACACTTGCGAAACGGATAGCCAAATAAAATACACGTAAATGTCTCTTGTACAAGCAAATTCTCTTAACCAATAACATCAACAAAACGTTCTGCACCGACAAAGGCACCTGCGGTCGGGCCCAAAAGGCACAGGAAGATGTTAACAGTCGCAGAAAAAGTTGAACTTCTGGACATGCTAAATGAGGGTAAAAACTGTGCGGCTGTAAGTCGGCTTTAAGGAATGCATGAATCTTTCATTTAAATTTAATTGTACAGTATAATAATTGTAAAAAAATAAAGGTTTTTACTTCACGGATTTCACTTATCAAGGGTGTTTTTGGGAACGTAACCCCAGTGAAAAACGAGGGATTACTGTAATGGCAAACTGATACAACAGCGCCCCTGTGAGAATGTTGAGAATGTTGAGTGTTTCTGATGAAAAAAAAACACAAGACGTTCAACACAAGAATGACGTTCAACACAAGAATGACGTTGACCACAAGAATGACGTTGACCATAACAATGACGTTCACCACAAAAATGACGTTCACCACAAAAATGACGTTGACCACAAGAATGACGTTCAACACAAAAAGTTTGACAAACTGAAAATGGCGGAGTACCTGGCCTCCATTTTCGGTACAGAGAAAGACAAGTAAGTTGTATTAGTATCTGTTTAAAGTAATGATATAAAGCTATGAGCTATTAAGGTTCACTCTGATCACTGTTTAACGGATTAGGATGTTTGGGTCTCATGAATGTGTCGTTCTTGCTCTTTTGGAAGCTGTCATTGCTAATGCTAGCTAGCTATTTACACCCCCCCAAAAAGGATGTGAATCTTAGTTCTACTTTTCTTAGTGTCACTTCCTCCTCAAGTGACAAACCTCATGTGTGGTTCCATAACTTCAGTTCACTTCCTCTGTTCCCAGTCTTAATGTTCCCCTTTCCTCACAATCACAAAACATCACACCTCTTGTGTTCAGCTGTATTTATCCTGAACATATTGTACATTCACCTTTGATCACTTAAGCATGTGTGCACTCAGACATCAGACTCAGACTCAGACTTTCAAAGTTTCAAACAGGTTTCAGGTTCAAACAAGTTTCAAGCAACGTTACACACATATTCACACACAATGCACAAACACATGAAAGTTACACAAAGACAGTTCCATACTGTTCTAGCTAGCATTCTAGCATGGGACCCTGGTCTACATTTCCAAAACCTTGGAGAGGTCCAGGGACCACCAGCACTACGCAGCTGATCGCCCTGAACCCCCCAACATACAGTTGTGGTCAAAAGTTTACATACACTAGTGAAGATCATGTATGCCATGGCAATATAGGGTTTTCAATAAACTCTACAACTCTTATTTTTCTGTGATGGAATGATAAGGAGCACATATTTCTTTGTCACAGAAAACATTCATGAAAAATGGTCCTTTTACGAATTTATTATGGGTCTTTTGAAAATGTGTCAAAATCTTCTGGGTCAAAAATATACATACAGCACCTTGAATTACCAATTTGGTGATGTAGAAAAAGTTGTTTCAATCCAATTTGCTTTTTGGCATGGCCTCCTAACTTCTTACGAGTGATTATGATTGACTCCAGCTGGTGACTTCTTTCAGTCCATGTAAATAGGGCTTGTTTGACACATTCACTAGACTCAGCCAGAAATACTACAATGGGAAAGTCTAAGGAGCTCAGCACGGATCTGAAAAAGCGCATCATTGACTTGAACAAGTCAGGAAAGTCCCTTGGAGCCATTTCAAAGCAGTTGCAGGTCCCAAGATCAACTGTGCAAACAATTGTTTGTAAGTATAAAGTGCATGGCACAGTTGTATCATTGCCACGATCAGGAAGAAAACGCAAGCTATCACTTGCTGCTGAGAGAAAATTGGTCAGGTTGGTCAAGAGTCAACCAAGAACCACCAAAAAGCAAGTCTGCAATGAGTTGGAGGCTGCTGGAACACATGTGTCAGTGTCCACAGTCAAGCGTGTTCTACATCGCCATGGGCTGAGAGGCTGCCGTGCAAGAAGGAAGCCATTACTCCAGAAGCGGCACCTTACGGCTCGACTGAAGTTTGCTGCTGATCACATGGACAAAGACAAGGCCTTCTGGAGGAAAGTTCTGTGGTCAGACGAAACTAAAATTGAGCTTTTTGGCCACAATGACCAGAAATATGTTTGGAGGAGAAAAGGTGAGGCCTTTCACCCCAAGAACACCATACCTACCGTCAAACATGGTGGTGGTAGTATTATGCTGTGGGCCTGTTTTGCTGGCAGTGGAACTGGTGCTTTACAGAAAGTAAATGGAATAATGAAGAAGGAAGACTACCTCCAAATTCTGCAGGAAAACCTAAAATCATCAGCCAGAAAGTTGGGTCTTGGACGTAGTTGGGTGTTCCAACAGGACAATGACCCCAAACATACATCAAAAGTGGTGAAGGAATGGCTAAATCAAGCTAGAATTAAGGTCTTAGAGTGGCCTTCCCAAAGTCCTGACTTAAACCCCATAGAGAATATGTGGACTGTGCTGAAGAGACAAGTCCGACTCAGAAAACCAACAAATTTAGTTGAACTGCACCGATTCTGTCAGGAGGAGTGGTCAAAGATTCAACCAGAAGCTTGCCAGAAGCTTGTGGATGTCTACCGAAAGCGCCTAATTGAGGTGAAAATGGTCAAGGGACATTTAACCAAATATTAACATTGCTGTATGTATATTTTTGACCCAGCAGATTTTGTCACATTTTCAAAAGACCCATAATAAATTCATAAAAGAAAAAATTTTCATGAATGTTTTTTGTGACAAAGAAATATGTGCTCCTTATCATTCCATCACAGAAAAATAAGAGTTGTAGAGTTTATTGAAAACCCTATATTGCCATGGCATACATGATCTTCACTAGTGTATGTAAACTTTTGACCACAACTGTACTTTCAACAGACCATTTTATAGTCTCAGAAGTCATTGGTCTATCTCAGACATGCAGTTTGTTCCATGTCTGTTCTCTGATTGGTTAACTCTCTAAACACAATAGAGTAAGTAGAATCCACATTATCTACAGACTTCATGTCTCCAAGTTAAAAGCTTCAGAAGGTATCTGCCCAAAATGCTGTATTGTCTGTTTGGGAGGAAGGATCACAACCCCCTCCTCTTCGTCAAAAGCAACATTTACATTAATCAATTAGCAGAGCTTCAAAAAAGAGCATTGGTCACTCATCAGAGCAAATGGCTCTTAAAGAACGTAGGAGACCTCTTGTTCTAGAAATTTTAATTGTACATACATTGGTCATATATTTCCTTGACACATCCCAGCACAACCAACAAAGCAGCCCCCCCCCCCCTCCCCCGCTGAAAAGGTTTCACCACCTCAGTAAAACCATGGGGGCTTTTCACTAGTCACACATCTCTCATGTCACCATTTTAAGGATTCAGATTAAAGAAAAACACAGTCAAGACAGAAGGCATAAACCACACATGCATGATTACATTCATATTTAAACACTTTCAGAAAACCATTCACCATGCAGGGCACAGCAGGGGTGTTTGTTGGATTTGGGAATGTTATTAACCACCCACACTCACATGTTTAATGAATGAACAAAAAACACGGAAAAGGAACACTGAATGTAAGAGACATCTAGTGGCAAACTGCAACATTTACATTAATTCATTTAGCAGACGCTTTTATCCAAAGCGACTTACAAGAGAGAGCTTTACAAAAGAGCATCGGTCACTGAGCATAGCAATGTGATAGCAACATGAAGGAACATCCTGTGCATTAGATGGTGTTAAGTCAGGGGCTCAGCAGGGTGTTAGTCAGGTGTTCAGTGTAGGCAGATGGCTGCGTACTCAGTGCACTCCTCCTGGGGCCGGCCTGGGGCCAAAGGAGAGCTTGGTGGTCGAGGGCAGCGTAGACAAGACCCTCTTCATCTCTCACCCTGTCGCCTGCCTTCCTGTTGCCCCTCTATCTGTTCTCTGGCCTGGCTTCAGGCGTGGGAGTGGGCGGGGTGGGGGGTCTGCTGGAGAGTATGTTTTCGTAGAGGGTGGGTTCAGACTGACAGGGGCTGGCGCTGGGTTGAGGTCTGATGTCAGCAAGGGGCAATGATTGTTCTGTCATTGGTATAGCAATGCACTGCAAATAGAATTACATCACATAGAGAATATAAGACATAAATGTTTATATTTACATATATCAGACGCTCTTATCCAGAGTAATTTACAGCAAGTACAGCGGTCATTCCCCCCTGATGCAAGTAGGATGAAGTGCCTTTCCTAAGGACACTATGTCATGTCGGCACAGACAGGTTTTGAACCAGGTACCTTCTGTTTACTAGCCCAAATCCCTAACCACTCAGCCACATGACTCATGATTAATGATTAAACTATAAATAGTATAATATGATACACATGTATACTTATATATAATAATACTTATACTATACTGGTCTTCTTACTTCATTTTCTGTTGGATCAGTGGTCTTTGGTTGACCTGGAACACAGATCATTGTTTAATATAATGCAAATATACTGAAACAAAATGTATTTCCCAAACAATCCCATTCATCCCTATGAAAACATTACAATGAAGAGCATATTACCTCGGCTTCTTCGCATCAATAAGATGGATGTAATCATCACCACGACCAAAAGCCCTAAAATCCCTGCCGCAGGATAAATGTAATGTGAAAGCCAGTCTAAATCAGGATTTGGACGTGGAAAGATGCCTGCAAAAAAAAAAGAAAGAAATTATGTTTGGCTCCTTCATTCATGTTGGTAAAAAGCTTGTTGCTTGTTGTTCCAGAGGCTTTTTCAGACAGGTGGTAAATACTGCAGAATGACTGTCTCATGGATCTCCTGTCTCCCTGGACAGATCTGCTGTTCCACCACAGTGGGACTTTAAGAAAGCACACATTTATCTGACTTACTTGTTTCATTCTTCTCATACACAACAGTGGAGGTGTCTGTTCTCTTTGAAACACATACATGTGTACCCAGTTACTGGGAGGTGATGATTTGATTAGATGTACACTACCAGAACCTGATCAACAGGAAACTTACCTGAAACTCTGACCTCGATGTTGTGACTCATGTTATTTTGATGTTGACACCTATATTCACCTGTATCCTTTGGAGATACATTTTTCAAATCCAGAAAGTAAATCCCTTTGTTGTATGTCAACATACGCCAACCAGTTTCAGTTGGAGAAATGGGATTTAAAGGTCTGCAGGAATATGAATCATCCAGTTTGCACCATGAGACCACTGGTTGTATGTTGTAGCAGAAGTCAACAGGACACTCAATCCTCAAGTTCTGTCCAGATGAAGCTTCATAAACTGTGTTCCGACGTACCATAATTTGTACCATACAGTGTTCTTTTTGTGCTAGAGAATGAAATAAAAACAATGAACATGATAAGGTTGATTGTTGACCAAGCAGGTGATTTTGTTCATTTACAGTTTTTCCTAAAACATTAAACAAAAAAAAATAATCTTCAGTCACTATTTGCACAACTGTTGAATCCTCTTGCAAAATGAAACTTTAGCCTCAAAACTGAATTACAAAATCATAAATAAAGTGATCTAAATACTGTACACTATCAAGCAGTCAGTAAATAATACACCAAAAAAATTTAAAACACTTTGTTCAAAACATATAATTTTCAGGGAGAGATACATTTTTAATCTCTGAGTTTTTACATAATGAGCGAAACTATGCATAAACTATGTAAGAAATTGGCAACAATTGTCAAATTAGTCCATTGTACAGTATACAGCTTACCATGAACTGTTCAATGGTATATGATACTACTCATGTTGTTTATTATGTACTTTATCAGACTTTCTCCTTCCCACCTTCAACAACCTGGCTTTTTCAGACAGGTGGTAAATACTGCAGAATGACTGTGTCTCATGGATCTCCTGTCTCCCTGGACAGATCTGCTGTTCCACCACAGTGGGACTTTAAGAAAGCACACATTTATCTGACTTACTTGTTTCATTCTTCTCATACACAACAGTGGAGGTGTCTGTTCTCTCTGAAACACATACATGTGTACCCAGTTACTGGGAGGTGAAGATTTGATTAGATGTACGCTACCAGATCCTGATCAACTGGAAACTTACCTGAAAATTTGACCATGATGCTGTGACTCATGGAAGATGGAATTTGACACCTATATTGACCTGTATCATTTGTAGATACATTTTTCAAATCCAGAAAGTAGATCCCTATGTTGTCTGTCAACATACGCCAACCAGTTTCAGTTGGAGAAATGGGATTTAAAGATCTGCATTTATCTGAATCATCCAGTTTGCACCATGAGACCACTGGTTGTGTGTCGTTGCAGAAGTCAACAGGACACTCAATCCTCAAATTCTGTCCAGATGAAGCGCTCACAATAGTGTACCGTTTTACTGCAATTTGTACCGTACACTTTTCCTTTTGTTCTAGAGAATAAAATAAAAACAATGAACATTTAAAGGATGATTGTTGACCAAGCAGGTGATTTTGTTCATTTACAGTTTTTTCAAAACATTAAACAAAAAAACCTTATCTTCATCTTTGTACAAATGCTGAATCCTCTTTCAAAATTATACTTTAGCCTCAAAACAGATTTACCTGCACTGAAAATCAAGCATTGCTCCCATAAATCAGAAACAAAGTTATCCAAATACTGTTCACTATTAAGCAGAACAAACACAAGAACCTAAGAACAAACATATAGTTCTCAGGGAGAGGTACATTTTTTGACATGTAAAAATTATGCATAAACTATGTAAGAAATGAGCAAAAACTGTCAAATTAGTCCATTGTACAGTATACAGCTTACCATGTACTGTTCAATGGTATATGATACTACTCATGTTGTTTATTATGTACTTTATCAGACTTTCTCCTTCCCACCTTCAACAACCTGTTTCCTCTCTGAACAAACATATTGGTTGTCAGATCATTTGCAAAAAGTTTAATCACTTTTGAGTGGTTGTGTTTAGTGAATGAGGTGTCCTCCATTTTGTATTCCATTGTTACTACTTGTGTTTACCTAAGAGTAATGTGATCTAATGACAAACAGCATGTTATCATCGCACTATGCAGCACTACATGTGATCTGATTGTCATCCCAAAGACATGCATGTTTCATGGTGTGAATCGAATGACAGGACAAATACTTTTTAGTTTTTGCCTCATTTTCCTGTTCTTATATTTACCTAAATTACATATACAGGCTGCGCCCAGTTACTGGGAGGTGAAGATTTGATTAGATGTACGCTACCAGAACCTGATCAACTGGAAACTTACCTGAAACTCTGACCTCGATGGTGTGACTCATGTGATTTTGATATTCACACCTATATTGACCTGTATCCTTTGGAGATACATTTTTCAAATCCAGAAAGTAGATCCCTTTGTTGTCTGTCAACATACGCCAACCAGTTTCAGTTGGAGAAATGGGATTTAAAGGTCTGCAGGAATATGAATCATCCAGTTTGCACCATGAGACCACTGGTTGTGTGTTGTTGCAGAAGTCAACAGGACACTCAATCCTCAAGTTCTGTCCAGATGAAGCTTCATAAACTGTGTTCCGACGTACCATAATTTGTACCGTACAGTGTTCTTGTGCTAGAATAAAATAAAAACAATGAACATGATAAGGATGATTGTTGACCAAGCAGGTGATTTTGTTCATTTACAGTTTTTCTCAAAACATATTAAACAAAAAAACCTCATCTTCAGTGTTACGGGTGGGCTTTATTTCAGGGTAGTTTATGTGGTGGTCTTTATTTCAGGGTAGTTTATGTGGTGGTCTTTATTTCAGGGTAGTTTATGTGGTGGTCTTTATTTCAGGGTAGTTTATGTGGTGGTCTTTATTTCAGGGTAGTTTATGTGGTGGTCTTTTTCAGGGTAGTTTATGTGGTGGTCTTTATTTCAGGGTAGTTTATGTGGTGGTCTTTATTTCAGGGTAGTTTATGTGGTGGTCTTTATTTCAGGGTAGTTTATGTGGTGGTCTTTATTTCAGGGTAGTTTATGTGGTGGTCTTTATTTCAGGGTAGTTTATGTGGTGGTCTTTATTTCAGGGTAGTTTATGTGGTGGTTGGCCCACCAGTTTTGTTATGTGGTGTTTTGTGTGTTTGTCTCCCTCTGTTGCCTATCTTTTGTTCATCCCACAGAGGCACGCCTAACACACCTGCCACAATCAAGACCATTCAATCAGCCTGGTGCCTCCCTTTAAATGATCCCGTTTCAGTATAGTTTGGTCTCTTGGCTAGAGCAGTGGCAGAGCTCTGGGGAGAGCTCTGTTTGGTTTGTGCTGTTTGAATTCAGTTTGGGCTCTTGGCTAGAGCAGTGGCAGAGCTCCGGGCCCCTACACCAGCTGATTTCACTAACGAGTTTCTCCACTTAGTGAAATCAAACTCGTTAGTGAAATCAGCTGGTGTAGGGGCTTGGTTGACGCGAAAACCTGCACCCTCTTGGCCCGCGATGGCACGAGTTTGACACACCTGGGGCCCGTTCTTCGTACGTCGCTAACTCAGTTAGCCCGATTTGATTGTTGACGATTTGGCATGATCTTGGATCGTTTGGTTCTTCGAAGCTCATCCTAGACTTGCTGTCATAGCAACAGGTCCGTAAATTCAAACCTGCTCGGGAGCAGGTTTACTTCATGTAAACAAGATTAGATTGAGGCTTCATAAGCGGAGGAGATATGGAAGTATGTCGCAGCCATACGCGAGCAACCTATTGCGGAAGGTGGGAGAATACTTTGCAGAGCTTTTCAAATTAATCGGGTATTGCGGGATAAAGTGTAATAGTTAAGAGATACCGTTTTTTCAGCCTTTTTCTTTGTGGCTGTTATAAATAGACAAACACATCATTTAACAGTGGTTTTTAAAAAGGATGAAAAATAAGTGGCTTTTTAAAATAAAGACAGTATGAATTAAAGGCTACCATTTTGTAGAATATTCTTGTATTTCACTTTAATTTCTCTGCTACTTTTTGCCAGCCCACTCTCCTGGCATTTGCAGACTTTGAGGTGTTCCCTGTCGTTTTAATTAACGACTCAAGTTCGGCGTAACCTTCCATTAAAAACTCTTGTTCTTATTGGGAGAAAAAGTGGGCACGTTCTTTGGCCATGCTGAACAGCCAATAGCAGCGTTGCTGATCAATGTTTCTACTATCGATACACATCCCCTTTTAAACCAACACATAACTAAATCCAGCGATACTAATCATACACAACACTTTTGTTCGAAGAACCCAATTAGCCGGATCATTGTTAGCAGGATGAAATGATCTCGGATGTGTCATTTGATCTCAGATGTATTAAGCAACGTACGAAGAACGGGCCCCAGCTCTTGCAAAACGAAGTGATAACTAAATTATCAAGCAGTCAGTAAACAATACACCAAGAAATTTAAACACATTGTTCAAAACATATAGTTTTCAGAAAGAAGTAAATTTTTAATCTATGAGTTTTTACATAATGAGCGAATTTTGAGTGGTTGTGTTTAGTGAATGACTTGTCCTCCATTTTGTATTCCATTGTTACTACTTGTGTTTACCAGTATGGATGATGTGAGCAGTAGAGTGAAGAATGTGTTTCGAGAATGAAAATGTGTTTAGAGTTTTGAAAAGTCAAAGTGAAAAGTGAAGAGAGATCTGCAATTTGTGTTTTACCATGTGAAATGGTTACTGACAACAATGATGACATATTGAACCTTAAGAGAATCATACTGAACCATTAAGAGAATAATAAATCATATACAATTAAAACATGGATCTCTTGAATGTACAGTGGAATAAGACTAAGAGAGAAACTAAGGATGTGAACAAGGTGATTTTGGCACAAGGCAGAATGTGTTATATTTTCCACTCCATAGAAGCATCCCTACTAAAAACATGCATTAAACAGTAATTAGGTTGTTTTTCCTTCTTTAAGAGTCGGAGTAAAATTTGCATGAGACAGAGAAAAACCTTATTTTCCTGTTCTCATATTTAGCTAAATGATATGTATAGGCTGTGTATCATTCTATGGGTGTAACTGTAATGGAACATTCTGATGTTCCATAGTTGTACTGTCAGATTGTTATAAGTTGTGTTGATGTTTTGAAAATGCATGGACATATGGCAAGCTACATTCTGCTCAAAGTTAACACCTCCCCACAGACAATGCTTATTGACTTGCTTACTCTATCAATGCAGTTGCGTAAGACAAAAGGTCTGGAAGATCACCCTCCTTTGAAAGTGCTAATCAACTGACTTATTCTATCAATGCAGTTGCGTAAGACAAAAGGTCTGGAAGAGCATTCTCCTTTGAAAGTGCTAATCAACTGACTTATTCTATCAATGCAGTTGTGTACATACATAAGGCAGACATAAGGTCTGTGAGCCCCCCACCCCCTTTCCCCCCTTTGGAACCGCTTCCGACCAGAACGTGGAAGGGGGCCTTTTTGGCTCTGGACCCTCCCCTCACCAGGACAATGGGGTGGGGAGGGGGGGAGTTCAACCATATATATGCAATGCCTTGACTAGGCTCGAGGCCGACTCTCGAGAACTTTCATCCGTGTCTCTGAGACCAAGTCGCAGAATTCTGCTTATGTGTGTCTTGTCTGTCTTCATGTGATATTATTGCAATACTCTGTTTGTTGTGAAAGGTTCAATAAATTTGTATCTAACAAACTTACCAAACTTTGTATCCTTACAACGTCCGAAATCAGGAAGTTTCCTTCACAGTAACATACAGCATGTAACTTAATAAATGCTAGTCCTGATATCTAAGAATGCCTTTATCATCTTAATATAGGATTCCCTCTGATGGCAACATGTTGTTTGATACTAAGTTAAGGTGACACAACAGGCTGCAGTATAACTATTGCAAAGCCTTAAGAAAGTTGTGTACAGACATAGTCCTACTTCTACAATGTGTGTATGTTACCAGAACCTGATCAACAGGAAACTTACCTGAAACAATGACCTTGATGCTGCGACTCACGTAATTTTGATAATGACACCTATATTCACCTGTATCCTTTGGAGATACATTTTTCAAATCCAGAAAGTAAATCCCTTTGTTGTCTCTCAACATACGCCAACCAGTTTCAGTTGGAGAAATGGGATTTAAAGGTCTGCAGAAATCTATATCCCCCAATAAATATATATCCTTGCACCATGAGACCACTGGTTGTATGTTGTAGCAGAAGTCAACAGGACACTCAATCCTCAAGTTCTGTCCAGATGAAGCTTCATAAACTGTGTTCGGATATACCCGAATTCGTACCATACAGTTTTCTTCTTGTGCTAGAATAAAATAAAAACAATGGAATGAAAAGGATGATTTTTGATCAAGCAGGTGATTTTGTTCATTTACAGTTTTTCTCAAAACATGAAACACAAAACCTCATCTTCAACTGTTGAATCCTCTTGCAAAATGAAACTTTAGCCTCAAAACAGATTTACCTGCGCTCAAAATCAAACACTGCTCTCAAATCAGAAACAAAGTTATCTAAAACTGTAAACTATCAAGCAGTCAGTAAACAATACACCAAAACAATTAAAACACATTGTTCAAAACCTGTGCAGTAGAGTGAAGAATGTGTTTAGAGAATGAAAATGTGTTTAGAGTTTTGAAAAGACAAAGTGAAAAGTGAAGTGAGATCTGCAAATGTAGTTTTACCATGTGAAATGGTTACTGACAACAGAATGCATAATTTGCTGAATTAGTTTAAGCAACTGGAATCTTTGTTCATCCAATGGGTTTTAGTGTTTTAGCAATTTAGAAAAACTGTAATTCAAATCAAATGGATAATAATATATGGCTAAATTGTAAATTGGGTAGTCTACAGACATGATGACATATTGAACCTTCTCATTAAGAGAATAATAAATCATATAGAATTAAAACATGGATCTCTTGAATGTACAGTGGAATAAGACTAAGAGAGAAACTAAGGATGTGAACAAGGTGATTTTGGCACAAGGCAGAATGTGTTATATTTTCCACTCCATAGAAGCATCCATACTAAAAACATGCATTAAACAGTAATTAGGTTGTTTTTCCTTCTTTAAGAGTGGGAGTCAAATTTGCATGAGACAGAGAAAACAGCCTTGTAGGAAAGTATTTAAATATCTCCAGTAGTCAGAGTAATGTGGTCTAATGATTACTCAGAGCACTACATGTGATCTGATATCCCAAAGACATGCGTGTCTCATGGTGTAAATCCAGTGACAGGACAGATACTTTTTAGAAAATAATTTCATTTTTTTAGCCTTATTTTCCTGTTCTTATATTTACCTAAATTATATGTATAGGCTGCATATTATTCCATGGGTGTAACATACAGCATGTAACTGTATATACTGATATCTAAGAATGCCTTTATCATCTTAATATAGGATTCCCTCTGATGGCAACATGTTGTTTTGACACTAAGTTAAGGTGACACAATAGGCTCTATTGCAATGCCTTAAGATAGTTGTGTACAGACATAGTCCTACTTCGACAGTGTGTGTATGAGTGTGTGCAGAGCGAGAGAGTGTGTTGGTTAACTCACTGTAGACAGTCCTGGGGATCAGAAGCAGAGCCAGTATGATTAGCAGAGGGGGTTTGGTCCAAACCTTGTTGGGCCTCATGATAGCTTGTAGTCTGCAACTCTGGTTCCATCAACAGATCGTAGCCAAACAAGAGTCTGTGTGTGTGAAACAGACACACAAATGACACCTTCTTTTACACCCTCAAAAAAGGATGTGAATCTTAGTTCTACTTTTCTTAGTGTCACTACTTCCTCAAGTGACAGACCTCATGTGTGGTTCCATAACTTCAGTTCACTTCCTCTGTTCTGTGAAGGAAACTTTTTAGTTTCGGATGTTGTAAGGACACAAAGTTTGTTAAGTTTGTTAAATACAAATTTATTGAACCTTTAACAAGAAACAGGGTATTGCAATAATATCACATGAAGACAGACAAGACACACAGAAGCAGATTTGTATGACCTGGCCTCGCAGACACGATTAATTCTGGAGGGTCGGCCCCCCAGCCTCGTCCAGGCATTGCATATATATCTTTGAACCCCCCCCCCCCCACACATTCTTGTCAGAAGCGATTCCAAAGGGGGGGAAGGGGGGGTGAGGAGCTCCCAGACCTTATGTCTACACAATGGCATTGATAGAATACAGTTGACAACAGTTGATTAGCACTTTCAAAGGAGGGTGATCTTCCAGACCTTTTGTCTTACGCAACTGTATTGATAGGATAAGCTAGTTGATTAGCACTTTCAAAGGAGGGTGGTCACCCAGGCCTTCTGTCTACGAGCCAACATTTGCATTTATAGAATAAGCAAGTCTGTGCTGTGTCCTGTCTGTGGGGGAAGTGTAGAATGTAGCTTGTCATATATCATGCATTTTCAAAACATCAACACAACTTATAACAATCTGATAGTACAACTATGGAACATCAAAATATTCCATCACAGTTCCCAGCCTTAATGTTCCCCTTTCCTCACAATCACAAAACATCACACCTCTTGTGTTCGTTCAGACATTCAATCTCAAGAAGGTTTTGCATCAAAACGAGACATAAATGTTAGGAATGTAGAAATACAGCCATGTTCTTGGTCACATAACCAGGGGCCCCTGTTGTTACTTTGTTGGGCTCCTATCCCTGTATTCACCAGGGGCCCCTGTTGTTACTTTGTTGGGCTTCTATCACAGTATTCACCAGGGGCCCCTGTTGTTACTTTGTTGGGCTCCTATCACAGTATTCACCAGGGGCCCCTGTTGTTACTTTGTTGGGCTCCTATCACAGTATTCACCAGGGGCCCCTGTTGTTACTTTGTTAGGCTCCTATCACAGTATTCACCAGGGGCCCCTGTTGTCACTTTGTTAGGCTCCTATCACTGTATTCACCAGGGTCTCTGAAGTAACAAACATTAAACTGCATAGTCGATGATACTGTGAACAAGGTTTAATGTTTTGCACCAGTGTACAGTAATCCCTCGCTATATCACGGTTAACTTTTCACGGTTTCGCTACTTCAGGTTGATTTTTTTTATCGTGCATTGTGTTCTGCATTCTGATTGGCTGAACAGTCTCTCTGCTTCTTCTCTACCCGTGCGTCAATAACTTTGCGGTTTATGGCACTGTACACTTGCAAAATGGATAGCCAAATAAAATACACGTAAATGTCTATTGTACAAGCAAATTCTCTTAACCAATAACATCAACAAAACGTTCTGCACCGACAAAGGCACCAGCGGTCGGGCCCAAAAGGCACAGGAAGATGTTAACAGTCGCAGAAAAAGTTAAACTTCTGGACATGCTAAATGAGGGTAAAAACTGCGGCTGTAAGTCGGCTTCAAGGAATGCATGAATCTTTAATTTAAACTTAATTGTACAGTATAATAATTGTAAAAAATAAAGGTTTCTACTTCACGGATTTCACTTATCAAGGGTGTTTTTGGGAACGTAACCCCAGTGAAAAACGAGGGATTACTGTAATGGCAAACTGATACAACAGCGCCCCTGTGAGAATGTTGAGAATGTTGAGTGTTTCTGATGAAAAAAAAACAAGACCTTCAACACAAGAATGACGTTGACCACAAGAATGACGTTGACCATAACAATGACGTTCACCACAAAAATGACGTTCACCACAAGAATGACGTTCAACACAAGAAGTTTGACAAACTGAAAATGGCGGAGTACCTGGCCTCCATTTTCGGTACAGAGAAAGACAAGTAAGTTGTATTAGTATCTGTTTAAAGTAATGATATAAAGCTATGAGCTATTAAGGTTCACTCTGATCACTGTTTAACGGATTAGGATGTTTGGGTCTCATGAATGTGTCGTTCTTGCTCTTTTGGAAGCTGTCATTGCTAATGCTAGCTAGCTAACCTCCAGCATTACTGCAGCTGGCAGGCAGAGACTCCAGCTGTTCAACATTTTATTAGATTAAACTTTAACCTAACTAACTTAACTTTAACTATTTAAAGTTGGGCCAAGTTTCTCTTATATTGATCCTTGATATGCTATATCCTCTGGTAGCTAATGATGTTGTTGGTAGTGGCTCAAGTGTTCTGCACATCTCTTCTAGGGTGAATTGTTCCTTCTATTTCAAAATCGGAGCCTGCAGACATGGAGACCGCTGCTCCAGACTGCACAACAAGCCAACCTTCAGCCAGGTGAGAGCTGGTCAGCCCGGCCTGAGGAGGGGCCACACACAGAGACATGAGGAGGGGCCACACACAGAGACATGAGGAGGGGCCACACACAGAGACATGAGGAGGGGCCACACACAGAGACATGAGGAGGGGCCACACACAGAGACATGAGGAGGGGCCACACACAGAGACATGAGGAGGGGCCACACACAGAGACATGAGGAGGGGCCACACACAGGGACATGAGGAGGGGCCACACACAGAGACATGAAGAGGGGACACACACAGAGACATGAGGAGGGGCCACACACAGAGACATGAAGAGGGGCCACACACAGAGACATGAAGAGGGGCCACACACAGAGACATGAAGAGGGGCCACACACAGAGACATAGTATGACATCAACGATCAATTGAGTACAGTTTGGCATAGGAAGGATTGATTTCTAGGATTGCATTGATTATGCATTTATCATCATTCAAAGTTCACAAACTTGTATTCTTGGTTAACTGTCTGACTTGTTAGAAGGTTGTGCCAGTTGGGCATGTCTGTGTCTGTGTGTCAGTGTCCAATCCTGGTCCTCCAGGGCCGCTGTCCTGAAGGTTCTAGATGTTTCCCTGCTCCGGCACACCTGATTCTAATGAAGCGTCGTTATCAAGCTCTGTGGAGGTGTGCTGGAGCAGGGAAGCATCTAAAACCGTCAGGAGAGCGGCCCTCGAGGACCAGGATTGGACACCCCTGCTTTAGTAGGACAACACTCCACAGGAACCACGGTTGATTGGCCCTTAATAATGTTAGGATTGCATGAACATCATGTGTTTGTCTTTGTGTCACAGCGTCTGCAGACTATCAGGACATCATTTGTGTTTCAGAATCCTTGCGGGGAACAATGCAGCTAGATTTTGTTAACTTTGTGTTTTGTTCTTTTTCAGAGATACTGCACATTCTATTGAGTAAAAAAACTAAATAGTATTTATGTTTTGCTTTGAGTTAGATTATGACCATCAGAAGCAGTTCATTATGAGACATGCCGACAAAGCATTTTGGTATTTAACAGAAGGCATCAAAACTTCATGTATCAAGAAAGATGATGTTCCTCCAAGTCTCCAACTGGATTGCAAAACACATGGATACACTTTACAGGGGAACAGCTTATGGGAATGAACAAGACTGGCTAGTTAGTTTGTCATCTTGAACATTTTAGACACTTTGTAGTAGAGTTAATAAAAGCAGGTGTGTACATGTTAGGGTTATTGCTTCAAACTAAAAACTGCTCACAGATAAGATGTCAAGAATAAGGATGAAAAAAAAGACATTCAAAAATCTAGTTATTCCGAATAGGAACTCTTCATTGGAAAAACAATGCACAGGGAGCTAAATCTCATGAAGTTGATCTGATCATGTATGTTTTTATTCTTCCCTCTGCAGACCATCTTGATTCAAAACATCTACCGTAATCCCCAAAACAGTGCGCAGACGGCCGACGCCTCTCGCTGTAAGTCCAACAGATTTGTCAGCCTCGGAGAGGTGCAGAAATCCCTCCACCTTTCCCCATCCCCCAAATATAGGTCCGTGTTGCAGCTGAGCGGCGAGGGGATCGCCTCAGCACCGTTAGAAAAAAAGACAACTTCCACCTCTCTCACACTACCACCAGTACGTTACACCTAACCTACATGGAAGACCTTTGACAAAGGTTGACGACGTGCCCAGGACTAGTTTACACAGTTTAGTCACATAAACTTAGTCTAAGACAGACACCATTCAGTCTAAATGTAGGCCTCACCCATAAACTGGAAAACTCGTCAGCAGAGCTGGGGCACAGCCTCTCTCCCAGGTAGGTACCACTGTGGGTGTGGGTCCCCACAGTGCCAGGGGCACTTCGAGGTGCTGATTTACACTTCTGCTTCCTGACAGGGCAGCCGCACCCTATTTCCAAGATAACCACCCTCACAAACAACGTCCGTTTTGGATGTACGGTCACGGATGTAGTTCAGACCCCACTTCCTCTGACATCTGAGAGTAACTAGGTGTGAGGTCCTTGTGATTGCAGCTTCCTGTGGCTTCGTGGCAGTGTTGTTACTTTCTCCACAGTGTCCCCATCTCTTGCAGTGACTTCCTACCTCTCCGGCGACGATCACCCAACGCCATTTTTTCCCTTCACAGCAAAGCTTCTTGTAGTTGAAGAAGGACAGGTCGCAGACGACCGAGCTAGACTGTTAACACGCACACCCGTAGCTGCCGCTAATGTGTCCCCCCCCTCGTCTAGGACGATGACTTGAAGGGTCCCCCACCTATAATCTAATCTTACCTTTTTCTTCCCCACCCCCCCCCCCCCCCCCCACCTCCCCTCTCATTTCTGCTTGACTTGTATCACATGCGTTTTGCGTTTTGTATTTCAGACCATTGCCCTCTTGAACATTTACCGTAACCCTCAAAACTCAGCCCAGTCTGCCGATGGTTTACACTGTAAGTTCGCCCTCATATCAGGACCTTGCGGCACTGACTGCTCCTGTGTTATTGCTCCATGCACATACCCACCCACACAGAAGGGGCTCCCCCTTGCCAGGCAGACAAACTGCCCAGCTCAGAAGGCCTAACCCTAGACTTTGTAGACGCAGAACCCTTGATTCTGAAGATCCACCATTGCCCTGTTTTTTTTTGTTGATTGGATGGGACAAACGTTGCACGTTTTGAAAGGATTCTTTAATAACCTTAAAGAACTGTATTGAATTTGGCCAGATGTATGCTAGTTTGGTCGTTTTAATTATGCTGGATTCACGGTACATATTACCGTATAGTCAATCAGTTGGGTTTCTCATGGCCAATTAGTCTATGTAAACAAACATACCCTTCACCTGCTAATAACTCTTACATTGCTCCACGTTAACAGTAGCAAAATCACCAGGGTTGACAATGTTACACATGTAACCACGTTCCATGCAGACTAGACTTTCCAGCACAGTGTTATACTGTAGCTGGCTGGATATATTTGATTGTGTAAATGTGGATCTCACTAAGTGTGTCACACAAGCAATCTGGAGCTGTCAAACTGAAGCTAATTAACATTTCAAATGACAGTAAAACACAAGGGGAGGAGTTCAGCTGAGTATTATGGCTCCATTGTCCCACATTGCTCATTACACAAGGTGTGAGAATACTTGGTAAATGTAGTCCTACCTCAGCGTCTGACTCTGTTTCCTGTTTTCAGGTGCTGTCAGCGATGTGGAGATGCAAGAGCACTATGACGAGTTCTTTGAGGTGAGTAACTTTGTGACACAAAACCACACTAAAGGCACAGTCAACACACTTCTATGGCTGGATGGAAATCTAAATATAATCCCTCTAAAATGTAGTTTTATGATATTTTCTCTCTATGAACTGTCCTCTCTCTCTCGGTTCCTGCAGGAGGTCTTCACGGAGATGGAGGAGAAGTATGGCGAGGTGGAGGAGATGAACGTGTGCGACAACCTTGGTGACCACCTAGTGGGGAACGTCTATGTGAAGGTGGCTGTTGGGGGGGCGGTGGGGGAACTGCTGTGTTTAGAAGCCTTGTGATGACCCCTACATGACCCCTCTGGATGTGACCTGTGACCCCTACATGACCCCTCTGGTTGTGACCAGTGTGTTTTGCGCGTGCTCTCATGTACACATGCAGTTCCGGCGAGAGGAGGATGCAGAGAAAGCTGTGATGGATCTGAACAACCGCTGGTTCAATGGCCAGCCCATCCACGCAGAACTGTCCCCTGTCACCGACTTCAGAGAAGCCTGCTGCCGCCAGTATGAAATGGGGTCAGTATTCCATCATTCACACCTTTGACCTAACCTTTACCTGCTGGATATAAAGTGGGTGTTTGGGCTGTGTGAGACTTTTCCAAGTGACCAAGAGTAAAACGTGCCAAACTTTAACATTGTTGGTTCATAGAGAGTGAAACCTTAACACTGTCTGTTCACAGAGAATTAAACCTTAACACCGTCTGTTCAGAGTGAAACCTTAACACCGTCTGTTCTGAGTGAAACCTTAACACCATGTTTTCACAGAGAGTGAAACCTTAACACCGTCTGTTCAGAGTGAAACCTTAACACCGTCTGTTCAGAGTGAAACCTTAACACCGTCTGTTCAGAGTGAAACCTTAACACCATCTGTTCAGAGTGAAACCTTAACACCGTCTGTTCAGAGTGAAACCTTAACACCATCTTTTCACAGAGAGTGAAACCTTAACACCGTCTGTTCAGAGTGAAACCTTAACACTGTCTGTTCACAGAGAATGCACGCGCGGTGGCTTCTGCAACTTCATGCACCTAAAACCCATATCACGAGAACTCCGGAGGGAGCTGTACGGACGCCGCAGGAAAAGGTACAAAGATTCTGGACATTCGTTTAGTTTTGGGCCCGAACATCTTCCTTGTCCAGTAGTATTGTGCAGCTGTCCAGCCATTATGGCTCTCACTCTTAAACTACAGCAGTAATGGTTGCCAGGCTTTGATTCAAGTCTTGGCTGTTCATTTGTCTCCATTTTTCTCCCCTCATCAGGCACCGCTCCCGCTCGCGTTCTCGAGACAGGCGCTCTCGGTCTAGAGACCGCGGGCGCGGTGGCGGTGGCGGTGGACGAGACCGTGAGAGACGGAGGTCGAGGGACAGAGAACGTTCTGGAAGATTCTAAAGTCAAAGCCAAGATCCGTCCCATCTGTTAACCCTTCTTGCTCCCATTCTGACCCCTCTTGGCCCTGTGATGAAATATGTTAGATGTTGCAGCCCAATTTTCTTTTATTTCCTTTTTTTTAAAGACACAAGTGTGTTTCTTTCTTAATAAAAACATATTTGTAGTGATTCACTTTGGGGTTCCATCTCTTTCTGACTGTCTCAGTTTGTTGCTACTGTTCTTTTTTGGAGGGGTAGAATAGTAGGTTCAATTCTATTCATGATAAATTAATAAAGGGATATTTGCTCTTTCATCCAAAAGAAATGTGCAGAGTCATGATAACATGTCTTTTGCTTTTAGTTAATGAAAGAGTTTAATGCGTCCAGTTTTCTGGTATCTAAATGTGAGTAGAACAGCATAGTGGAAATCAGATGAAGTTCTTGTTGACATAATTGGTTGTTTTTGCAAACTTCTGCAAAGACATCTCCCCTTCTTTGATTGGCTGAGAAGAATCAATAGACGCCCATGCCGTAGCCAATCAGCGCGCTCCGAAATCTATCGGATCCTCTCGCTATTGGCTGATCGTGTCGGAAAATAAAACTTTTTTTGTGTTTCTTTTTATCTTGTCAAAGTTTGACACATATTTTCGTTCTTAGATCGCCCGTGTCCTCTGGACCTCAGCTCGTTACCGGGGATTAGTCGTACATTCAGGTAAGTCAGTTTAACCACTGAATGACGTCCACGTGTTCAGTCCTGCAACACATTTTTGGTTAATTAAAAGTATATAGATGATGTTTTTAACCATTCTTAAGTTGATTGTGTCAATGTATAGTGCGTCTGTTTACCAATATTGAAACTGTCATTGTAAAGTGGCTAAATCCAGCCACCGTGCAACGTTATCACTTCAGTTCCACGTGTGCTTCTGCTTCGGGTTGTGACAGATCAATGCTGTTCTTCATGGACACACTTTCTTTATCATAATTCACTTCTCCTTCAGCACGTCTTATTTACAGTGTAAAAGTTCCCCCAGGGGTCAGTTCTACGAATCAACACGGTTTAACCCAGGGGTCTCTGTAATAGGTTGAACCTGAAGTTACCTATTTAATGCCTAATCTTGATGTGCAGTAAAAGCCCCTGGTCCGAGGCCCCTGCTCCCAGCTCTTTCCCAATCACTAATTAAAATTTCAGTGTTTAACAGCGGGCATGCGCATTAGGTAATTGGGGTTGTATTATTGTACAGTGAGGACAGTACAGTTTATGCCAGTATTGGATTAGTATTACTAAACAATTGGTTTTGGCTAAACACTTCTTAAAATCAAGCTACTGAAGTGCAAGGGTGTCGATACAGCTCAGTGTAGAAACAAACTCCAGCTGTATTCATTAAGGGTCGTTTCATAGATTCCAGTTGAAATTAACTATATGCTGGGATAGCATGGCTGTTACACTGCAGGAAACGTTTTTCTTTTTTGCAATGGACTTTCTGAATGTAAGTCAGCTTGTTGAGGCAGTACATTAGAGTCAGTATCTAGTCATTCTTGTGGAACTTTACCAACAGCCATTCCCAGAATTCCATCCAGCCTCTTGGAAGGCTGACCTTTCTGGCGTCCATGTTCACGATGGTTCCTGGTTTTAACTTTCTCTGCGGCATCCAAGTATTTTTATGTCCATTAGAGTGCTTCAAGTTACTCCTGCGCCTATCGAGTAGGGGAGAAAGGGGTCATTTGAGCGAGTTTGTACTTGAGGGGTATTTAAAGAAAGGGCATAAAAGTAATGTCTCAAACTAAATTATGTACATTTAAGATTCAAGATGTTGTGCATCCCTGGTAAGCTTCACATTTGATCTAAAATAAAAATATAATTAAATATAGTTGTCTCCTTAAAGTGGTCCTTTGGCTCAGTTTACCCCCAATGAGGGGTAAATTGACTCAGGGAGAGTGTAATTTACCTCATTTAACCTAATGCTTCACCAAAGCAAGACACAATCAATCAAAAAACTTATTACAACGTTTACAACTTTAGAGAACAATCTTCCACAACAAGGCCATTTATTTCCACTTATCCAGGCCGGTTTTATTTAACTTTGTATCAAACTGTTTGAAACAAAACAATGGCTTTATTGCACAGATTCTCGATCATTGTTAACTGTTAATCTATCCTTTTCATCTTCCTCCATCTTCCCTCCACCAGATAACCATGCCCTCAGTTCCCTCCTCTAAAGACAGCCCCCTGCCCACCCCCAGCGGCCCTGGGTGTCCTCACGCCGCCCAGCTGGGAGCACACACTAACGGGGGAGGGAAGGGTGTCAAAGTCCTGGACAGTCCCATCTCTCTGTCTCCCCTGGCTAAGGTGAGGGAGGGTGACCTGCCTCTCCAGCTCAACGGGGGAAAGACAGCTGGAGAGAGGAAGTGGATCCGCCCCGACCTTCCCAGCAAGTGCACCTGGAGGCTGGGGGGGTCGCACGCCGACTCTCCCCACACCCACCCACCGAAGTATGACTGTACTGCACACCCCACATGTGTTTACCCTAGTTTTTACTTCTCATGAACTGAAATGCTCTTATGACGCAACGCACTGTTGATTTGCCCCTCAGATGAACAGTTATAATCTTTTAGATAAGAGAAAAAATTGAAAGAAAAGATATTTGTATAGACTTTGATTTTAACTGAGTGCAGACTGTGTAATGTCCCCCTTTCCCCCGGCCCCCTGCCAGGACTGACCCCCCCAGTATCCTCCCCAACGTACTGCGCAGGATCGGAGACACTCCTCTGGTGCGCATGAACAAGATTCCCAAAACCTTTGGCCTCAAATGTGAAATCTGTGAGTTCCACATGACGGTAACCGATCAGGTGGCCGGACTGTATTTTATTTGGATGATAGGAGTAGTCAGCGTTGCTTAATGAGGGAGACACTTATTAATCCCACAAAAATGGGGTTAGCTTCAGTTGGCGCCCAGTTCCAGGGCAAACTACATGAATACTTTAGCTCTTTTCTCTCAGAAAGTATGAAGGAAATCCCACAATGATGACAGCTTGCTTTGACCCAAAGAGCTTGTATGGACTTAACACTCAAATGTTTCTATCTCCTAGTCATGCTACTAAACTGTTACACATTAGGAGTCGTTATTTGATCGGCTTTGGATGAATAAATTCTAGGAATTCATGTGAAATGAATCTAACTGTAAAACATTTTTTAACTGGTATTTAAGTGGATGTTGGAGTCCAAACCATACTTTGTATGGTAATTGATTTAGGAGCTTGACCGAGTAGTTAAAAGATTATTTAAAGGGTCTTTGTGGGGAGAAAAAAATATGCATTAAGCCTATTTGGAGGATTATTAAGGGAAGGGGGGGGGGATACAGCAGTAATAGTTGTTTGGTTAATTTCCCACCCGTAGCATGTGAAAGATGCATAGCTTTACTAGTACAATAACTAGTAAATACAGCATATCTGTATTCCTAACTAAGTACTTCTGTGTGTTCTGTGTCCGTGTGCACAGTGGCCAAGTGTGAGTACTTTAACGCTGGCGGCAGCGTGAAGGACAGGATCAGCCTGCGCATGGTGGAGGATGCAGAGAGGGGGGGGCTCCTGAAACCTGGAGACACCATCATAGAGCCCACCTCTGGGAACACAGGTGACCAGCACTGGGTCTGTGCACATCTGTGTGTATGTTTATACACCCTGAGTCAAAGTGTGATTTCTCTGTGTGTGTGTGTGTGTGTGTGTTTGTCTCTCTCTCTCTCTCTCTCTCTCTCTCTCTGTGTGTGATTTCTGTGTGTGTGTGTGTGTGTGTGTGTGTGTGTGTGTGTGTGTGTGTGATTTCTGTGTGTGCCTGTGTGTGTGTGTGTGTGATTTCTGTGTGTGTGTGATTTCTGTGTGTGTGTCTCTCTCTCTGTGTGTGTGTGATTTCTGTGTGTGTGTGTGTGTGTCTCTCTCTCTGTGTGTGTGTGATTTCTGTGTGTGTGATTTCTGTGTGTGTGTGTCTGTCTCTCTGTGTGTGATTTCTGTGTGTGTGATTTCTGTGTGTGTGTGTGTATGTGTCTGTGTGTGTCTCTCTATGTGTGTGTCTCTCTATGTGTGTGTGTGTGTGGCAGGGATTGGCCTGGCTCTGGCTGCAGCTGTGAAAGGTTACCGCTGTATCATCGTCATGCCTGAGAAGATGAGTATGGAGAAGGTAACATCTGGCTCCTGTCAAGCAGGACTCACTAGCTGACATATCCTGCTTTAAAAGGCTGTACTGGTAAGCAGTTCATCATTGTGGAGAGTGTGTGTGTGTGTGTGTCTCTGCGTGTGTGTGTGTGTATGTTCGTGCACACAGGTAGACGTTCTAA
>CM059305.1:1680000-1695000 GCA_030340665.1 Neosalanx taihuensis
TTACAATAGTAGAGCATGTTATGCTGCTTTCAACTGATTTATCCCTTTAGCTGAAATCTCTTTTTGACATGATATTTGCTATGTAACACACCTGTATAATAACCTTTTAGCCACATTGTATAAGTTACTATATATTTCATGAGTTTGAAGAACAGATCTCGAGAACTTAATCTTGTTAAAGTGGACTTCAACATGAACATCTATAGATCATAGATCTTTTCATATTGTGGTCAGTGGGATTGAAGGGGATTGAGATCATGTAGGTGGTCTTGTGTTTGGTGAATGTAACTTACTGGAAAGTCTTCTAATTGTCAATAAATGTAAACTATTAAGGGATCATTAAATTATTGTTGATATTGTGTTTGTTGGTGCTGTTGTTGCATGTCTAGTTAGTCTTGCTATATAAAATATTTCAGAGAGTCGTAAGCATTAGTTTGAGCAAACTGTGCACACCCACGTGAAGATCTCTGTTATATTATGGAATTGTTGGAAATTGGTACTGCAGTTACACGTGACAGCCACAAGAGGGAGATGGGAGAAGAGCAACAGGATCAGAATCTGAATGGGTTTATTCGCTGTGTTAATTTGCACATACACGAAATTTAGCGTGGCAGTATGGTGCAACAATAAATATGGATCTTAAACTAATATAAAGACCTCAAACTAACAATAAAAGAGTAGTGCAGTATAAAATGAGTTCGAATGGCGTGTGCTGATGAACTTCAACGCTGTTTGAGGCTGGCATATTTTGAATGAAAAGAGCAGGATTTAAGCCGTGCCTTGAATATACATGTATAGAAAGGATTTGAAGACGTTTCCAAGACCCCAAGACATTGGCCATATTTGCTGTTGTAAGTAAGTAGTATTTACTCTGCTGTAACGTGAACGTAGAGCTTCTAATCACCTATTCACAGTGCAGACGACTCAAGTGTCTCTCCATCCAATAGAATCGTCCTCTAATCCTCATGAAGCAAACAGAACTGATCAACAGAACTGATAAACACAGCCCTCATCCAGTCTGTCCTTGCCCTAAGAGAGAAGAACCCTGGTGTAGTAGGCCTGTGCAAACTCCTCTATTGTCCCACTCATTGATAAAAAACAACCCCTCTGCCCACAAACATGCTGACAGGGCTCAAATCCAGGCAGGGGCTAACCCCTGCTACGTCCGGCCCCCTGGTTTACCCCCTCCTGCCCCTGCAAAAGCCCTCAACCAGCCCCACAATGCCCCCTAAGCGCTGGCTTGCCCCTGGCCAGGCTGGTTGGTCTTGGCGCTGGGCTCTGTGGGCTGGAAAAGGGCCTTGCTGGTACTTTGGATAAGCCTCTGTGCTGGGCTGTGTCAAAGCCTGCTGGGATTAAACTAATGCAGTGGTGAACGGTGCCGATAGGAAGTCCCCCTGAGCAGGATCAGAGCCATGGGAACTGCTGCTGCGCTGGGAGGCTGCTGTGCTGGGTGCTGGTCAGGGTGCTGTGCTGGGCAGGGTGCTGGTCAGGGTGCTGTGCTGGGCAGGGTGCTGTGCTGGGCAGGGTGCTGGTCAGGGTGCTGTGCTGGGCAGGGTGCTGTGCTAGGCAGAGTGCTGTGCTGGGCAGGGTGCTGTGCTAGGCAGAGTGCTGTGCTGGGCAGGGTGCTGTGCTGGGCAGGGTGCTGTGCTGGGCAGGGTGCTGTGCTGGGCAGGGTGCTGTGCTGGGCAGGGTGCTGTGCTAGGCAGAGTGCTGTGCTGGGCAGGGTGCTGTGCTGGTCAGGGTGCTGTGCTGGTCAGGGTGCTGTGCTGGGCAGGGTGCTGTGCTGGGCAGGGTGCTGTGCTGGGCATGGTGCTGTGCTGGGTATGGTGCTGTGCTGGGCAGGGTGCTGTGCTGGGCAGGGTGCTGTGCTGGGCAGGGTGCTGTGCTAGGCAGAGTGCTGTGCTGGGCAGGGTGCTGTGCTGGGCAGGGTGCTGTGCTGGGCAGGGTGCTGTGCTGGGCAGGGTGCTGTGCTGGGCAGGGTGCTGTGCTGGATGGGGTGCTGTGCTGGGCAGGGTGCTGTGCTGGGCAGGGTGCTGTGCTGGGCATGGTGCTGTGCTGGGTATGGTGCTGTGCTGGGCAGGGTGCTGTGCTGGGCAGGGTGCTGTGCTGGGCAGGGTGCTGTGCTAGGCAGAGTGCTGTGCTGGGCAGGGTGCTGTGCTGGGCAGGGTGCTGTGCTGGGCAGGGTGCTGTGCTGGGCAGGGTGCTGTGCTGGGCAGGGTGCTGTGCTGGGCAGGGTGCTGTGCTGGATGGGGTGCTGTGCTGGGCAGGGTGCTGTGCTGGGCAGGGTGCTGTGCTGGGCAGGGTGCTGTGCTGGGCAGGGTGCTGTGCTGGATGGGGTGCTGTGCTGGGCAGGGTGCTGTGCTGGGCAGGGTGCTGTGCTGGGCAGGGTGCTGTGCTGGGCAGAGTGCTGTGCTGGATGGGGTGCACACTGTTTTCCCTCAATGTAGTATACCTCCAAGCATTGGGTACCCAACCTTTCAAATATATGTGCAAATACACACACACACACACACACACACACACACACACACACACACACACACACACACACACACACACACACACACACACTGCTCCTTAAAGTCGACCAAACAGCAGAAAATCAATAATATTTCTGCTCTTCTTTCATGTCTTGTTTTGCAACGCCACAAGGTTACAGACTGACTGACAATAGCACACCAAGATCAATTCAAATTGATAGATCTCATGGTGAATACAGAACAAGCTAGATCATGTTTTGTAAAGTACTCACACCTCTTCTACACAGTGCATACAGCCTCTACCAAGTCATTAAAGTGCCTGATGTTTCAACATGTCATATTCAAGTCCAGACTCACTTTTCAATCTTTCTCTGCTACCCACCTTCACACATTGCATGATCTGCTGTTGTCATGGTGAACTGCACCTCAAAGCCCTGTCCACAACATTGGAACTAAACCTTTCTCCCATCTAACCAAAACCATCCCATTATGTCATGATGGCTCCCTGCAGGCTGTGCTTCTGTGTAAACAATCCAGCATTGTTCAACACTTGTATACCCTTTCTCTCTCTCTCTCTCTCTCTCTCTCTCTCTCTCTCTCTCTCTCTCTCTCTCTCTCTCTCTCTCTCTCTCTCTCTCTCTCTTTCCTCTCTCTCTCTTTCTCCTGTCTCTGTCTGTCTCCCTGTCTCCCTGTCTGTCTCTCTTTCTCTCTCTCTCTCTCTCTCTCTCTCTCCTCTCTCTCTCCATCTCTCTCTTTCTCCTCTCTCTCCATCTCTCTCCCTCTCTCTTCTCTCTCCATCTCTCTCTCTCTCTCTCCATCTCTCTCCCTCTCTCTCCTCTCTCCATCTCTCTTTCTCCTCTCTCTCCATCTCTCTCTCTCTCTCCTCTCTCCATCTTACTCTCTCTCCTCTCTCTCCATCTCTCTCTCCTCTCTCTGTCTCTCTCTCTCCTCTGCTGTCTTCATTCCTTCATCAGCATGGTTTGTTTTGGCAGACCCCCGGTGTCCGGTGGCCACTGGCACGGGGTCAGGCTGCCCCCCTGCCTCCTGCCTAGGGGGCCAACGTGCACCCTGAGGATTCTGCTGACGGGGCCCATCCCACCATGAGATAATGCCATTCCAGAGAGATCCAGTCTAAAGCCCCTTATTCTGCCCCTCAGGTATATAAAGAGAGGGTGACTGCCCCGGAGAGGACACACACCACTGGGGACCTCCGCTCTCTCTCTCTCTCTCTCTCTCTCTGCCTTCATCTCTCCTCCTCATCCTCTGTCTCTGCCACCTCGCTCCACGCCTCAGAGCTAGACGCCGTGCCATCTGCCTCCCAGCAGCCAGCAGAAACAGCCTGAGCCCCAGCCCAGCTAGACCCAAGTCAGACACTATGGATATTGCCATCCAGCACCCTTGGTTCAGACGCGCCCTGGGCTCCCTCTACCCCGCCCGCCTCTTCGACCAGTTTTTCGGAGAGGGAATGTTCGACTATGATCTCTTCCCCTACACCGCCTCCACCATCAGTCCCTACTACAGACAGGCACTCTTCCGCAACTTCCTGGATTCCTCCAACTCTGGGATCTCTGAGGTAATGATCTGAATGTCGCTCCTCCACACTAGAATATGCATCGTTGGTTTGCTCAGGGAGGAGGACAGACCGATAAGATGCAGTACACGGGCCTTGGGGATTTCAAATATAGCTTCAGTTGAAGGGGATGCATGTTTATATTTTCTTCATAAGGTTACTTAAACTAGCATCAAATATGACTATGATTAGAAGAGATGCCTGTTGAATAACTGAGAGGTTATATTCAGTCAGGTGTGCAGGCATTTTGTACTCAAATATAAGATATAAGACCACGAGATGTTTTACTTGTCCATCCAGGATGATATGAGGAATCTGGTAGTGTTTATTGATGCTAGCCTCAGCATATGGTTAATCAAAGTCAAATCAAACTTTCACTAAAAAGCAAAGGTATAATATCAGAGCCATGACAGGGAACAGGAAACTGTGTCATTTCATGTCCCAGCAGCAGGACACCTGCAGTTCATCACAAGCTAACTTCTATATGAGCCAAAACACAAAGCTTTCTGTTTGTCCTTGTCAGCAGTGTTTTGGCTGTGCAACAGATCCACAGCCAATCACCTGCCCACCATGAAGTTTGTCCTTTCTCCTCCAATCTCTGTCTCCCATCTCTGTCTTCCACTCTGTCTCCCATCTCTGTCTTCCACTCTGTCTCCCATCTCTGTCTCCCATCTCTGTCTCCCATCTCTGTCTCCCTCTCTGTCTCCCTCTCTGTCTCCCATCTCTGTCTCCATCTCTGTCTCCCTCTCTGTCTCCCATCTCTGTCTCCATCTCTGTCTCCCTCTCTGTCTCCCATCTCTGTCTCCCTCTCTGTCTCCCATCTCTGTCTCCCTCTCTGTCTCCCATCTCTGTCTCCCTCTCTGTCTCCCTCTCTGTCTCCTCGCCTGTCTCCTCCTCTGTCTCCTCTTCTGATGTCCTCCATCTCTGTCTCCCAGGTTAGGTCTGACAGAGACAAGTTCACCGTCCACCTGGACGTCAAGCACTTCTCCCCAGAAGAGCTCAACGTGAAGGTTACCGACGACTACGTGGAAATCCAAGGCAAGCATGGAGAGAGACAGGTGAGCATGAAGACAGGTGAGCATGAAGACAGGTGAGCATGGAGAGAGACAGGTGAGCATGGAGAGAGACAGATGAGCATGAAGAGAGACAGGTGAGCATGGAGAGAGACAGGTGAGCATGGAGAGAGACAGGTGAGCATGGAGAGAGGAGAGGCAGGTGAGCATGGAGAGAGACAGGTGAGCATGGAGAGAGACAGGTGAGCATGGAGAGAGACAGGTGAGCATGAAGACAGGTGAGCATGGAGAGAGACAGGTGAGCATGGAGAGAGACAGGTGAGCAGGGAGAGAGACAGGTGAGCATGGAGAGAGACAGGTGAGCATGGAGAGAGACAGGTGAGCATGGAGAGAGACAGGTGAGCATGGAGAGAGACAGGTGAGCATGGAGAGAGACAGGTGAGCATGGAGAGAGACAGGTGAGCATGGAGAGAGACAGGTGAGCATGAAGACAGGTGAGCATGGAGAGAGACAGGTGAGCATGGAGAGAGACAGATGAGCATGGAGAGAGACAGGTGAGCATGTAGAGAGACAGGTGAGCATGGAGAGAGACAGGTGAGCATGAAGAGAGACAGGTGAGCATGGAGAGAGACAGGTGAGCATGGAGAGAGACAGGTGAGCATGGAGAGAGACAGGTGAGCATGTAGAGAGACAGGTGAGCAGGGAGAGAGACAGGTGAGCATGGAGAGAGACAGGTGAGCATGGAGAGAGACAGATGAGCATGGAGAGAGACAGGTGAGCATGGAGAGAGACAGGTGAGCATGGAGAGAGACAGGTGAGCATGGAGAGAGACAGGTGAGCATGGAGAGAGACAGGTGAGCATGGAGAGAGACAGGTGAGCATGGAGAGAGACAGGTGAGCATGGAGAGAGACAGGTGAGCATGAAGACAGGTGAGCATGAAGACAGGTGAGCATGGAGAGAGACAGGTGAGCATGGAGAGAGACAGGTGAGCATGAAGAGAGACAGGTGAGCATGGAGAGAGACAGGTGAGCATGGAGAGAGACAGGTGAGCATGGAGAGAGACAGGTGAGCATGGAGAGAGACAGGTTAAATGGGTATGTGTGTGTTTTCCAGACAGAGAGGGAGGGTACTACTAGCCAGCTGTCAGTGACATGTTTTGTCAGTGGCTTATATAACTGAAGCAGCAGAGTGTCAACACTGTTGTCAATGAACATGGTCCTGGGCTAACCTCAGTACAACTACTGCACATGCACATGCAATGACAAGTTTATTTAAAATGCAAAAGAAATTAAATAGACAATTAAATAGACATTTAACACATTGACCTCCATGACATGTTGTCCTGTAATGTTTTTTTAATGTGCACTAAATATATATATTTATTTATTTATATATATATATATATATATTTCTTAGTCTTGAGTCTTGATCTATCAGGTCAGTTCATTTCTCAAGGCCTAAATGCAAAGGCTATTTTAGCAATGCTAAAAAAATGTATTGGTTTGGGGTTTGGCATCAACATGTTACACAACTTCAACTTTCATTTTGACTTTCTTTCACTCTTTAGGCCTTTTGTTCTCAGTATCAGTTTATTTCAACATGCTGAGTTCCTCATGGGACAAAGACTGAGAGATGCAATGATGAAAACAGAGATCTGGGTCTTTTTTGTGTCATTACCTATAAAATTCAGTGAAGTCAAAGGTATTGTTCAGCCAACAAATCATCTAGGCTAATTTACGGATAGGAAGTTAAATTTGCCTCCCAAAGCAGGTCCAGCTGAAAAATGTAAGAGATCTGTTGAATTTGTTTAGATTGTTAAACACCTCTGTCTAAAAATATCAATAAATATACATTTATCAGATGCTCTTATCCAAAGCGACTCACAGCAAGTACAGGGACATTCCCCCTGAGTCAAGTAGGGTGAAGTGCCTTGCCCAAGGACACAGCATCATTATTTTATTTACTATTTACTTTTTATTTATATAAATGCACCCAATTATAGCCAAAAGGCTAGTTTCCATTGGTAGTCCCCCTGCCAGAAGGAGAATGGCAAAGTATGTACCCACCCATCATGTAGCCACAGCCGGGCTGATCATGAGCCCAACGCCTTAACCGCTGAGCCACCTGACCCCCTAGATGTTAGACACCTCTAGCTGTGTAACACATCACTTCTTCCCCCTCTCTTCCCTCCTGTCCAGGATGACCATGGTTACATCTCTCGTGAATTCCACCGCCGTTACCGGCTCCCCTCCAACGTGGACCAATCAGCGATCACCTGCACGCTGTCCAGCGATGGCCTCCTGTCCCTGAACGGCCCGAAGGTCAGCGGGGGCAACGAGTCTGGCCGCGGTGACCGCAACATCCCTGTCACCCGTGACGATAAGCCCAACGCTGCCCCTTCCTCTTAAGTGGACGCCAGTCGGCCTCCAGATGGAACTTGGAGGGTACCAGGGGGTGGCAAAGGGCACACACCGGGGGGGCTTCTCTTCCACACAAAGCAGCCATGCGGCTGGAGCCTGGCATGGGGATGCACACCCTCCCTACACCCCTCCCCCTCCAAGTCTCCACTCTCCTCCCTTCCCCTATCCACCTCCCTCTTCCCCTCTTCTCCTGACCCCCACCCCCCTAAAAAGGATATCAGTGTATTTGTAGCCTAATATATTCTCCTTCTTTAGATGATTCTAGAACGATAATATTAATATCCTTGTTATAATGATGATAATTCACTTCCCATGAGGATGGCTAAAGAGAGGGGTGGTTGGGGGGGGGGGGGGGGGGGTCACTTTTAAGGGTTGAACAGAGGATCACATGACCCAAGCTTTCTACCTCCTCTGTCAACACAAGACCTGTCACCCTAACAACACCAAGTGCAGAGTGTTGCCCCATGTGGCCCTTCTGCTCCCCCTGCTCCCCACGTTACCATGCTCCTACAGGAAGAGAGGGAGGGGCTAGATAGTTGGGGTACGGTTCAGCCCAGGTCCCAGGCCGACCCACCCACCTGGCTTTTTCCATTCCTGTGTCAATTCTTCCAAACCCTTCACTTTTGTCCTTGAGTATTTCCTGTCCTGTAGTGTTAACCCTGTTCACCTGATATCTGACCATCGCCCAAGAAGTCTACTAAAAGGTTTACACAATAAAGTTGTACAATTAACAAAAATCCAACGTCTGCACCTGCAGCTTCTCTCTGTCTTCGACTCCCTCCGCTAAACCTGAGCTAAATGTCACATTTCATTCAGAACAGGCCAGTTTGTTGCCTTCATACGGTCCGTCACTATCTTCCGACACCTCTCAAAGACGAACGAGAAGGGTCTATCACGTTGCTTTGCTCAATGACTGATGCTCTTTGTAAAAGCTCTCTCTTGTAAGTCGCTTTGGATAAAAGCGTCTGCTAAATGAATAAATGTAAATGTAAATGAGAAAGAAAAGTGAGGTGTTGGATGGAAGGGAGAAGGGAGAAGTGAGCCCCTGCCTTGGTGGGTGTTGACGCCAGTCAGCGGCATGCTAAGCAGGGCTCATCTCCTCTGGGGTCAGCGGTGCAGGGAGTGACGCACACACAGAGCGCTGGCATCTTCAGTGTGGTTAGGGTTACATGGCAGATTGTATCGGTTCTATTGTGGTCTGAGCTACATGCTACTTAATACATAGACTCAGTTAACTAATTGACTGCAGCACCTATTACTGAAACACAGTAACAACATCCACGAAAACATTCAAACTGTTTAGTTAATTCATTCAGATAAAGTCAACTCGAACACGTGCATATCTAGACAGTACAAAGTTTAGTACAAAGTATTACACTTATTTACTAGTAATACAGCTAGTTTAACCACATACTGCAAAGTAACCTACAAAACGGTATCCAAAAACTCTGTGACTATGATTGCACGCTGGTACGAAAGGCACAAGGCTATGCTTCAAACAACCTGACTGAAAATGTCAACAAGCAGGACTATGATCTGAGAAGCCATCTCATGGTTAATAATCACCAGGAAGGACCCACCATGGTTTGTATGGTGGCCTGGTACTATGGGCCATGTGCAGACCCCAGTCCACCTGAGGCAGTGGGGAACACAGGCTGGGGCTGCAGGAGACTCTGGGTGTAGGTGCATGGATGCAGGCTGGCCCAGGGCCTCCTCCCCACCAGGGGGAGTGGACGCTGGGTCTGGTGCTGGGAGAGATCCTCCGCCTGCGAGCCCTGGTGGATGTGGAGGCTCGTCTTCAACAGCTGAGCGGTGGACGACACCGTGGCCAGAGAGGAGGAGGAAGAAGAGGAGGAGGAGGATGAAGAGGAGGAGGAGGAGCAGGAGGATAAATCCAAGGGTTGTTCTGAACTCGGATGGAAGCGGGACTGGGGGGGCAAAGGGGGGGAGGGATGGCGGGAGATGTCTGCTGAAGGTACGGGGGTCCGTTTAAGAACAGGGAATTGCACGTGTGAGCGGGAGAAGCTGAAAGGTGGCGGCGGAAGAAGAGGGTGAGAAGGAGGAGCGAGGGGAGAGACGGCGTTCGGATGCGGGAGGAAAACAGGCGGCTGAGAGGAGGTGCTGGGGAGGAAATGATGCAGCGGGATCTGGACCACTCTGTCAGAGAGGAGGAGAGGAAGATCTGAGTCAGGAGGAGCCAGCCTCTGCGGATCAGACTGTCCAGGAGGGCTGAGATGGAGACGTGCGGCCTCTCACCTGTGCTGGAGCTGGAGAGGGGGGCAGGTCGCACCGTGGGGGAGCTCTGGGTTCACCCAGGAGCTGGGTGGGGGCATCCACACGTGACGCCCAGGACTCTTAAGCCTGGTTAATCCCAGAAGACCCTTGGCTCGAGCCTCCACCCTCAGCTGCTGACGGAACGCTCTCAGACCTAGGCAGGAACATGAGGTCAGAGGTCACGCTCTAACAGAGCGGCTCAACCTGGCCCTCGCTAATCTTGTCAGTCAGTGACGGAGAGCGTGACGGTTTGCAGCGGCTGAGAAGAAAGAGAAGCAACGCAGCCGTGTACCTTGTGGGAGGGAGGTGTCGGAGGCCCGGCGGCCCTCCTGGAACCTGGGCAGAGGAAGTCTGTCCTGGGTCGAGGCCCACACCTGGGCCTGAGGGGGGGGCACTGGGCTGGGGGACTGTGTGGGGCTGAGGGCTCCAGGGGTCAAGAATTCAGCAGGAGCTTTGATGGAGGTTGTCAGCGGGGAGCAGCCGTTACAGGAGGAAGATGAGGAGGAGGAGGAGGAAAAGGAGGACGTCTCACAGCTTTCCAAAGAGCCCTCACAGGAAGAGTCCACTAGAACAACAACAACAGGACATCCAAATCTGAGACCTTTTTTTACGGTGGCTAGGTTTACTGACATGCTTGAACATGCAGGTGTTGTGATGACGACCGATGTGTGCGTCAGTGATTTCAGGAATGTGTGTTTTAACCCGTGTGTGACTTGACTCTACTCACAGCGGTGTGCACCGCGCTTGTCGCTAGCGGGGACTTCAGCCAGGGTGTGTCTGCGAGACGGGTTAAGAGATGCGGAGAGGTCCTTTTCATGGTCTCCTTCCTCCTCCTCCTCCTCCTCCTCCTCTTCCAGCTCCTCCCCCATGTCTCTGTGCTGGGCCTCCATGCTGGACTGCAGCAGGGTGCCGGGGGAGGAGCTTGGGAGGAGGCCCGCCTCCTCCACAGCCTGGGACGGCCTCCTGCTGTGCAGTTCCTCCATCTTCTCCAGCAGGAGGCAGTAAATCGCAGAGAAGTGGTTGTAGCTGCTGTTCTGAAGAGACTTATAGGATAAGGAGAGAATGATTAGATTCTACTAGATTAGATTAGATTAGATAAACCTTTATTTGTCCTCCAGGGGGTGGAAATTGCTACCTGCAAATAACTTGAAGAATACTTACAAGATGGCTCATACACTTTATACAGATTAATTTCTTGTAAACATCGAACAGTAAAGTAGACTTTCCAAAACAACAACTCTTGACTTGGTAAAGTAACACATTGACTGCATATCTTCCTATGTCAACCAAGCCTCCTGCCTCTCACCTCCACGGTCCTTTGCTTGTCGATGCCCATGGTCTGCATGACTCCCAGGACAGACTCGCTGTACTCCCCTACGAAGGGCTCCCTCTCTGGGGCCAGAGCCAGGGGCCAGTGGAGGGCCGAGGGGGCTGCGGTGGGGTCTGCCTGGAGCCAGCGGTGCTGCTTGATCTGGGCCACGGTGATGCGCTTGGCTGGGTCCACACACAACATCCTCCGCACCAAACTCTCACAGTCTGACAGAGGGGAAAAGACACAGGAAACAGAATGGAAGAGTTATCACCCATCACCATGGTTAGGTTAACCATTCACAAATTAATAATTAACAGCGGTTACAAAGATTGGTCCTTGTAATATGATACTGCTGGTATGCGAGACGTTCCATCTGATGTTCCACATACCCTGGGACATAAAGAAGGGGATTCGGAAGCGACCCTCAATGACCTTCTGTCTGAGCATGTGCAGGCTGGGGGCATCGAAGGGCAGGGCGCCACACACCAGCACGTACAGCATCACGCCCAGACTCTGACGAGCAAAGGAGGACAACACCACAGGTGAGCACCTGCACACACCCTGCTGACCTTTGACCCTGTGTCACTGGGTGCAGGCAGGTCAAGTTGTATCTGTGCCTCCAGAGTGACTGCTCTTCCCCAGGAGGGTCAGCACGTCCCTGGGCAGCAGCAGAGGGGCGTAGGGGCTCCTCACCCAGATATCCAGAGAAGGACCCTCGTACTCCCTCCCCTGGAAGACTTCTGGGGCTGCGTACGGAGGACTGCCACACCACGTACTCAGGGGGGCCCCCTTACTGAAGAAGTTCCCAAAACCAAAGTCTACAATGTGGGAACAGAGTGAACATTTTTTGGGGGGGGATGTCGTCATATGGGGAAATGGTCTTGAAACATTTGCATTTTCTATCATTGTTCTACATTTACATTTAGCAGATGCGCTCATCTAGAGCGACTTACAGCAAGCACAGGGACATTCCCCCCTGAGGCAAGTAGGGTGAAGTGCCTTGCCCAAGGACACAACATCATTTAGCCTCAGTCGGGAATTGAACTTGTAACCAGACTAGATCACAAGCCAAACACCTTAACCACTGAGCCACCTGACTTCACTTTCTGTTCTGTTAGATCAGGGGTGACCAATCCTGATCTTCAAGGGCCACTGTCCTGACAGTTTTAGATGTTTTCCTGCTCCAGCACACCTTGATAATGACCTATTCATTAGAATCAGGTGTGCTGGAGCAGGGAAACATCTAAAACTGTCAGGACAGCGGCCCTTGAGGATCAGGATTGGACAGCTCTGTGTTAGATGTTCCTGTCTCTTGTCTCTGGATACCTGCTAGTTTGATATCCATGTTGGAGTCCAGGAGGAGGTTCTCTAACTTCAGGTCACGGTGAACAATATGGTTGTGATGGCAGTAATCCAGCGCTGTGAGAATCTGCCAGAACATCCTCCGAGCCTCAGCTTCACTTAACCGTCCAGACGAAGACAGATAATCTAGGAGATACAGAAACCTTGGGATTGACATAGGAGGACACACTTGAGCTCACAAACATTTGGTCATGAAGATGACACGACTCCCCACTTACCAAACATCTCTCCATTTTTGGCGTACTCCATCACCATGTATAACATATCTTGTGTTTCCATTACCTTTAAATAAAAGAACGATATTTTACAAGACAGGGATTTCAGGGATTATTTGCTTAAGACCATATATGGAGCAGAACAGTTTATCTGGCATCCTAATTTTCCACCCTGAAGCCCTGGAGACTCAGTAACCCAGAGGGGAGGGATCATGTTTGGGAAAGAAGTAGCAGCCATCAAAGATGAACAGCATAACCTTCTAAAACAGAGGGAACTGAGATGAGAGAGGGAGGGAGATACCTGGTAAAGCTTGATGATATGAGGATGGTTCAGCAGCTTCATGAGTTGCACCTCTCTGTAGATCTTCTCCAGGTCTGATGGCTCAAGTTTGGTTTTGTCAATAATCTTTAGGGCCACCTTAATTCGCAAACAAATAAAATTACATCAAACAATGCCCTATATTAAGTAAGTATGTTGATTTAATACGTCAGGTAACAGGTCATGTCCACTGGAAAGAGCAATGTGGTAAATACAAGTTACGCACCTGAGTTTTGGTGACTTTGTGACATGCCAGCTTGACAATTGCAAAATTTCCTTTGCCTAACGTCCTGATGATGTCATATAACCCAACCTGGAGGGTTTTTCCGGGGGTTGAGCTGGGGTGAGACCCCGCCGACAAAACCACCATGGTCAAAGGCTTCGATTAAATCAACTAGTATTAATACAAAGACAAATAAAAAAATGTACAAAAAAGAAATCTAATCAAATGTTTTTATCCAAGCAGACAACTCATCCACCATATCTTGACATAATGCATGGGCTGCCTTCACAAGAAATTGTCCAGTATCCAGATGATATGCACGCACCTGTTATATTCCTAGTGTGCCCATCCTTACAGCCTCTTCTGCAAACACGAGACCAGAAAGAATATCCGTCCTGTGGAAACAAAGCTCGTGCAGACTAGCTCCTTGGAGCCCGGCCAAAGTGAAACCCGCTCCGTTAACGTCACTCTGGCGTCAGAGGCTGAGCTCCGGGCGGGGCGCGAGGTCAGCTCAGCTCAGCTGGGGTCCGACCACAGCTCGACCGGAGACAAGAGCTGCCAAGAAACTGATCAGCGGCTCGTGGCTGCGGGACATGCAGTTCGAGGCTGGGAACAGCTGGGAACAGACCCACGTGGATTTCAGTTCCGATCTGTTGCGCAACAAGTCGAGATCAGCCTCGGTGGCAGCTCGTGTTTTTCAGCCCAGACTGCCTCAGAACCAGTAGCCTTTCATAATACAATTCAATTAACTGTGGACTTGGAAAGTCAAGAACCAACCGTGGTGCTCTTTGACACAAGCCATTAGACATACGGCTTCTTACCCTGCAACTCTGTGTGCTGTACTTTACCCTGCTGCTGTTGTGAATTGCAATTCCCCCCCTGGAGGACAAATAAAGGTTTATCTAAAGTGGTAACTTCAGGTTTAACCCAGAGGTTTCTGTATTGGGTTGAACCTGAAGTTACATAGTTAACACCAAATCTTGATGGGTAGTACAAACCCCTGGTCACATGGACCACAATATCCTCCAGTGTTTATAGGCTATCTATTTCAGTGTGTGTCTTAAACCCAAAGGTGTGTAATGTTAGACAGCAGTTAGACAGCAGTGCACCCTGGTCTGGCACGCGTTGAGAAAGTCTCATCTCTTCACTCGTCCAGACTTATCCACTGATGACTCAAAGACTGACACACTTTGCTGCTCTCACCAGGATACAAGTGATCAGATTAAGGTGTCTAAGAAGAGAGATGGATATTAATAGGAGGGACACTGATGGTATAGCAATGATTCACATTGTTTACTTCGAACGGAATAAGAAAAAGTCTGCTTTAATGGCAGTGAAAACATTTGAACCCAAATGTGACATGAAGACAACTTCCCGAAGAAAATTCCAAATACAATTATTTTAAACAAATCAAATGCTTGTATACAAATCAAATGTGCCTATGAAACAGGGGACATAGCCCTAGTTACGGTACTAATGTAAACACACCACACAGCCCGAAACTGGAAGCGAATGACCTTGTGTTGTAAGACCCTTCCAAGAAACAAACACAAACAACATGGAACAGTTCCTTTGTACCAGGTGTACAGTGAACAAATGAAGCCATTTCCCTAATGAGTTGCCTGGCATTGAAGAACAACAGTCTGCTGACAAGCCTGAAGGCCTTGACAGGGGGTAATGACTTCCCCAGGCATGGAGGGGAAAGGTCCGGCTCAGCCTTCCCATGACCAGTCCCATCATGGGAAAAAGCTCCTTAGGTTCGCTCACAGATCCCAAACGTATAGATCAGCTGAGCGCCTGCATGTTTCTGG
>CM059305.1:1700000-1740000 GCA_030340665.1 Neosalanx taihuensis
TGGGCTGCGCACTATGGGAAGGTGAGCTGTCTTTGTACCACTTGGATTGAGACTCACAGAAGGCAGTGAATCATGCCATTTTGAGTGAGCTTGCTAACCGTTCCCAGTTATCATTTAGCTTTTGATTTAGCTCTCACTAAATAATCAAAATGAGACAATCTAATGTATGTTGTGCTGGTTATGTGATATAGACAGTGTTACTGTCTGCTTCTGTGATATACAGACATGACAGTCTGCGATAATGTCATTTCAAGTGGGAAAAGAACATGCGTACTTCGGCACAATACGATGAAAACGCAACGCTGACTAACGTTCAACTATAAGCGTACTGTCATCTTGAAAACCTTTAAGAATGAGCAACAGCAGTTGATTCATAAAGTAGATTTGTTTTGTCGGAGTCTTTAAGCAAAATATTAATTATTAGTCATTTGTTGATGGCGTCGCATCGCTTTTCATTGGCTCATTCTTGACCAATCAGCATCAAAGCGCCAGAGTCTTAACAGTCAAACGGTTTAAACTGAGGAGTGACCTCATGCCTAGTAAGGGCTAAAAATAAATATAAAAACATTTATAAATCACACACAGGATGCTTATTTGGGTATTTTAAATGTACACTTTTCTGACTAAACTAAAGTATGATTTCAGGTTGTAAGGATAAGGATGTTAATTGGGACAACCTGCTCATTAAAGATAATTAGCACGGCACTAAATGACCTCATTAATGCAAGGTGCAATGACCTTAATTGTTTTGGAACATAGATTAATAGTTTTTGGATGAAGCCTCTTTGTTACAGGGGTTGTTTTAAGAAATATCTCTTTAATGTACATTTGTTATTTGACTCCATTGCCATAGGATTGGACCTGACTTGATCTGGAGTCTTTTGTGTATTCAAGGAGCCTGTGGAACATTTGAAAAACAAGCAGGAAAGAATTGGCAGTAAAGAGCCAGCGCCTTACATCTGCTGAGTTTTTTTTCTTTTTTTTTTCTTTTTCTTCCTCCACTCAACGGCTGCAGCTGTCCTGTGTGGGATTCAAGCACTGGAGTGGAGCTGTGTGTGTGTGTGTGTGTGTGTGTGTGTGTGTGTGTGTGTGTGTGTGTGTGTGTTTGGCAGGTTTCTGTATGGATTATTCCACAGGCTTGTGAGGGGGGAAAAAAGCAGGAGTGAAACGGAGATTACAAATCATTGGTTACTATAGTGTTCATAAGTCAACACCAGAGCAGTCAAAGAATGGCCAACTTTATTATTATTATTATTAGTTTGACTATACACAGTAGGGGGGAAGAAGTCAGCAAGATAACTCTTGTCTTAAACAGTTCTTGGAACGTTGCATAAAATACAAACACACCTTTTTCAAGAGACAAAAGGTCTACCTAGACCAGTTAATCTTCTAGGGAGGGGCCAGAGTTAATGTTTCTGGGAAGACTGGGAAGAAAAACAGTTTCCCGCCAAAACAACTCTGTGCTGACATCACCCAACTCTTTGGCCTTGGCGGCACCTGAGGCCGGAAATGTGATAAGTGTGACTCACTACTGCGATGTGAAAAGGACATTTTGAAAATATAGACATATCGGTCAGGTTCCATGTTCCATTTTACTACCAAACGTATACATACTTTGGTGTGTGTGGTATAAGTGAAGTAGAGGTTTATAAAGTGATAGTTAATGTATAGCCAAACTACTCCTGACTACTACTCCTGACGGTTGAAGTCATGTGGTCCATGTAGTGATTGCCTCCGCTCTCTCTCCCCCCGGCCCCTTTCTCTCTCACACAGCTGGAGTGTGTGATGCGTCTGGTGCAGGTGGGCTGCGAGGTGAACGCCATGACGACAAGGTTCGCCCAGACTCCCGCCCACATCGCTGCGTTCGGGGGTCACCCGGAGTGTGTGCTGTGGTTGCTACAGGCTGGGGCTGACATCAACAGACAGGTGTGTCTCAAACCTCCACCCTGCTGACCTGACAGACCACCACAGACCACCTGTCTAGTAGACACACCGACAGTGACCAGCAGAACTTCCATGCTGCAGAATGAATTGCCCCTAAGGGAGGGCAAATAAAAGGCGGTTTCACAAAACTGAACATCAGCGCTCCAAACTGTTCTCTCCCCAGCCCTGATATCTCATTCACACCATGACTGACAGATCTACTACTAGACTCCTCCTACCAAGCAGGACACAGACACCAGCTTGATCCTATTACAGGATCAGGCTAGCTCCTTCTGATAGCATGCTCTGTAGGATGCTCTACACCAGGGGTGTCAAACTCCAGTCCTACAGGGCCACTGTCCTGAAGGCTCTATCATCTTGACCTGCTGCTCAGCCAGACCCTCTGTCATCCTGACCTGCTGCTCAGCCAGACCCTCTATCATCCTGACCTGCTCCTCAGTCAGACCCTCTATCATCCTGACCTGCTGCTCAGCCAGACCCTCTATCATCCTGACCTGCTGCTCAGCCAGACCCTCCATCATCCTGACCTGCTGCTCAGCCAGACCCTCTATCATCCTGACCTGCTGCTCAGCCAGACCCTCTATCATCATGACGTAGGAGGCAGGCTACGTCACAGCTTGGGCTGCAGGACGAGCCTGTGCTGCCATGGTAGCCTAAGTGCACCTAGAAGCTGTGGGCCACAGAGGCTCATTGAGATAAATCAGATTAGGAGGCCAGGATTGTGTAATTCCCGGCTCCATCATGCCTGCAGTCTCTCTCAGACTTTCCCTCACATTCTCTATCACTCCCTCGTAGTTTTGTATTCCGTCTGCAACGCTTTGATTTTCAGTCTCTTTTTTGTTGTTGTTGTTGTTGAAACACGCAGTCTTAAATGGGCTTCTCTGAAGTTGATTAAGCTCCGACTTAATAAAGTCTGTTCTGGGCAGCGGCTCAGTGGGGTGCAATTGATCTGTCGAGTGAAGACAGGCGTGGGCTGAAGACGGGTGGACCTGGCTCAGTCATTCTGATGTGGCTGATGAGGGTCTGGTGAATCCACAGGGAAGCCTTACGGCACTGCCCTCAAAACAGCCACGACCGGACTGATGCGCTTTTCACCGCGTCCACGTCGGTGACAGTGAAAAGTGACCTACATTTCTCCTGAGCTGAGTGGCTTGGTGAGTGTGCACATGTGCTCCGTGGCTCTAGGGGGCGCTGTTTAATGGAGTGAACAGTTCAGCCCCTGTCTCGGTGGCCCAGTGCTTAGAGCAGACAGATTTTCCAGAGCGTCTCCGTCAATCCTGCCCCCTGACACCCCGAAATTCTTTACCGCTTAGATGAAGCTGTTCATAACAGTGCTGGTTAGAATTCCATCTTCTCCGGACATTGCAGAATCCACTGGGGCCAAAAGCATGGATGTGAATATGCGTTGTTTGCTCATTGCAGATGATTTCTTCTTCCTTATGGTTCATTTGAAACGGTTTGCTTCCATACGCTTCAATCCCCGTGTGTTTCTGTAGACGTGACATCTCTTCTCTGTTGTGCATCCAGGATTATGTGGGTGAGACTCCCATCCACAAAGCTGCCAGGGCGGGTAGTATGGAGTGCATCAGCGCCCTCTTAATAGAAGCTGCTAAACCTGAGTAAGTCCTCTTCTGCACACCTCCCTCCACACCTGAACTGGGCAGAGCAGAAAGCATTGTTACCACGGAAACAACATTATTTTGAAGAAGGGGGAACTCCAGCGGACTAGGTCAGTGCTGCTTTCTGTCCTCAGGGCGAATACAATTACGAACGTGGCTTTTCTCCATATAGGTTTTCAGTTTCTATCGTATTGTGTTGAAATAGCATGCACACCCAGTACTGTTCTGTAAAGATGGACTAACCTTGTCTCGGTACCGGGATATGTGGCTGTTTTTTTGGCCCACTTCAGTTCACAAGTAGTTATTTTTACTCAAGGTTCTACAAAATGACACCAAGGGCGACATTGAACCTTTTTAAAAGTAATCTTTAGCCATTTTATAATTAAATTCCAAATGAGCCAGATGGACTCATTTATGGGGGAGATATACCTTCAGTGAAGCCATAAGCTTGTGCCTGTTGGGGTCTCCAAGTCCTACAGTGTCTGTGTTTAAACAGCCTAGCTAAAGCATACCTACACATTATTTAATGCCAAATTTGGATATGTTAATGGATTTCCTCCTCTTATAAATATGCTTTCGTGGTAACTCATTTTGTATACGTATGTATTGATATAATGAACTCAGTGGTTATAATATTATGCAAATTGTACGATAATGATTCATGTTTAGCAAGGTGTGGGGCAAATGCACATTTCCTGGTAACTGAATCATAACACCTTGCTGTGGCTTCTTGCTCCAAGCTTAGTATACAGTTGTTTATCAGCAGCTTATACATTTAGTAATTTATCAGACGCTCTTATCCAGCAAGTCTTACAGCAAGTACTGGGATATTCCCTCCCTGAGGCAAGTAGGGTGAAGTGCCTAGCCCAACGACACAACATCATCTTGGCACCGCTGGGGTTTGAACCGGGTACCTTCTGATCACCAGCCTGATTCCTTAACTACTTAGTTAGATGACTCCCCTTATATGGGTTAACAGAAGAGTGTAGAGGCCTAGTAGCCTTCAAACTGTTGACTGGTGTGATGTAGAAAATGGAATCACTGCCGCAGGTGGACACAGCATTGCAAGTTAAGTCTTGTCCATAGTAGTCCCACAAACCTGGAAATAATTTAATATCATTATGGACAGATGTGTACCATGATTTGAGGGCACTTCGCCATGTAATGTTCCCTAGAAATGTTCTCTGTTTGGATTGATGACTTTTTAATCACCGCTCGAGTCATTTCAGATCTAATGAACTCAGTCACCTAGTTATCTGCCCACTTTTGTTTTCAGTGTCCCAGTGTTTTACCCATGTGATCAGCAGGTGCAGCAGATCTATGGCCTAACAAACCCCTGTGCCACTAGTGACCATCTGCTCTGTCTGCCCCCGCCTGCTGCAGGGGACATTGTCCCTTGACTTCTAATGAACTGAACTCATTATCACATGCTGCAGTAGGATTCAGCATCTCATTTATCCTTCTCAAAACAACATTTATTTGTATAGCCCTTTTTGTCAGAGTTCAGATTCAGAATACTTTATTAATCCCAGAGGGGAAACTCCTACTTTTTATAAGCAATGTCACAGAGGGCTTCACATAGAACTGTCCCTCATATGTCCATAGAACTGCCCCTCAAACCACCTAAACCCTCAAGGAAGACAAGGAAACAGCATTCGAAAATGTGGAAATGTGCATTTGGTCAATACTTTTCCCCCCAAAGGGAAGTGTGTTAAATATTAGTCCTGTTTTGAATGCCTTAATAGTATTGTTAGTCTGTCTAACAACATTTGCTTGTATGTTGTGATGTTTTCTTTCTTTGACAGCTGTGGACATGATATGTTAGCTCATAACCAGGAAGTAGAAAAAGAAGATTAGGGCGATGATTTGACAGGGAAGCTTATATTTAGTTTTGCTCTGCAGTAAAATTCAAATTAAAGATGCCTTCTTTTAATTAAAGTGCGAATAAAAAAACGCTTTGTAAAATTGTTTACAAAAATGAGTACCAGTTGCTTTCTAATACCTATTTAGCCCCTCCCTTTCCCCAGACTAGCCAGTCCTAATGTAGAATAACTACGATAACTTTAGACCCACTTTTGATTACTGTTATTCTGTCTTTACAGACGTTTAAATTCCAATTTACTGATCGAAGTGACAGATTTATTTTTTCAAATCAACAAAATGCATTTAAAACATAACGTTTATATTGTTAAAAGTGTTAATAAATTGACCCTTCCAAGAATAGAAAATTAATAAGTTTTTTTTGTGATTTCTCTTAAAAACAGTTAAGCAGTCATTGAATAATTCCAGCTGCATCACCTGCCTGATGTTCTCTTACTCACCTAATATTCATCTGTTGAAACCTTAACTTTGCTCCATAGAGGGCAGGAAGCAACGTCCTTTCATTCATCAGCTTTATTATTGCGTATTGATGGACAGAAGAGTGAAGATCTTGTGGATATTCCACCCACCCATCTGAGAAGACTGATCCAACACCTGATCACATCAGAGAAGACTGATCCAACACCTGATCACATCTGAGAAGACTGATCCAACACCTGATCACATCTGAGAAGACTGATCCAACACCTGATCACATCAGAGAAGACTGATCCAACACCTGATCACTTCAGAGAAGACTGATCCAACACCTGATCACATCAGAGAAGACTGATCCAAAACCTGATCACATCTGAGAAGACTGACAGCTCATCTCCACCAAACAAGAGGAACACATGGCCACCAGCGTTCATTTTCCAAGATAAGATTGAAGGAAAAACCCCAATCGCATTTCTTTCCCAAATTTGACGTCTTCTCTACTGCCTTGTTTTTGCTGCTATTCAAGCAAAAAGCAATCAGCTATCACCTTTTAGTTTTCTATACTTTGTATATACATTATACAATACATACAATTATCTTAAACTTCTGTATGCTTTTTTTGGTTCGTTTTTTGGACTTGACTATCTACAGTAGCAAAATGGATTAACTGGGATTCAACTTCACTGGTGTTTCCATGGATCCATGTTGTTAACCTGCATCTCTTTGAACCTGGTTTGTGTTCTGCTCTGGTTTCTCTCTGGACTTCCTGTCTTGCTCACATCTATGGGTCTGAAACGCTCCACAGCACCAAGATTTATTGGCAATTCCTGTTTGGCTCGTGTTTTCAACGTCAGTTTTGATATTTTTGAGGAAATAAGGAGCCAACTCATTGACCCACGCTCTTGATCATCAAATACCTCTTCGGCCATTTCAAACAACAATTCTTTGTTGATTTCATTCCTTATATAGCTTAAGTCTTTGTCTTTTCATTCCAGTCTTCTCTGGTTTACAAAAAAAGCTAGTGGTGACTCGGGAACAATTATGCTTTTGCTGTAACTGTGAAAATGAAACTTGTTTTTTAAGAGAAATCAAATGTAATTTGATATAGGTCAACATGTTGGTATTAAATACTGCTGATTTATAGCAAAACATTCTTATAAGCTTCCAGCCTCAAATCTGATGGCACCAAAGTCAGTGCAAGGGAAAGAGTTTCCAGAACAGGAATAAGACAGAGGTGTCTCAAGCTAACCATCATTCTTAAATGTCTCTGTTTATGTCAGATATATATACTGTTTAGAATGTTTTAGAATAGATCTGTATTTTAAATGATATTTGCTAATCTCTAATGAAAAGGCCATCCTAAGAATTTTTATGCAAAATTGTCCTGTCACAAAACACAAACCCCCTACACGTTTCGATGTTTTACAGCTATTGAATTTGAACATGACTTGATTTTTTCAAGTAATCCCAGAAAGGGGGAGCATTCCAAATAGGCACTGCAGAATCTGCCACAAGTGATTCAGCGAACATCTTACAGTTGTGGCAATGAGTGTTCTCACTATCGCTTCCTACAGTATCTACACACTGGCAAACTGGCGAGGTATTTCTTGCAGTGATTGGTTTTAATGCTAGGAGAGCAGTCATGATAGTCTTGTCTAGACCTGCATGCTTTGCTTATACCTAATTTCTTTATCTCTTCAGATACTAGCTAACTAACCTTTAGGATTTTAGCTCAGGACCAGGGCATCAGGAATAGAGCAGTTTTAGTTTCATAGCAGGAGTAGAAGGTCAGGTTAGAATGTTTTTAAATGGGGGTTCCTCCTAGAAGCAAAGCATATCAGGAATGAAGGGGGTGGGGTGGAGGGGGGTGGTCATAATATGGTTCTACAAACAAGATCTGTCCATGATGTCTGGTATGAAAATATATTGGACTATTGAACTTTTAATTTTGACTATCATACGTCTTATTCTCATTGTCAGACAAGATGTCTTATTAGCAAAGATTAAACGGAATTCAGTCCACCATTGTATTTCTTGAAATTTTGGATGTTTTCAATAGGATGTTAAACACTCATCTCTATTAACAGACAGGAAATGACCGGTTATGGTTATTTTAGAGTTGATATTACATATACCTATTGATGGGATTTTTTTAAGGGTTAAGATGACAAACCATTGGCACTTCATGTTTATTGCTGGTATGATAATTAAAGAACCCCACAAAATTATTTAGGTATCCTTTTAATAACCCGTTTCTCCCATGATTAATGTATAAAATACTGTATTACAATATATTGTACGCAATTAAAATATTAATTTGAGTATTTTGCCACTGGACTGAGATGCTAATAAATAGCACATTCAGAGGTTTCCTGTAGGTTTTTAAACCATCTAGGCAGATCATTACTAGATGTTTGCATCTAACTCATATGTAAACATGTATATTTACTCGTATAACTCCAAGATTAAATTCATACGTGTATCTGTAGCAGAAAAGTATTTAAGTTAGTGTTGTCTGACAATGAGTAGGGCTGCCTTTTTATTTGATTGTCTGTTTTTTCCAATTTACAAGATAGTTCAGATCTTGTTTGGAAACATATTGTTTTTCTAAATTAGGGGGCACTGTGGGAATAGGTGTAATCTGTTGATTTCATTTATGTAAAAATGATTTTTTTCCCATGAAATTAAATGCTATGACCTAATACATGCAGCTGTTTATGATTTTTGTATTAGTTCGAGTGTCGTTTCATAGACTAGACATTTAGAAAAGAGTCTAGAGTAGAGTCCATGAATCCATGAATGATCAATTTCTAAAAGTCAAATTTCTGACGACACTTGTCACTCAAGCGTGTGTGGTGTCAATACAATAGTAAAACAATAGTAGCGTATAGTGTTCTTATATTCCAACAAGGCCTGACAATGTACATGTTGTGATTTGTGGAAAGATGGGTAGATTGGATTTTGAGTTAGTATAGTTTTGGAGGCTCCCAGTTATGCCAACAGTCTGACCAGCTCAGTCCTCTTACAGACATGGAACAAATCTTCCTCTGAGAACCAGATGTTCTGCCCACAGCTCACTTTGAAGGCCAAACCTTCCTGGACACCAAACAAATCTGAGAATAACCATCTGTGGAAACAGTACTGTGTCTTTGCTCTTTTTTTAAAACATAGCCGTGTACAGTAGAACCAAAAAACCCTTGTGTAGGCAGACAAGAACATTTAGGAAACTTACCAGAACTGCAGTTAGAGCAGTTCGTTTTCAGTTTCTACAGAGAATCCTTCCTGTGTTTGCAGTAGCCTGTGTGTAGTGGCAGTAATCCAACTGAGAGTGATAAGCAGGACTCTACTACATTAGGACTTTCCTCATGTGAAAAACATGGCACCGCTACTTTAGGCTCTTCTTCAAACGAACTGCAGGTCATGGTGAAACCAGGCCTATGGACATTTAGAGTTGCTCATTCATGGATTCAGATATTTGTCTGGTTCACACTGCAATGGGAGATGATCGAGCACAAGGTTTCTTCAATCATTAAAAATGACTTCATTTGTTGCTACACTTAGTTTTTTCGTTTTTTTCGTCATACTACTTTGACACCACGTCTACAGGCGCCGATGGGACTTTCTGCATACCATTCCTTTCAGTTTGGACATTATGCTTGAAAAACAGGAGCAACGTGATTTAAAACTTTTCTTTCTGGTTCCAACCCACAGACATCTGGACATCTGACAACATGCTTTCTCAATATTCTCCTTAATTTAGGAGAGATTTCATTCTTTATCACATACCTGTTGGATTTGGAAGATGGTGACTTGGTTCTCCGGATGAGTTCTTGCCAGCCAAAAAGAAAATCGATTTGAGTGAGAGACATTACAGATGTACTGTTTAGAGAGGCCAGATTTGAAGTGTCTATTAATATTTTAGCAGGCCTAGATGTATAACAGTCCATTATGGTTTACCTTAGAGAACTGAAGGTCCTTATCTGTGCTCATCGTTTCTGCCTTGTGGGGGAACATCCACCCTCGTCTTCAGTGCAGACAAACATGAACAATCCTTTTCTATCTCGAAGACAAAGCATCAAGAAAGGTTTTTGCCTTGTTTCCTTGAAGATGACCCAGTGTGACCCAGTATTATCATGTGGGACCAGATCACCCAGTATGATCATGTGGGACCAGATCACCCAGCATGATCCAGTATGATCCAGTGGGACCACATTCACCCAGTATGATCATGTGGGACCACATTCACCCAGTATGATCCAGTGGGACCACATTCACCCAGTATGATCATGTGGGACCACATTCACCCAGAATGATCCAGTGGGACCAGATCGCTCAGTATGATCCAGTGGGACCACATTCACCCAGTATGATCCTTTTGGACCAGATCACCCAGTAAGATCCAGTGGGACCACATTCACCCAGCATGATCCAGTAGAACCCCGTATGATCCAGTGGGACCAGATCACCCAGTATGATCCTTTTGGACCAGATCACCCAGCATGATCCAGTGGGACCTCTTTCTTCTTTCATGAACGTTCATGAAAACCCTCCTCTTGATCTTGACCACAAATCCTAATGTGACCAAGGTGTTTAGGAAAAGAATCAATGAACACTTCTGATGTGTGGCTTCCCATCGTCTCCCATTGCAGTGTCGGCCTTTCACATGAAAAGATTTATCCAGTGTTGACGTTTTCACATTTTAGTTTCACGATGTCGTAGAATAAATCGTAGTTTTGCACGCAGTGAGGGCAGCGGTTAGAATGAGACTGTGGGTAGAGTAGATTGGCAGAGTTAAAGATGTTGTTCTTGTGACTTGTCTTCTGCGAGCTAACACCAGGGTTAGCTTTGCTGAAGGTGTCCTCTCTCACCGCCACAGCTTGAGGAACGCTAGCGGGCTGACTGCAGCAGACCTGGCCCACGCCCAGGGCTTCCGAGAGTGTGCCCAGCTCCTCTCTAATGCCCAAAACCATGTCAACCAGATGAATGGTTTCCATGCCAATGGGGCTGTCAATGGTAACAGTCAAGGTCGGGGTCTTCTCAGTGGGATGTCCAATAGAAAGAGGCTGCTGGATGACATGGAGTGCAACCACACCAAGAAAGCCAGAACAGACGGTAAATATTTTGGCGGCCATTTGTACTATTCAAATTTATTACATAAAGACATATTTTTGATCGTTTTTAAAATGTGTCTTCTTTTTTTGTATCTATTTCTGCAGGTGGGCTACCACCAATGAGGATGCTGAATGCTTGTGGTGTGGAGATGGAGAGCATGCACGTGGAGTCGCCACGGGAGTCCCTGTCAGGTGGGAGTGGCCATGATACATGTGGGCCTGTGTGTACTGGACCTCAGCAGGACTGGGGCCCCAAGGAGACCTCCTCCTCCCTCAGCCCCAGAAAGGCTAACACATCCCCCCAGCCCAACACTGTGCAGTTTCCCTTCCGCTGCACTAACTCCTACGCCTACCTGTAGTGGCCTTTCTCTGAAACTCATGTTGTTTAATTGTGGGTCTGTGGAGTAATTAAGGATTTGGAGATTTTAAACATATGCCGAAATATATATCTATATATATATTAAGATATGACAAGACGGTCACAAGTCTTTTGACATCAACATTTCATTGAGTTTATGTTGGTTTATAAACATATAATGTTTGTCTCAGCTAATGCCAACTTTGTCATGTTCTGCTCACCATCCAATGTTTATGGCAAGTTCATGTTCAAGATGTATTCCTACCCTTGATAGTCATGCATATTTCTGCATGGATTTAGTTGGAATTGAAATACAGTATCGGATGCACTTTCACCCTTTCCGTTACAACTGATGCCCTTAATAGGACTTAAAATTATATTTTTAAGTGAATTCCTATTGGATAACCCTGCATGAAGAACAGTTTGCGTCAAAGTGTTGACAGTGACACGCCTCCCTTTGCTTTTGGATTTTGTTTTTGCACAGCTGTCCCTCTTCATGCACCTGTAGGTGTTTTGCCAGTGTTCTTTTCTGTTTGGAATGCTGATTGGAAGCACATCTGTACGGTGTTGCTTTTTTTGGACCAACCTTACTGGTCCTTGTGGTGGACTCGATGAGGTTTCCTCTGTAACTGACTTCTATTGCCTTGCTCCAAGTGTGTAAGGGGCATTAGTGTTTAAAAGCATGTGTTCATTAATACCCATCATCGGACAGATTGCATGGCAGCCAGGCATGGTGTGTTTCAGAAAAGCTATGGAATTTCCGTTCCAAGTTTACCATCCACACTACATCATTTCACAGTTTACCATCCACACTGTATCATTTCACAGTTTACCATCCAGACTGCATCATTTCACAGTTTACCATCCAGACTGCATCATTTCACAGTTTACCATCCGCACTGCATCATTTCACAGTTTACCATCCGCACTGCATCATTTCACAGTTTACCATCCACACTGCATTATTTCAGTTTACCATCCACACTGTATCATTTCACAGTTTACCTTCCGCACTGCATCATTTCACAGTTTACCTTCCGCACTGCATCATTTCACAGTTTACCATCCACACTGCATCATTTCACAGTTTACCTTCCGCACTGCATCATTTCACAGTTTACCATCCACACTGCATCATTTCACAGTTTACCATCTGTTCTGCATCATGATAGTTTTGGCCAAAGAAAAGGTATTTCAGTAGAAAGACGATTGTTTTGTGTTGGCTTGTGAGAACTGTGGTACATCAGATTTAAACTTTGTGTTTTTTTAAAGACAAACTTCCCTTGTCCTGACAATGATTGTAAATCCAAAAGGAAGCTATCATAACATTTGATTGCACTGTAAAGTTGACTATTTACGTAAGGCATTTTAGCAGTTTAATTAAGATGCATGACTATGCAAATGCTTGCATAAATTGCTTAATCTAGTTATTTCCTTAAGGGAACTGGGCTAAATGGATTGTCTCTTTTTGATATTAGGATAGGTTTTCTGCTCTTACACTGTATTTGACAGTGGCCAGTAGTACATTTTATGACTAATAATCAACTTTGTATTTATAAACTAAATCAAATTTAACTCAGTGTTTCAGCTCGACTCTGTTAGTTTTATAGTGTGCTTAGATTTGCTGATTTTGGCAGCTTCCTTAATATTTTATTCCTGTATATCGATCCATTAAAGTATATCCCCCCTTGAACAAATCTAGTATGGTTTGGAGTGTTTTGTGTGTGAGAGCGTGCAGTATATGCACCTGTACCTGAGTATGAGACAAATGAAGCATCGGGAGATGTAGAGTCAAATATAATTACTCAACAGTGTTGTAATTAACCTCTGAGATGAGGTGTGCTGAACGAGGGTGAACTGTGTCTAAAACTGCTCAAACGTTAGGTGTGTTGGACCTCAGCTGCAGCTGCACGACACGACCAGCGAGATTAGCTGCTTGCAGTCGGGGAGGAGTCATAAGTTATAAACATGTGTCCATGGTTATAAACAGCTCAGGGAAGTTGGACCTCCCTGCCTCTGGTGGTTTGCTGGGGTGACATCAGTCATGGCCGAGTTGGCGCTGTTTACTTTGTCACTGACGAACTGCATGGTCGTGAATCGTATTAGAACTTGCACTTGCACGAACCAGTGCACTGAAATGTGTCTTTTAATGTATTGGGCTAAGTTAAACTCTGTTTGAAGTTTGGTAGTTCCCAGTTCGAGTCCCGGTTGTGCCAACATGAAGTTGTGTCTTTGGGAAAGGCACTTCACCCTACTTGAATTGGGGGTATGTCCCTGTACTTTCTTTAAGTCACTCTGGATAAGAGCATCTGCTAAATGACTAAATGTAAATGTAAGACAATCAGAACTCAGTAAGATGTGCATTAAAACACTTTATCCAACAATACTATGCTGTTGCAGTCTGTCAGTGTCAGTAAAGGCAACTAATTAATTTAATTGAACTTTTTCGGGTATTGGGGAAACTAAGGGTTACCAGAGTAATTCAAAACACGAGTCAAAGTTGTCGTGTGAATCTGTCCAATCATGAAACAGCTGTGTTGTCATCAGAACCAGCGCAGAATTCACTGCTTCAAGTCAGCCGGCCGCAGGAAGTCGAACACACCGCTTTCCTCTGGAGTCGTTTACGGCAGGGGTCCCCACCCCTGGTCCTCAGGGCCCACTGGCCTGCATGTTTTAATTATTCCTCCTTCCCACACACCTGATTCAAGGGTCATTATCAGGCTTCTGCTGAGCTTCATAATGACCTATTTATTTGAATCAGGTGTGTTGGAGCAGGGAAACATCTAAAACATGCAGGACAGTGAGCCATGTAGACCAGCATTAGGGACCCCTGGTTTATTAGATTCAGATTTACAGGCTCACTGACCTTAACCAGAATGGGTCTCTGGCATGGCAATGTAGTAGGGTTTTCCTCTAGTGGCTAAAGGCTGTATAAATCCAAAGGGCACTTGGATTGAATCAACTACTGTTCATCAGTAAAACAGTCCAGGTAAACTACAACCACGTCTGGATGAACAATCGTAAACATTCCAAAGTCACTGGCACCGAGTAGAAAATGGTCCAATGGGACACGCTGATGCGTAACCAAGGAAACCATAAAACAAGGATGGTGTGGGCAAAACAAAATCCAGATCTGAGGTGATGTCATCTGACGCATGTGCGCTCTCTCACACACACACGCACACACACCTGGTGTTTGGAGATATCTTGCCATGAACCTGCCGTTCACACCCCTATTGTCCATATCTCCTGTCTTAAGCCATCCCATGTCTGTGTGACAACATCTTTTTTTCCCCAAACGGCAGATGACCCCAAAACCACTGTGCTGAGGAACAAGCATGGTCTCTCAAATGGGACCTCCACCAATGGCCACTGCACTACCAACGGGGTGTCCACCAATGGCTTTAACACTCCCTGGGGGTTAGTGGCCGCTCTCTCTCCTGGGACCGGGCTGTCTTCCAGGCTGCCCAGTCACAGCCCGGAGTCTGGGGAGTCCAGGGGTGGCTCGGCCGACATGTGCGGCTCCCTGCACCAGACTGGGAGCCCCAGCAGCTGCGTGTCCCACAGACCCTCCTGGGGTGTCATGGCCACCGACCTGGGGGAGACCTTGCACTACGGTCACTACCACGGCTTTGGGGACACTGCTGAGGATCTGACCGACACCAGCAGCCGCCTGGATCACAGCACCAGCATGCGGGCGGAGCAGAGGTACGACCAGGCCATGCTGAGCACCATGCACCTTTACCACGGGTCTTAAGAGGGGAGCTGCTCAGCCTCACAGGCTGTCCGGCCACCTCCGGGTGTCCTGGTGGCTCCTTCTGTGCCCTACGCCGTCCGCCTTAAATCCAACAGTGATCTTGGTGTTGCACTGAGAAGTAAAGAGAAGGTCCAGACAGATCATAAATGTGTTAACAAGTCTACCAAAGGGACAAAAAAAGCAGTTTTTCTTTAGTATTTGACAATGAAATCCTTTTTTAATTTTCAACATTTTGTGTTGGCAAGAAAAATACTGTATGTGTTTGTAGTACGATTATTAGTTTGTGTGTGATATTGCATTAAATGCATTTTGTTTTTCAAAGGTGCTGGTTATTAGAATGGTTAATATAAGATGTGTTTATATGAAAATGAAAGGGATGTGTTTGATTTATGTTTGGAATCTAGTTAGATTTTGCCCATACTACAGATTAGTATACTGCCTATTTAGGATTATATGGCACTGCTTTTCATGGGAATCATTTTGATTGTACAAAACCTTTTCTTACCTTTCTCATGTTTTTCTTTAAACCTTAGAGCAGAAAATGTGTAACAGTATTTGTAAAACTGAAACAATCTCTGACATTTTGGTTAGTTAATTTTTTATCACCATTAAAAGGTTACTGTACTTAATGGAGTGTTGCACGTTTGTTCCAGAGAGATTAAATGTGCTTATTCAGACCCCTGGAATGTGGACAGGCTAATGTGCATCTAGGACAAGTTTTCACTGATATGCATTCTGTGTTATAAATAAGGGTTTTTGTCCTTGCAAAGTATTTCATCCAGTTTTTGTCTGGTTGTATTTGATCCCATCTGTATATCTTAGGCCAGCTCGTGCACCCAGCTCACGTGTCCATTCACTCGTGCGTCACCTGCGCAGCTATTCCGTTTGCCCACACGTTACCATGGCCCCGCCTCCAAATGGTCCATTCTACGCAGGAAACTAGGGCATCACACTGAACTGTATTAGGAAACATATAACACATATTATATTATCAGGCCGTTTACCTCTATTTTATTTTTTGAAACAGCATTTCAAAGGAATAGCCTAGATGAAAACGTAAATACAATATTATTACGAAATTATACCATGTAAGATACTTTCAATGACCCCTATTTTCGTTTTTTTGGTATAACCCATAATTCTAGTTAGGTCAGACATACAAAGCAGAATTATTTTGCTTTCAGGAAGAAAAGACTGTAGTTTAGCCAGCACATTGAAGTGAAACTATTATTTAACTGAACTTAGATGCTTTTCGATATTTGAGTGATTGCTGACACAGGAAACCTAATTCTACAGTGATGTCTACCCCTGCCAGAAGGCGACTCATGAGAGATTTCAAAAGGTAAATTGACTCTGAATAATGTCGAGGGAATGTGGTTGTTTACTTCAAGCTGTCTTCAGTCCCAGTGGCTCTGCAATATAAAGAGGTTTTGGGTGAATCTCCGACATGAGTCCCAGAGTTCATCATGTAGTGTCCCCCCCCCCCTCCCCTTGCAGACTGCAGGAGGACCCCCCGGCTGGTGTGAGCGGTGCACCGTCAGAGAATAACATCATGGTGTGGAATGCAGTCATATTTGGGTGAGCAAAAATGAAACTCGCGTCATTTGTGGATGTTATTTCCAGCTGGCTTCTGTGTCATTGAAAGACTAGTGTGATGAGCTTAACTGAAGCTCAAGCCTTCCTTCCAGATGGCCTCTTCAGTGATAAAGACTCTGTCTGCAAGTGTCACCCAGTTTGATTTACAACATGTTTATAAAGCCATACACAGTAAAATGACACCTTCACTCCTCCTTAATACCTCCTCACCCAAACTTGTATTTGTCATTACAGGCCAGAAGGAACTCCATTTGAGGATGGTAAGTAACTGCTAATTGCTCCTTTATTTGTTAGTTGCCTGGCAGCTGTGGAAATGTTTGTCATCAAATAATCATATATATTTTTGTCCATCACAGGCACATTCAAACTAACAGTAGAGTTTACTGAGGAGTATCCCAACAAGCCACCAACTGTACGATTTGTCTCCAAGATGTTCCATCCTAACGGTTTGTCTAGCTCAGGCTCACCCATTAATAATGTCACTATTCTGCTTTTGTAGATTACGGCTGTAATAACTGGGTAATAATCTCTCCTACAGTTTATGCCGATGGAAGTATTTGCTTAGATATTCTTCAAAATCGCTGGAGTCCAACGTATGACGTGTCATCGATTCTCACCTCTATACAGGTACATTTCAGATGAGTTGATCAAGAATGTGCAACGAAAGTGTCAGCAATAGTGAAAGCCATGGTAACGCATGTGTGTATATGTATCAGATGTTTTGTTGAACTTCTCCTTCCTGTTCGCATGCTCTTATAGTTCTTCCCTTGTCACTTATTGGTTCTCACGATGTATGTTTCACAATCTAAAACCCCACTGTGTTTGGGGTCTATCACGTTGCTATGCTCAGTGACCGATGCTCTTTTGTAAAGCTCTCTCTTGTAAGTCGCGTCAATCTTGTTCCATCTTCCTGGTCTCTGCAGTCTCTTCTAGATGAGCCGAACCCCAACAGTCCGGCCAACAGTCAGGCTGCTCAGCTGTACCAGGAGAACAAGAGGGAGTACGAGAAGAGAGTTTCAGCCATCGTGGAGCAGAGCTGGAGGGACAGTTGACCTCTGCCATGGAGCGAAACCTTTGTCCAAAGAACACGGAATGTTGTGTGATTTAGAGTGACTGGTAAAGCATCTTCTACTTTGTGTCTTTTGCCTACACCGATATAAAAAAAACGTTCAAGCACTTTAATGGTTTGCTGTACTAAGGAGTCCAGACACTTTTTGTTTATGAACCCTCAGATATGTTTTAACCTGCCCACCAGCCACATACTTCATGGCTGATTAGATCGATACTGATCCACTTTGGAATAATTGACAGGAAGAGACATGAGAGTTGTTCGGAATCCTGCCGTGGGATCAGATATAATTTCCTGGAACCCTTTGCCAGTCATGCCCTGCCTCTTTCTGAAGCATGCCTGTGTGAATGCCTTCCAGTGTGTTAGCTGTTCGTCTCTCCAGTATGTATATAACACCTCATATGAAGACGTGCAAAACACATGCACATGTTCAAAATGTCATTTTTTCAGCACTTGTAATTAAAGGCTACCTTTATTAGTAAAAAAAAAATGATATGATTGTGCACTGTTGTATTTTGTTCAATAAGAGCTAGATACGTTTGTCACAGTGAAGTCTAACGGATAGTTAAACTAATTTCCATAATGTAATCAAGTTGTGGAAATCATCTGAGCCGCACTAATTATGAATATAAAACCTGTCAATCCAATCCTAAAGCATTAATAGAATAGTATAAATGTAGGGGGGAACTCTGCTACCCTGTGCACCAAACCGGAAGTCCCCCTTCATAATGTCCGTACATTGCGCACGCGCGATAGTCGCGTCATTCTTACGCAATCCTGAAGCACGGATGTTGTGGAGCCCATAGATGTGAAGAAATGGACCTTGTTTTAGACGTATGACTGTGCTTTAAATGCTAATTGCACCCATGAGCACATGAATGCAACATGTATATATCATGGCACAGTGGGCGGTGTTGAAGAGGATTGACCAGGACGCTTTTAAGCAGCTGTCGAGCTCTGTCATCTCTGTATGTGTGTCCAAAGGGCAAAGTCACTGTTCACGGTTCACCATCTAAACCCCGCAGTGAGGATGTGGTCCGCAAGAACTTTAAAGCCATTCTTATGGACAATAAAAGGCGTGTATTGTTCATCAGCTGTCTCGCTCACCCCGCTGTTAAGCAGCACATCAGCCTACAGATATAATGCATCTTGTGCAGGAACAAGAAGTTCATGGACAAAACCCACTGGGTTTGACACAGGAGTGATGACCTACAACAGTCTAACTAAACAGAAAGAACCGCTTATCCTAGCAAAGGAAGGAATAGCTACTTGGTATGAAAGACATGGGGGGACATTTTGTTGCATTTAACTAATGACTTGGAGTTAACATGTGTTCTCTTTGACTGTAGGTACAGTTGTGGACCCACAGTCTATGATCATGCTCATCTCGGCCATGCATGGTAACTCATGTCTCCATCATGTCACACTGTCAAGCATCAATATTAAACTAAAGACATTCTGCAGTTGATTTGACTTCCCTCTCTTTTCCTGTCGTAGCTCGTATGTAAGATTTGACATACTGCAGAGGATTTTAACCAAGGTGTTCGGAATCACTGTCATCCATGCAATGGTCATCACTGACATTGATGATAAAATTATAAAGAGGAGTTTGGAGGTAAGTCTACAACAGTGGTTCTTAACCTTGTTAGAGGTCCTGAACCCCATTGTTTGGCTATCATTCTGTCAACAATCATTTTGTGATGTTAGTTCATGACAACTTGTCATCGCAGGAGAACATATCCCCAACGGTCTTGGCCAGAATATATGAGGAGGCCTTTAAGAAGGACATGTTATCTTTGAAGGTGTGTGAGTATGAATGATTATGAATGATGTCAGCTATCTCCTGTCTTTTTCAGTCTTGGTTGAAATACCCATGACTGTATATCGTTTGAAAATGTACAAAGGTAACATCCGTCTCTTATTGAACATTTTCCTTTTTGTTTTCATTTTTTTCAAGGTGATCCCTCCTGCAGTGTACTTGAGGGTGACTGAAAATGTACCACAGATCGTGGATTACATTGAACGGATCATCCAAAATGGACATGCTTATTCCACCAAACAGGGTAACCGAGGGACAGCCATGCTATTGAAGGATGCCTGTTTCACAGGGTGCAGTGATGAGCTGTCTTTAGAAGTAGGTACTACGTGTTTGATTGTTTTCCCTCAGGTGATGTGTATTTTGACATCCAGTCCATCGGAGGGCGCTACGGCAAGTTTTATGGTCCTGGAGAAACAACCTTAGAGTCTGGTGAGTGTTTCTAGTCTGTTTCTGGGCTGTTTCTGGTCTGTTTCTGGGCTGTTTCTGGGCTGTTTTTGGTCTGTTTCTGGGCTGTTTATGGTCTGTTTCTGGGCTGTTTCTGGTCTGTTTCTGGGCTGTTTCATGGCTTCCTGTTGCTCAGCAGACTCACTGCTGTTCTTCAAGCCCACAGACAGCTGAGAAACAGAAGGATATTATCAACATGCTGGACGCAGGTGATCTCAGATTGTTTCGGAAATAGAACTTCGAGAGTCTGCTTTCTTTCCCCTCCAGGTGAATCAGAGAAACGTGACGCTCGGGACTTTGCACTGTGGAAGAGCTCCAAGCCTCAGGAGCCGTTCTGGAAGTCTCCCTGGGGTAACGGGAGGCCAGGCTGGCACATCGAGTGCTCCACTGTTGCCAGGTCTGAACACCGGCTGTACAGCGTGTCCCCCTGGTTTTGTTTACCGATGTGGTGTTTGTGCTAATGTGCTGCAGACTGTACAAGACAATATATTTACATGACATTTATTCATTTAGCAGACACTTTTATCCAAAGCGACTTACAAAAGAGAGCTTTTATATTTGCTGAGAGTTGTCTTTGGGATGCTTTTCAGCTCTGTGTTTGGAAATCAGCTGGATATTCACTCCGGGGGCATCGACCTGGCCTTCCCTCACCACGAGAACGAGATCGCTCAGTGTGAGGCCTACCACCGGTGTGACCAGTGGGGGAATTACTTCCTCCATTCAGGTGGGTCTTACATGTCAGATGACATGAATGATGCACTGTGAAGTCCCTCATTAGGATGGCGGTGGTTGAATCTGTGTTGTTTTGTTTTTGTTCACAGGACATTTACATTTGAAAGGCAGTGCGGAGAAAATGTCCAAGTCCCTAAAGAACTACATCACTATTAAGGTGCACAGTTGGTTTGATACCTCTAAGTAAATCGTTAGTGTTTGAAATGTTGGAAAATTAAATCAAAGATTGACAGAATCTTGTCTGTATTTGTTGGCATCTGTTTGAAAGCAGCCTATTGAGTTTATTCTCTCTCCTCGTGTTCATTCTTATTAGGATTTCCTGCAGTGCTATTCTGCCAATGAGTTCCGTATGTTCTGTCTGCTGACCAAGTACAGATCAGGTAAGAAGCATGTCTGAAGGGTTCCATATCTGGATGTTTCCATCACACTATCGTGTGCTTGCTCCTTCCAAGGTTTCAATTGCTCCCTCCAAGGTTTCTTCCATTTTTTCTCCCTAGTGAGTTTTTCTGGGAGATTTTCCCTTGAGGGTTTAGGTTGGTTGAGGGGCAGTTCTATGGGCATATGAGGGGCAGTTCTATGGGCATATGAGGGGCAGTTCTATGGGCATATGAGGGGCAGTTCTATGGGCATATGAGGGGCAGTTCTATGGGCATATGTGAAGCCCTCTGTGACTTTGCTTGTAAAAAGGGCTATACAAATAAATGTTGATTTGATTTGACTATCATGAGGTTCAGCTTCGTCTCGTCATCCACCTCAACAGCTATCGACTACAGCCATGCCAGCATGATCGAAGCCACTAGTTTCCTGGCAACCATCGCCACTTTTACCCACGATGCCCAGGCCTACATGAGGGGACAGCTGCTGTGTCAAGCCCTGCAAGAGGGGTCATTATATGAGAGGTAAGAGTACTTTCAATCAATCAATCAATTATTAAAGGCCACACAACAGAGTTGGTGGAATTTGCTTTCGATTCAGCAGTTAAGCTCACATCTCTCATGTGTCAGGTTCCATCAACAGCAACAGAAAAAACAACAACAACATATCTATTTATGTATCACATATATACACATCTATTTCCGGAAGAGATTTGCCTACATGCTTCTTATCTCTGACAAAGGCTGCCTCCCTTTGGCACTCAATTGAAAACATCATGTCTACTTCCTGGGTTTTGTCTTTCATAGGCTAGAGGAAACCAAAGCAAGTGTGAGGAAGGCATTAGCTGATGACTTTGATACACCAAGAGCTATTGGTGCCATTATGAACCTGGTGTACCATGGCAACCGCCACTTGCAACCAATCACTAAGGTACACTCCATCTGAATATGTTTGTTCTTTTGAAGTGAAGAACGTGGGGCGTGGAAATGAAAAGTTCAGAACACGTCACTAGCCAAACAGTCTTGGACTAAATGTTTTGTGGCATGCTGGGTGATTTCATGCACCCGCCACACACATATACAGTCTAATGAATATGAGTATGTCCTTTGGTTGGCCAGTCTGATGGTTTTGCTAGGAGTCCAGCGGTGTTTGGGGCAATGCTGTCCTACATCAGAGAATTCTTCGAGGTGCTGGGGGTCGACCTGCTGGATAGAAAGGTCAGAGGTTAAAGACTAATACCTCTTTATTTACTTTAAAGATAATACCTCTTTATTTTTATTTTTTTTTATACCTCATTTGAATGATTGCCCCTCTGTCAACACCAACATGTTCTTATGGGATGAGGTGTTATTGGACTGTGACTGGTTTAACTGTTGTTCCTACCTCATTCTTAGGAGAGCCACATTGAAGACTGTTCCGGAACCCTCCAGAATGTAGTGGAGCAGTTGGCTCGTTTCCGTAGTGACGTCAGGGCCTTTGCCCTGGCTCCAGTGGAACCAGGACCTGGAGAGCCCAGCCCAGCCAAACCCAAACCACAGCCAGACAGACGGCCTCTTCTACAAGCTTGTGATGTGCTGCGCAAAGACCTGGCACCTTTAGGGGTGCTCATAAAGGTGTGTGTGTGAGGCTACACACGTATGTGCAGCCACACGTATGTACAGCCACACGTATGTGCAGCCACACGTATGTGCAGCCACACGTATGTGCAGCCACACGTATGTACAGCCACACGTATGCAGCCACACGTATGTGCAGCCACACGTATGTGCAGCCACACGTATGTGCAGCCACACGTATGTGCAGCCACACGTATGTGCAGCCACACGTATGTGCAGCCACACGTATGTGCAGCCACACGTATGTACAGCCACACGTATGTACAGCCACATGTGGACTGTGATGAAAAGGGAGTATTATACTAGTAGCAGTTTCCATTTACATTTATTCATTTCAGAGTCGCTTTTATCCAAAGCGACTTCCTACAGAGAGATTTGCCAAAGAGCATCGGTCACTGAGCATAACAATGTGTTAGACCCCAAACATAGCAGGTTTATGGATTATGAAACGTACATCGTGAGAAACCAAACAAGTGCCAAAGGGAAGAACTATAAGAGCATTCAATTAAACAAGTTATGATTAAATGGCATGCATCTCAAACGAGCAGTAGTGTACCTGTAGAAAAACAAGCAAAAGTTTAGGCATCCATTGTCAACAAGCTTCTATGTATTTGTGTTGGGTGTTTCTAAAGATTTTATAGATTTTTATTACTTTTTTTTTAATTCTCTGGCATTTTCTGTGCTTAATTCTGCTTGTCTGATATTCCTGGCTGGGTCGTTTTTTTTCTTCTGTTTTCTGTATTTTTAGGACAGAGGGACCAACTCAACATGGGAGATTTCTCAAACGAGATCTGCAGATCAGGACAAGTAGCGGTTCAGTCCTGTCGTGCCAGAGTGTGCTGGTCCACATGAGGACCTGGACAGTCCGGATGTCATAGGCCAGCCCCACCTTCAGCTGGTGGGTCTGTCAGATGACACTGAATCATCCACAGTTGGTCCTTGTGAGCCTGCAGGTGTGTGGTTGGTCCACCAGGTGGCAGTCTGCTGTCAGCTGTTGGAAGGAGGGACTGGCTCTGATTGAAACCCAGTGGGGTTGAGGTTCACACGGGTGCATTTTGACACAATTTACACTGAGTTCTAATTCCATTGGAATTTAATGAGGAAGGACTTTTAGAATATTTCACCAACAATATTAGGACTGAGTTTGTGTAAATGTGGACTGAAACGAACATTGAAGTGGTGCGATCGTCATGTGCCCCAAAAATTTTGGAATTATTTTTTTGCATTTATAAAAGTTATCATCATAACCACGGAATTCTCCATCCAGTTTTGGGGATGTTTGATTTAGTTTGATTGACAATGTTTTTATTTTCCTGTTCACACATCCAGGGTAATAGTTTCTCTGTTGCCCTGTATCAGTGGTGATCTCTCAGGTAAACATTTCACTGTGATGTTCAGTGTATATCTACTCAGTTTGTCGTCAGGCTTGTTGAGTTCGTTAACTGCTGTCCATTCCCAGTCTAATCTCAGGATGCTGCTGGTTGAACAGAACAAGAATCCTGTTTTTCTAAATCTGACCAGTGCCACTATTATCATGTAGTCATAAAGGACGTTTTCAGGTTAGTGTAATTCAGTTACAGGCCACCGTTGTGTTATAAATGTATGCTGTCTACTGAAATTGACGGATGGTTGTGCAGCCCACAGATGTCTGTTCTTGTGAAGTATGCCAGGAATCGTGTTCCTGGAAAGAATCTGTCCCTTACCTGGAACTGACCCGACTTACCACTTCTCACACTTTTAAATGGCTGGGATTGGTTTAAGTAAAGGATAGATAGGAGCCCACCTGGGGGGGAGGGGGGGGAGGAGGAGGGAGGAGGAGGAGAGAGGAGGAGGAGTCATTAAACATGTTAGAGCACACAGGATTCCAAAGACACCCCTCACACTTTAAACAGCTCGCATCCACCATGGTCTCTTTTCTCTGTTTCTCATCAAACAGGGAGAGCTGAAAAACTAAGTTTGGACAGACTTTGATACAATTCAAAGGGATTAATAAGATTCAAGTCAGTTTTATTTATAGAACACATTTAAAAACAGTCCATGCTGATCAAAGTGCTGTACAAAAGTATCAAATTAAAAAGACAACAAGACTTGTGTCCTTGGAAAACCCTGTAAGCATGACCTTCTAGTACCACATAGATCCGCATTTGTTTACAGCCGGCCAAAGCCGATTTGTGGTGTGGATCTGGCAACCTGGAAGCCCTAAGCCAACCACTAAAGAAGACTTTCCTCATTCTTCCCTTAGCCGTTGATCTGAGGGTCTAGATCCAGCCTGGGGTGGGGGGGGGGGGGGGGGGGGGGGGGGGGGGTGGGTTACTGAGGGTCACATTAAACACTGAGGCTGGATCTCTTCAGGAAAGCAGTCCTCTAGAGACCTACTGATGACGTCATGTATTTTTTTTGCATTATGAGGATCTTGCAACATGCTGGAATGATCTGTGCCAATGCTCATGCATAATATGCACGCGTGTGCAGATGGGGGCGTTTGGATGCACACACATTAGCATGCATGCCTGACTGTTCACGCACAGCGCCTCGCACACGCACAGAGCGAGCGAGCCTCTTGTGGTAAGTGAGTGTTGGCGTGCTCTGTCCCAGTGCGTGTGCTTGTCAGCGATGTTGGGTCTTAGCGCAGCAAACCCTCCCCTCACCCCTTGGTGTGTCCCCCCCCCACCCCAGGTTCTGTCACGCAGATATCAGCAGTGAGCTGCAGGCAGGAAAGCTGCAGAAAGTTCCCAGAATGCCAGGGAATGGAGAGAGGTGAGAGAGAGGGCAAGCAGGGTCCAGCAGGGGGGGGGGGCAGGGTCCAGCAGGGGGGGTGGGAGTCCAGCAGGGAGGGGGGGGGCAGGGACCAGCAGGGGGGGGGCATGGGGGGGCAGGGTCCAGCAGGGGGGGCAGAGTGCAGCAGGGGGGGCAGGGTGCAGCAGTGGGGGCATGGGGGGGCAGGGTCCAGCAGGGGGGGCAGAGTGCAGCGGGGGGGCATGGGGGGGCAGGGTCCAGCAGGGGGGGCAGGGTGCAGCAGGGGGGGCATGGGGGGGCAGGGTCCAGCAGGGGGGGCAGGGTGCAGCAGGAGGGCAGGGTCCAGCAGGGGGGGCAGGGTGCAGCAGGAGGGCAGGGTCCAGCAGGGGGGGCAGGGTGCAGCAGGAGGGCAGGGTCCAGCAGGGGGGGCAGGGTGCAGCAGGAGGGCAGTGTCCAGCAGGGGGGGCAGGGTGCAGCAGGGGGGGCATGGGGGGGCAGGGTGCAGCAGGGGGGGCAGGGTGCAGCAGGAGGGCAGGGTCCAGCAGGGGGGGCAGGGTGCAGCAGGAGGGCAGTGTCCAGCAGGGGGGGCAGGGTGCAGCAGGGGGGGCATGGGGGGGCAGGGTCCAGCAGGCTTTTTGGAGTCCCACCATGGTGATTAGAAACACGTCATCAGAAAACCCCACCTCGGTGGCGCTCAGGCAGGACAGCCTGCAGAATGGCCCATGGGGGAGTTCTGATGGGACTGCAGGATTAAAGAATGACATCCTGCTCTCTCCAGATGTTGGCTTAACAGCATCCCACCCGCACATCTGTCCTACAGTACAAGGACGACCAGGGAACAGAAAGAAGGACTCTTCTAATCTGGATCAAACTGCGTGTCTGTGTGTGTGAAGTCAATTCAGAATCTAGGTGATCCACGAAAGTCAGGGAGTCATCTAGCCTGTTAGTAAACGGTCCCTGGTTCGAACATCGTCTGTGCCGACATGAAGTTCTGTCCTTGGGCAAGGCACTTCACCTTACTTGCCTCAGGGGGGAATGTCCCTGTACTTGCTGTAAGTCGCTCTGGATAAGAGCATCTGCTAAATGACAAAAAGTAAATGTAATGTGATTCTGTAGACATAGCCTTGTACAAACACAGAGCCTAGATTTGGTGGCTGCTTTGATATGCACCTGAAACCATAAACATAGAGACTAGAAAGACCGCTCGCTCGAAGGAGAGAATCAACAGGGAAGCTCGATAGAAGGGCCGCTCTCTTCAGGAATCACGGTAACTGATTTCACTCTAGATACCTGTAAAGCCAACACTCTGCTGAATCCCGTAGGAAATCACTTTCTACCCTTTAAAAAACATCCTGACGAGCCAGAGAGGACTGATTTATCTGCCAGGGTCCAGCCAGACCTGTTATTTGAAGCTTCATTAAAGTGTTGTGGAACTCCTCACAGCTGGAGTCAGTCCACCTCCACACACAAAAGAGCATTTTCTCTGATCGAGTGTCCTCTCAATCTTAATGTCATACCTGCATTCAGAAAATGGGCACCGTGTTTACGGGAGCTCCATCCCAGCCCTCTTAAATCAGGACAGGTGCATTTACCAAGAACAGCTGAAGGCATTAGCAGAAACCTTGGGTTGAGGTAGATATGCTAGCTTGTGTTGACCTCCAGCAGCTCCAGGCTGAGTTCTGTCTGACTCACGTCTGGCCTTCAAGAAGTCTTCCAGGGCTAGGACACACAGTAAGCTGCAGTCCTAGACTGTGGCGCTCAGGTGCGTCAGACAGTAAACATCCCCCCTTTCATCTTTTCATCCTGGAACCCCCAGGCTTGATGTGTCGATCATCAAACAGCAGATAGGTCACTACAGTCACTCATAATCCCATTAATAAAAATCACAAATACTGTTGATGAGAGCTTCTGAGGTTGCATATGGCCTCTCAACACACACACCAGCTGACATCAGTAAAGAAGTTTGCCGGTCTTCAGCTTCTTAATGTGGGGGATGCATACAGGCTCATTGGCAATTGAATTCTCCATGTGTCTGGAGTAACTGTGACTGCTGCTTCAGTGAGTCACTGTTGTCATGACCCCCGTCATGCTGTGTCCCAGCTGCACAGCGTCTCGGCTCCGAGTCTCAGACAGAGTGCTGTTATATGACAGGAAATGAGACTGCTTGAGGACACAGCTTCATAAAACTCCTGCGTTTTGTGACAGGAAGTTTTCCTACAGATGAGTTCCATGAACTGAAGGGTGCGTTCAAGAACGATTCCTGCACGGCCGCCCGTGTTGAGTTCAACCTGCAGGACTCTTAAACGGTTTTTAGTTCCTGTTCGTACACCGCGGATTAAAGTCACACAAGGACATTGTTGAGCTAATTCAGGGTGCTGTTGTATCAAGTTGTTGATGTTGTTGCACTATTCTGGTCTAATCCAAACACACACACACACACACTACAGGACAGACAGGTCACCAAAGCTGGGACCTGTTGTGTGGAAGGCTGTTATTTAACGCCAAGCTGTCTGGAAAATGTCATCCATTTCCTTTATCGGTTAAAGATCCTTACTTCAAGGAGACTCAGTCAAATAGACTCATTACAGCATCTCAAACAAAGATGACACCAGTCTAAATCATTCTCACAAGAAATTGTGGAGTTTATCCACAATGAAACACATTTGATTAACAAACTTGAGAACAAAATTGATACCTTAGTGTTTATATATTTGTTTTTATTTCATTGAACCACTGTGTTTACTGTTTACTGTTTATTTATTAACCACTGTCAGTACTGTTAGTGTATTAACCACTGTCAGTACTGTTAGTGTATTAACCACTGTCAGTACTGTTAGTCTATTAACCACTGTAAGTACTGTTAGTCTATTAACCACCGTCAGTACTGTTAGTCTATTAACCACCGTCAGTACTGTTAGTCTATTAACCACCGTCAGTACTGTTAGTCTATTAACCACCGTCAGTACTGTTAGTCTATTAACCACCGTCAGTACTGTTAGTCTATTAACCACCGTCAGTACTGTTAGTGTATTAACCACTGTCAGTACTGTTAGTGTATTAACCACTGTCAGTACTGTTAGTCTATTAACCACTGTCAGTACTGTTAGTCTATTAACCACCGTCAGTACTGTTAGTCTATTAACCACCGTCAGTGCTGTTAGTGTATTAACCACTGTCAGTACTGTTAGTGTATTAACCACTGTCAGTACTGTTAGTCTATTAACCACTGTCAGAACTGTTAGTGTATTAACCACTGTCAGAACTGTTAGTGTATTAACCACTGTCAGTACTGTTAGTATATTAACCACTGTCAGTACTGTTAGTCTGTTAACCACTGTCAGTACTGTTAGTCTATTAACCACTGTCAGTACTGTTAGTCTGTTAACCACTGTCAGAACTGTTAGTGTATTAACCACTGTCAGAACTGTTAGTGTATTAACCACTGTCAGTACTGTTAGTATATTAACCACTGTCAGTACTGTTAGTCTGTTAACCACTGTCAGTACTGTTAGTCTATTAACCACTGTCAGTACTGTTAGTCTGTTAACCACTGTCAGTACTGTTAGTGTATTAACTACTGTCAGTACTGTTAGTCTGTTAACCACTGTCAGTACTGTTAGTCTGTTAACCACTGTCAGTACTGTTAGTGTATTAACTACTGTCAGAACTGTTAGTCTATTAACCACTGTCAGTACTGTTAGTCTATTAACCACTGTCAGTACTGTTGTCTGTTAACCACTGTCAGTACTGTTAGTCTATTAACTACTGTCAGTACTGTTAGTCTATTAACTACTGTCAGTACTGTTTTTGGCAACAGTGGTTGTCAGGAACCAGGTCTCACACGCACGCACGCACGCACACACACACACACACACACACACAGACACGCACGCACACACACACACACACACACACACACACACACACACACAGGCACGCACGCACGCACGCACACACACACACACACACACACACACACACACACACACACACACACACACACACACACACACTCTGTTTGGGATGTTATCACCCTTGTTGTTTGGACATTCATCTCTGTTATTCCCTTGACTTTGTCTGGCCACTAACAAGAACCTGTGATCCTCTTTGAGCTCATGAGCTCTGATCAAAACAACGCCTCCTCCAAACAGCCAAACCTCCTGTGTCACCAAACAATGGTGTCAATAGCTGGACTGTATCCAACTTAAGCATAACACACATACAGTAGATAAAACAGGATTAAAAGAGGATTAACTAGGACTGTGACATCCAGACACCACTGCAAAACATGGACACAAACATTTAGGCTGAGTGGAATGTCCCCATTAAGAAGGCTTTGATTGATAACCTTCTTATGTATTCAGATAAACACCCCACTAGGTCCTCCTCTTGCTGACACCTACTGCTAACTAAGTATCTAATGAGCTTAAACAGCTGCCACTGTAACAGTCAGATAGCAAAGGCAGATAGGTCTCATGAAGGTAGACAGCATTTATGCTAAAGTAGATTTATGACGCTTTTTGCCAATGGCCATGAGATTCCCTTGGGGTTTGCCTTCGGGATGTAGCACATAAATTAATTCTCTCTGGGGATATGACTCCTTCTCTACTCTACATAGAGTAGAGCTGTTTCCTGAGTCTTGATAGGAGGTTCCATTCCTTAACATGTTCACTTACTTTAAACTAAATGAATGAACGCCCTTTATTGTCATTATACAGTTGTACAACGAGATTGATCTGCTTTTGGTTTGAATTATACAAAAATTGTACACCACTGTTTATGCTATATTGGTGATCAATGATGTGTATTTTCGAGGCCTACCTACATGTGGATTAACTCCATGTACGAAAACATCAAGTGCAAAACACAACATGACAAACATTTTTAATGCTTTTAATGTTTTAATGTTTGCTCCAGGTCAAAGCCTCCTTTAGAGAGTGGCAGTATTGTAGTCAAGGCAATGGCAAAGTACTTATGTTTCTGCAGCAGATTAGAAGTGACAGTATTGCTGAGAACACATGTTGTGATCAAGCTTAACTACCAGAATTAACACTTGAACAAAACATTACAAAAAAAATAGGCAGTGTAAAAGAAGATCACAAGCACTCTGATCAACAATAACAGTGGTGAACAATACTGATTAGACACCATCAGGGATTTGTTGTAATCTTCTGAGTGTGTGTGTGTGTAACGTAATCTTGTGTGAGTGTGAGCATGTGTGTGTGTATACGAGCACACGCTGAATGAAGACAGTTGAGAAAATAGGCAGATGTTCATTTAAGAACAGGAACCACTGAAGAACCGAATCCCAATTCTCTCACATACACCCATTGGAATCCATTGTGGCGACTCTCAATTTAAATATCTAATCTTCTTTCGGAAAGATTATAAATTCAATCTGGGGAGTTGGCTGTGGTCATCACACATACACTGGTTAGTGTGGGTGAGCTTGGTGTCTGATCTCTGAGGACAGAGGACCAGGCTGAGATCAACACTTGAATTAACGCCACAATTACCAGGATGATCCGGTGAAGCAGATGTTAGCAGCCTGCTCAGTGGAAGAGAACCTGCTTAGACCATTAATAACCAGCACAGTGGCATGAAAACAGAGGTGTCGCTTTGTGGGACAAGACCTCATCAAAACACACACATACATGTTGGTTTTATCCACAGTTGGAGGTGGTATGAACGTGAGTGTGTGTTTACGTGTTTTAGGGTGGATGACGGTGCCCATTTGATATTCTGACAGAGTTGCATCACGGTGGTAAGGTGTTTTTCTGGGGGTTTAAGGGTCGAGCTGGTGCATGGAAAGGTGAACCAGACGGTGGCAGCATTGTGGATGTTTGTTCATCTACGCTCAGCATGTGACGCACCATCAAACTGCTAGTCGTGTCTATCTGTCTGTTGTTTACCAGATGACAATATCCTGAAATGTGAGCAAAAAAAGTCACAAAGTGCTCTGTACAAACCATGCAATGCGGCTCTGCTTTTCCAAGTATCATGTCCTGTATTGTAAACGTTCAACACACTAGTCCTAACCCTAAATGTATAACACCAATGAAGGTTTACTAACTCAGTCTCAAATCCAGGGCTGCTACTGAACAATAATAACCTACTTCTGCAATGAAAAAGAGGCTTTAACGCGTTATTTTTTGAGTGTTGACACTTGCGCACGTTGCCACCGGAAACACGCAGCTCATTATATAAAGGTTATAAATCATTATCGCTTTTTTTCCACCAAAGCTTTCAGAGTGAAGAAAACAAGCGCTCACCTTCATGGGTAACCTCCTCCCCACTCAAAAACAACCAGGGTGTATTGACCTGGTAAAAATATCAAACAAGAAAACTCATCAAATGAAAACTAAACAAAAAAAATAAGAGTCCTAATCATTATTAAAATATATAATAATAATACATTTTATTTGAAAGGCGCCTTTCTCGACTCTCAAACACATCAACAACATGGAATATGGAAACTAATTTCCCTTAATTCCACAGGCTACTTTGGCAGATTAATAATATTGTGAAATGGGGGATCCTAGTAGAAGGCGGGATCACCAGGAGGAGGGAGAACAAATCCTGATCTACTATCTGTCAGAGCTCTAGCCTACTATCTGTCAGTGGATCCCACCAATGAGTCCAATGAGCTGAGCTCCTCCAGCAGGACTGACAGGGGGCGCCTCTTGCAGTCTGCACCGTCTTTTATGACTGGGGGATTTTCCTTTTTTCCATTTCAGAGCCGAGCTGGGGCGTAATAACGTCACATGTTGTTTTTCTCTCCAGTGCAGTAACTGTACTCTACTTAGTAGTCCTGTTACTCTCTACTTTAACCATTGGATACACCGGACCGACATACTGGTGTCGGGAAATGGATTAGAAAAACGGATTTAGGCTGCTGCATTCGTAGTTGTATACTTGGATTTGGAAATATCGCAGAAGAACTTCTATAGAAGTAATACAACAAGCGACAGGATGGCAAGTCCGCAAACCACAGGAGGACACCTGTTATCCAATATAACCAACAGCAGTAATAATAACATTAAGAAATGCGGATATCTGAAGAAACAGAAACACGGTCACAGGCGTTTCTTCGTGCTGAGAGAGCCCAGCGAGAGCTTTCCTGCCCGGCTGGAATATTATGAGAGTGAGAAGAAATGGAGGAACAAGTCTGCTCCTAAGAGGCTGATAACTCTGGATTCATGTCTGTGCGTCAATAAGCGGGCTGACGCCAAACACAGACACCTCATCGCCCTTTACACCAAGGACGAGTACTTTGCCGTGGCTGCTGAGAACGAACAGGAGCAAGAGGACTGGTACATGGTTTTAACTGATCTTATCACGGAGGGGAAACTGTACGACAGTCCTGCGTCCACCTCCTCTCTAGTGGGATTTGAGGAGGCCAACTACGGTATGATTACTCCAGCTGCCGCCTCTTACAAGGAGGTTTGGCAAGTGAATTTGAAGTCTAAAGGGCTGGGTCAAAGCAAGAATCTGACAGGCGTCTACAGGCTGTGTTTATCCAGCCGGACAATCAGCTTCGTGAAGCTGAACTCGGAGACTGCAGCGGTCAGCTTGCAGCTCATGAATATTCGCCGATGTGGCCACTCAGATAGTTTCTTCTTCATTGAGGTGGGTAGGTCGGCGGTCACTGGCCCAGGCGAGCTTTGGATGCAAGCCGATGATTCTGTGGTTGCACAAAACATCCACGAGACCATCTTGGAGGCGATGAAAGCCATGAAAGAGCTCTCAGAATTCAGACCAAGGAGTAAAAGTCAATCCGCCAGCACCAATCCAATCTCGGTGCCCACACGACGCAACTTAAACAACTTGCCCCCTAGTCAGACAGGGCTGGTGAGGAGATCAAGAACGGATAGCATTGCAGCCACCTCTCCTGTCAGAAAGTTCACCTCCTGTCGGATCAGAACGGCCAGTGAAGGAGACGGCAGTATGACCAGACCCGTCTCCATGTCCATATCCATGAATGGAAGCCCCATCACTTCCAGCCAGAACCATCTGAGTCGATCTCACACCCTCAGTAGTGGGCGGACTTGCAGAATGTTGGAGTCTGCCTCCAACCTCCACCACAGCAGGTCCAACTCTCCCCCATCGGTCTGCAGCCCTACCAGCCTCTCTCCCAGAGCTGGAAACATCTCTACCCCAGACACGGTCCAGCGGCCATTCAGCTGCAGTGCCTCTATTTCGGGCTCCCTCAGCGATGCAGGTTTAATGCTCTGTGAAGAGTATGGGTCCAGCCCATGCGACACCAAGTACCTTCCCATCACACGAAGCGACACCCCGGATTCTCTCTCCAGTACCCCCCCTTCTCAGGAGGTCAGTGACCCATGTGGCTACATGATGATGGACAGGTCGAACGGCGGCCGGCGTGTAGGCGGTGGGGAGTTCCTGGCGTCCGACAAAGCCTACAGGAAGAGGACATACTCGCTGACCACGCCCCGTCAGCAGAGGGCGCCGGCACAGCTGTCCTCCGCCTCGCTGGATGAATACACGCTGATGAGGGCCGCTAGCGCCGACCACAACTCCCAATCCGCCTCCCCAAAAGTGTCTTATCCCGAGGACTACGGTGACATTGAGATCGGCTCATCGAGGAGCTCCAGTAGCAACCTCGATGAAGGCTACATGCCCATGACCCCAGGAGTGGCTCCGCAGGGGGGCAAGACCGACAACTACATGCCAATGAGTCCCATGTGTGTTTCAGCTCCAAAGCAGATCATCAATCCCAGGGTGCACTCCCAGTCGTCCGGAGGCTACAGGACCAACTCTCCCAGCGGAAGCTCTCTGGAAGACAGCGGCTACATGAGGATGTTGTGCAGCTCCAAGTCTTCCACCGAAAGCCTGGACAGCCGCTTGCCGAATGGGGAATACATGAACATGTCACCTGGAAACCCGCATCCTCTTCAGACCCCACCAGACTACTTCCTGGGCTCACTTCCTGGAGACCCAGCCGCAAAGCCCTCTTACCCAGCCAGCTCACTGCCCCGGCCGGCCAAAGGCCAGGTCTTGAAGGCTGAGGAGAGCAGCCAGTATGTTGTGATGAGTCCCCAGAATGCGAAGCCGGCGGTGGGGGAGTCTGATTACTACTCTGTGATGGGCAGTGCAGCTCAGGTTGCTTCTGTCAACTCTGCAGTTCCTTCCCCCATAAGGCAGATCAGAGTGGAGAACCTGGCCCATCGGGGGAGGATTGGGAGACCCAACAGGCTGTCTCTGGACACCTTTCGGACCCTGCCAAGCATGAACGAACACCCAGTCCCCGGAGAGCCCAGAAGCCCAGGAGAATACATCAATATAGACTTCAGCGGGAGCAAGTACTCCCCAACTTCAGCCTCCACTGAGAGTCAGTCTTCATCCCTGGGGTCTAGTGGTAGTAGGAGAAGGTCTCCTCTTTCTGATTACATGAATGTGGAGCTTGGTTCCCACTCACCCAGGACTGGGTGCTTCCCTGTGGAAGGGCTGGATGCACGGTCAGAGCCCTCCATGTGCCCCCACCCAGAGCAGGCCGCAGAGTACCATGTCACTGGGAAGAGAGGTCCAGAGTGCCCCGCTGACAAAGTCAAAGATGACGACTACACAGAGATGAAGTTTGGCATGGCCACCACACCTCCACAGCTCCTCCCTCAAACCCCAGCAAGGTATGGACATTTACTTGAAATGCACTAGTCATAGCATAAGTTATATATATATTTAGAACACACACACAGTTGTATAGGTTAGATATCTAACAGTTTTTGCCTAGATGTATTATCTGACATTAACAGTCGCTCCATCTCTCAGCCCCAGTGTCCGTGAAAAGAGACCCTCCCCAGCAGAGCAGGATCTGGGGGTTTTCCTGCTGGAGGCCGGCCCCACCGTGGACCCAGACCGATCTGCCAAGGTGATCCGTGCCGACCCCCAGGGTCGGAGGAGGCACAGCTCTGAAACGTTCTCCTCCACAGCCACCGTCACGCCCGTCTTTCCCTCCTTCGCCCACGAGGCCAAGCGGCACAGCTCGGTGGAGAACGTCTCCTCCAGGAGCAGCGACGCCTCCGATGAGGAGTGCTCCAGCAGCCCCATGAGCAGGAAGACCTCAGCAGGGTACCAGACGGGACTCAACTACATCGCCTTGAACCTGCTGGAGAGCAGGGACATGGAACCATGCCAGGACCTGGGTGGCTTCAAACCCACCAGCAGCTGCAAGGGGGGCATCAATGGATTACATGCCACACCATATGTCTGCTTGGGATTCAAGGAGACGGCAACCACAGCCAAAGGTGAGTGTGGCCTGTATTTATGATAGTGGCTTCAGTTAACCAAGCCATAGAATATCTGAGGTAGAATACACACGTGCTTACAAATAAGCCATTCTTAAGTGAATATGCGCAAATTTAAAAGTGGTTGAAAAGGTGCGTATTATTATCAGGGTCAGCTAAATTGTATACATTTTGTCATTCATTGTCATTTTATGCAGATGAATTGTGTACAAAGATATGTGCTGTGCTTGATGATTATGTTCGGCTATGCATATAGGGTTTAAATAACATACTGCAGTAAGCTACTGTAAACTGGTTAGGAAAGCAGGATTTGAAACATGAATGATCGTGCTGCAGTTCAGAGCTGGATTCTGCCACGTGCAGATAGAGAGGGGGAAAAAAACATCTTTCGTAATATGAATGTGCACGAACATGCTGATATGATTTGCTTGTGGCATTGCACCATTTATACTGTACGAAAATATAGCTGGTTTTGTTGACTTTCAAGTTGCCTTCAATACTGTAGGCGGGTTCTCGATTGCATGGAATTTGAAATGTGACCCGCGTGACGAACGTTATATTTTGCGCGCAGCGAAGTAAACAAGCTCGTGCGTAGGCACCATGACACAGCAGCACAGGCAGCGGCTCTGGTGAACTGAGCCATTCAATAACACGGTCACAGCACACGCAGGTTTAAATCAAAACAACATAATGAGACGTTTATAATGTGAGGCGTTCAGTTATAAAGGGAATATTTTCATAAAAGGGTATATTATGGCATAAATGCTTGTAGTTGATCTAGAACACCAAAAACACTATAGACCTCAAATTTATAGACCTTAAATATAGACCTTAAATTTACTTAGAATTACATTTATGCTTAAACAGCTTTGTTTGAAACAACACATTTTTTTTAATACAAAACACTACGTAAATCCTTCCAAATCTCTTCATGATAATACTCATTTTGATGAATCTCATTTTGTTTGGAATTCAAATGAGCTTCAAGTTTGACACATATCCCCAAGCAGTTCCCATCAATGACTTGTTTACCAGACTTTGAAAGCAAGTAAACAAAAAAAGAAGTGCAATGACCCTAAGCAAGTTTCACAAATCACTGTGGCTACAACTCTAACCTCTGGTCCCTGTCCCTCTGGTCCCTGTCCCTCTGGTCCCTGTCCCTCTGGTCCCTGTCCCTCTGGTCCCTGTCCCTCTGGTCCCTGTCCCTCTGGTCCCTGTCCCTCTGGTCCCTGTCCCTCTGGTCCCTGTCCCTCTGGTCCCTGTCCCTCTGGTCCCTCTGGTCCCTGTCCCTCTGGTCCACCTCACTGTCCCTCTGGTCCACCTCACTGTCCCTCTGGTCCACCTCACTGTCCCTCTGGTCCATCTCACTGTCCCTCTGGTCCACCTTATTTTATCCCAGAAAAGTGTCATGTTCATGGGGTTGGACATTGACTCATTGAACGCTGTAAACATGGATCTTGGGCAGAAGTGTTGACAGGAAGGTGAGGTTACCCTCCCTGCGTTATTATCAGCCCAGCATATCTGCGTGGGCGCATGCATGTGTGCAGTGTGGACATGTGACATCCTGCACATGTGTTTGTGCTCGCAGGCAGCAGAGAGTTTTCATGGCCCTGTTGAACTGGAGGTTGTTTGGTGAGATCAGGTAATGAGGCGTCTGTGTCAGGAATTCCTGGCTGTGTGTAAAAGTTGCTGCGAGAGGTGAATACTTGCTTGTTTTGGTCAGCTATCAGCTTAGGGCCTCTGAATAGGATTGTGGGGGGCTTTTATTTTTCTGGGAGGCCCCGCTGGAGAAAAACAGTTAAACACACACGTGGACCCTGGCACGTACACGGACTGCATGACCGCTGCTTGTATGGAGGGGGGGTTGGGGGTCGCAGGGGGAGGGGGAAGGGGGGAGGGGTCTCCCTCCAGCTCTCAGCCTGTGAACAGAAGGCCCAGATTTGGGCAGGGGGTGCTTTCTTTTGATTCTGCTGTCTGAAAGGGGGGTTGTTTTGGAAGTGCGAGGGAGCGTGGGTATAATGTGTGGGACAGCACGTGCACTGCACCATGCCTCTGCTTCATTAAGCCGTTCACATAGCAGAAGTAAGATGGAGGGAGGGAGGGAGGGAGGGAGGGAGATGGTGAGGAGGGAGAGAAAGGGGGGGGGAGGGAGAGAGAGAGGGAGGGTGAGAGAGAGAGATGGTGAGGAGGGAGAGAAAGAGGGGGGGAGGGAGGGAGAGAAAGGGGGGGGAGGGAAAGAGAGAGGGAGGGTGAGAGAGAGAGATGGTGAGGAGGGAGAGAAAGAGGGGGGGAGGGAGAGAGAGAGATGGTGAGGAGGGAGAGAAAGGGGGGGAGGGAGAGAGAGAGGGAGGGTGAGAGAGAGAGATGGTGAGGAGGGAGAGAAAGAGGGGGGGAGGGAGAGAGAGAGATGGTGAGGAGGGAGAGAAAGGGGGGGAGGGAGAGAGAGAGGGAGGGTGAGAGAGAGAGATGGTGAGGAGGGAGAGAAAGGGTGAGAGGGAGGGAGGGAGAGAGAGGGAGAGAGGGTGAGAGGGAGGGAGAGAGAGTGAGAGGGAGGGAGAGAGAGGGTGAGAGGGAGGGAGAGATGACCCTGAGCCTGTGCTGCTCACAGAAGAGAAGAGAAGGGGGCGGGGCTGGGGGGGGGAGAAGGGGGCGGGGCTGGGGGGGGGGAGAAGGGGGCGGGGCTGGGGGGGGAGAAGGGGGCGGGGCTGGAGGACCCTGGTGAAAGCCAGTGCTTTTTAAAGCAAGAACCAAACCACCCAAGAGGCCCCGGCCAAGGTGCATTCTAGAAGGGCTTCGGAAAACCCAGACGATTGGTTGTTTCTTGAACATTCCGTCCTCCTACCAGGGCCTCCCAACGAAGGGGTCAAAGTGTGTGGTTGTTTATTTGGCAACTTAACCTATTGCCTGATAGAGTGTTTATCTGCCAGCCTTATCCCCTATCCTGACCATGCGTGGGCACAGTACCTGAAGCAGAGACACATCAGGACTATGGGTACAAAGTCCTCAGCAATCAACACCTCCCCAAATACCATCCTGGCTGAAAAACACACCGTTCACACGGACGCCTCAGCTAATAAAGATGCAGTGTAGTGAAAGTGCTTCGCTGAAAGTCCAAGGTTGTTGTTTGTCGTCGTCCCCCCCACCCCCCCCCCCACTCTTTTCATCTGCCGTTAGCTCCCTGAGTAAATTAATAGCTGGGTGTTTGTTTACCTAAAGGTACCTTAGCCTCCTCCAAGCACGTGGCACCTGTGTTTACCTGAGATGAGACTAACCCTCAGCACTAATGCCAAGCCTCCTGAGGCCGGCGCTGTCTCCGGTCATCGCAGGTGGATGTTCTGTTTCAGAGAGATTATCTTCCAGTCAGAACACGCTGCCCTGTCTGATCATTCACAGATCCCTTTATGTGATCACGTCTGCTGCCCTCGCTCTGAATTCTCACCCCTCACCGCCCTCGCTGCCCTCGTCCTCCTCGCTCCCTCGTCCCCCTCCCACCACCAGTCTCCCCCCCCCCCCCGCTTCCTCTCCCTCCTCCTGGTTGACGTCAGGTGTGGGCGCCCTAATGGCAGCAGGTGGCAGGATGGAAACTGAATAAACACGCTCGAGTGTTTTTGCATTTGTGGTGCAGATGAAGTGTGGGCCTCCTTGAGAGGAGAGGAGGGCAGGGTTCTGCTGCTCCTGCTGCCTCTGCTCCTCCTCCTGCTCCTCCTTCTCCTGTTGCCTCTACTCCTCTTCCAACTGCTGCCTCTACTCCTCCTCCTGCTCCTCCTTCTTCTGCTGTATCTGCTCCTCCTCCTGCTCCTCCTTCTCCTGCTGCCTCTACTCCTCCACCTGCTCCTCCTTCTCCTGCTGCCTCTGCTGCTCCGTGTTGCGCCTCCTGCTCCTCCTGCTCCCCTTCCTGCGTAGCGCGTGTGCAGCCTTGGGCGCTCTGCTGTCCCGTGCCTACCGCTCCTCTCTCCTCAGCTCCTCTCCCCTCAGCTCCTCTCCCCTCAGCTCCTCTCCCCTCAGCTCCTCTCCCCTCAGCTCCTCTCCCCTCAGCTCCTCTCCCCTCAGCTCCTCTCCCCCTCAGCTCCTCTCCCCTCAGCTCTTCTCCCCTCAGCTCTTCTCCCCTCAGCTCCTCTCCCCTCAGCTCCTCTCCCCTCAGCTCTTCTCCCCTCAGCTCCTCTCCCCTCAGCTCCTCTCCCCTCAGCTCGTCTCCCCTCAGCTCCTCTCCCCTCAGCTCCTCTCCCCTCAGCTCCTCTCCCCTCAGCTCTTCTCCCCTCAG